>MAPW01000013.1:0-345869 GCA_001689995.1 Tilletia indica
ACCACCCTGGTCTCCTCCTTTGCATACTGCCTCCTGTCTTCAGTTGATGCTCAATGCACCGCCGTATTTGATTCTGCAATCTTGACCATGCCCTTGCCTCCGATTGGTCCCTATCCTCCTCATGATGTCGGCCGAGTCCGAAGCTTCTTGATCACGTCTCGCACCTCCATTGCACTGCGACCTGTCTGCTCGCGAATCTGGCCCGTGTTCCGCTGCAGACGCTCACGGGTTGATGTGAAGCAATCTCGCAGCGTCTCAATCGTTCCCACCACCTCGATACTACGACAGCAAGGCCACGCAAGTCAAGTCAACAGTTCAGCATCGTCACATGTATCGATCCTCAAGAAGGAGGTACTCACTCTTGGTCCTTGAGAGCTCCAAGCTCAGCGTACAGCTCCTGCATCAAAGCTCTCAGGTCATGCCGGGCTTGAAGTTGTCGTCCATCGGCTGGCCTGAGCTCGGCCTTGCAAATGGCCTGCTTTCCTCCCAGAATGTTGTCAGCCATTCACTCTTCTTTGCTCCTGCCTGGTCTGGGAATCTGCGAACACTCACCTTTGCTAACTCAACAGCCAACGATTCGATTCTGCTACTCGTCTCTGAGACTACTTGCTCCTCCCCTTCAGCTGCTTGCTGCCGGTCCTGCCTCAGAACGTGCGCCTCCTGGCGACATTTACGCGCTGCGAGAAGAGCAGCCATCAGAGCTGGATCGCTGGTGTGATCAGCTCCCGCACCTGATTGCAATTTCGCGGCCTGTTCCTTCCTGTCCGATTCCCGTGCCGGAAGGTGCTTTGCGAAGCTACTGATTCTGTCGGGCAGGATGTTCTGAGACCCCTTTCCCCGGGAGTACGGCGTGCCGCTTTCGCTTCTACGTAAGCTGTTTTCGATCTCGATACCCGCAGCTCGACTCCGTTCTTGCGAAGAAGGAGAGTTCTGGGGTCGGCGGCCTCGGATATCCGAGATTTTCGCTTTTGACAACAAAGGCACTGAGTATCGTGCAACGTGTAGCTTTGGTACCGGCGCGCTCGCGCTCTTGGGCTCCACCAGTGTCGATGAGCCTGCACACAAGTCAATGGCACTGAAGTCGAGTGCTCGTGCTGCATGGCTATCGTCTTTAGGTCCATGTCCTTCAAGTAGGTTCCCACGAGCGCTTCCTTTGTTGTCGACAGGATCAGTCTCCTTTCTTGTCAACCCAGATCGCGCCTCTGCCGGTGATGCCCCAGCTCCAGCTGCATTGCCAATCTCCTTCTGAGTCTCCGTCCTGTCGGGAGATTCAGCTCGAGTTCCTTCGGCTGCTGCCATTAGATCTTCGAATCGTAGTTCAGGAAGGTTGCTGCGCACTCCTATAGCCTGTCGCGTAGGACGTTTGAGTTCCTTTTCAGTGGCTGCCGCAGCACGTTTCTCGGAAGGCCCAGAGCATGTCTTCTCCTTCTTCTCGGTCTGCAGCTCTTCGGGCTCGCTACCGGCGTCGATCGCAGTGTCTCCAGCATGATTGTCTTTGTGAATGTTGCCATCCAGGCCATTGAAATCGATGAATTCTCGCAAGAAGTCTTCTTCACGCTGAGATTCAATGGCGTCCGCTGAAGTCCGTCCAAAGCCACTTGCTGATCAGCGAGTGGCATCCCGTCATCCATCGGTCAAGCGGATCGGCCGGCTCATGGAACTCCAGGTCTTCACCGCAGGGTGCGTTGTCGAATTTGCGCTCTGACGGACCAAGTGCGATGTGCTCGAAAGCTTCGAGATCCAGACCAGCGTTGTTGATGAGTCGACCTTGCGTCTCTTCGGTGCGTCCAAAGGGGATTCTGCCATGGGCAAGTCTGTATTTCCTCCTGCTGCTTTGGAGATGGCGATATCATCATCCAAAGTTGATCGTCTGTCGATTGTCTTCTCCCCTGCCAAATCTTCGTGCGTAGGTGAACCGCTGCCAGATCTCCTTGCAGAATGTTGATCGGACCGGCGCAAAGAAGCAAGACCTGGCTCTGACTGTTGGCTTGGACGATTCCAAGGATCGACGGGCCGCTTGGATTTCCGGGCCTCAGGGTTTTGACCCTTTTGCGGCGTACTAGAGGCCGCAGCTACGAGGTAATCCTTTGGAGCTTCAAGATCGCCAAGCTCCCGATCGTGCTCGCTCTTTTTCTGAGAACGTGCAGGGTTACGTTCCTGGCTCTGATCACTGGAAGAAGAACGTAGCATCGCTCGTGTTTTTCTCATCGCGGCACCTCCAGCTTTGCGTGACGGACGACTTGGGCCAGGGGATTCGTTTTCGTTATTGTCTTCGGCAGATGGAGATAGCTGAAACCCCTCATTGCGTGAGTTTTAGAACTGCTCTCTCGCTTTGATGAAGTCGATAGAACCCACTCACCTTGCGCTTCTTTGAAACGTCTGCTCCACCTCGCTCTTTCGCTTAGAGGCCCTCTTTTGTCTTGCATCGTCCTCTCCGTCCACTACCTTGGGCTTTCTTCGACTTGGCGTCGGACTCTTTGTTCTGTTGCTTTTGTTTCGGCTTTGACTGCACTTTCTTCTTGTCCGGAGGCTCGACAGCATCATCCCCAGGGAGAACATCGTAGTCCACATCATCCGTCGCGCTTGGCTTCTTGTCGCGCCGTACAGCCTTCGTCTCCTTAGACGGAATGATCAAATCGGATGTCACATGCATCAGTAAAATAGTAAATTGGGCTGGGACTTGAGCAGTGCTCAAACTCACCACTTCCAGGAGCCAGCTTTATCGTCTCGGACAGCCTCTACTCCTTCAGCCTCGCTTCCCGCCCGATCGTTTCCGTGCTTTGAAAATGTTTCTTTGCTCTTCGTCGTATAGCGAGACCGTTCGCTCCTCCGAGCAGGATGTGGGTCCAGCAGTGAAAAAGTTCGCACGGGCTCCGAATTTGAGAAAGTTCTTTTCTGTCCGCCCTGGTCGTCACGCAGATTCGCCCGAGAGCGTAGAGAGGGAGACTGCTCCTCCTCTTCGCTAAGGTCACTCAGATCTGAAGAGACTTGTATCTGGTGTCGTTCAGGCGGGAGAGAGGCACCGCCACGAGGGAGAATATCTGCTTTGCGACGTGATAGATCCATGACCTTCTTCGACCCTGAACGAATGCCCAAGGCGGCATCGGTGGGCGAGTCCGAAAGGTCCAGCTTTCCTCTGACGGTAGATGGCCCAGTCGAAGTCCCATTTCGTCGACTGGTCTCTGCCACTGGCTCTACGGCCTTTCCGGTCGATGATCGCATCTCCTTCGATCCAGAGGGTCCATCGTCTGCGTCCGTAATGATCGAGGATGCGCTGTCCGGTGATCCTAATCCAGCTTCGCTCCCCGCCGTCGCTCTCTGGAGCTCATCGACCCGCTCACGTATGACCTCAGCTTGTGACGCAGACCGAGTCATCTCTGGTAAGCGTGGATGATCTGGCAACCGACAAATTTTTGCGGATTTCGCCGTGACATCGTGCCGTTTCGCCAAAGCTGGCGGAATTTTGGAGAGGTGTCCCGCAAGAACTTTGGGGAGGCTGTTCGCGTCGCTGGCTGCGTTATCTGGTTTCCGCGGCTGATCTGAAAACTTTTGCGGGGCCGCACTTCGTTCGTCGAGCACCGAAAAAGGAAAGCACTGCGCTCGCTAATGCGTCAGCGAGAACTCTTGTATGATTGGCCGGAAAAGAGGAAGCTCACTTGGGCTCTGAGTCTGAAAATATCCCGAAGCTTGTCCATCTCGCTCCCATCCTTCGGCCATACCGTAAGCTTCTGACCCACTTCGTATTCTTGCCCTTGAACCGCCTGAAATTTGAGCGGGGTCTTGAACTCAATCGTTATTTCCTCTCGGTCAACTGAAAGGGGGCAAAAAAAACCTATCAGGACTGTTGCTGCGGTCAAAGGGCCTACACCAGCTCACGCTGTATGTGTACTGCAACCAATTGCCAAGCTCGATTCGCTGTGAAATAAACGCGATTTCTTCTTCCTGCCCATCATGAAAGCAGGCTTTGTCGTAAATGTGATGGTCAGCACATGATTCTGGAAACGTTCAAGACTGAGATACATTACTTTAAACTGCTACTCACGTCAACAAGGGCGATGGTGATGGACGCTTCGTTGATCCACATGAGGAAGTCCTGCTGCTCGACTGGCTTCCCGCTTTCTCCGAACACCTGTGTGATGTCCACCGATGCTGGCTTCGGGTAAAGCCACGCTGCGCCTGTTTCACTGCTGACCTTGTTGCAGAGAATACACTGGGGTCTACAGACATGGTAGACAGCATTTCAGCTTTCTTCTCGTTCTAAAAGGCACAACAGAACCTGATATTCTCACCTATGAGGGTCGCCACGGGACCAATAGTCGATGGCATCGGAGGCGATCTGTTTTGTTTGAACACGGAGTTCAGTGTCAGTACGACATGAGTCGGTGATTCAGCTGGAACATCTACTCACGCTGTCGAAGCGCCCTTCGTTCTTCATCTCCGTCAGCTGCTCGAGAGTGGTCTCCAGTCCGTTGCGCATGGCTGCTTTCGCTTTGGCATCAACCCCTTCCATTTGAACCGCATCGTTGATGGCGGCTCTCCAGGGGCTGAGAAATGCTTCCCAATGTCTCCTCTTCGCCTTGGGATCGCTCTTGGGCTTGGTCATCAGTGCGATTTCCATAACATCCGCAGCCACATTGTATTCTGCAGTGGAAAAGTGAGCGTCAGACTTGCCAAAGAAAAAGCTGTTTGCTTACAGCTTACCTCCAGTGCTGCAAAAGATTTGTCCGAGTTCTTCTCTGTGGGCAGAAAATGACAATACGTTCAGATCACTGTATGCGTTGTAGATCTTCCGCATGCATACATCTTGATTTTCTTGAGCATGTCGGAGCGATGTTTTTTGTCCAGAGTAACGGTTTGGAGAAGGGCGTCGGTTGCCTGTGAGTTCGGATGCAAGGTATGAGAAATCGCGTGAGTATTTCAGACAGAAGGAAGAAACAACAGAGGCCATGATGTGTTACATACTACGATGACAGTGTCCTGCTGAACGGTGGAGTTTATTGTCGATCCTTTTCCTTTGGCAACGTCCGCCCAAAGATGAACTAAATGCGCCTGAACGAGCTTGTATGCTGCGAAGGGAGTCCACATACGGCAACAAAGATAAGGAAGGGGAATGCATCAATGCCTACTAGCGTCGCTCATTTCGACACCTGTACCCACCGTGGGATGTGTTAGACCGTCCTATGTCAGTGAGTGCGTTGGACACACTGGTGATGCTGTAACGCAAGGCTACATGCCATGCTTGGCTGCGGTCGGAGTCATTGAGATGCTGTGTCTTGACGACGTCCGTGAGCAGATACTTGATCAACTTCTCGACGAACTTGACGACGCCTTCGATGTTGTCACGCTCCCCGAAGCTCGCAGTGAGAAGATCTCGTAGCTGTTTGGAGCATTGTTCGATCTGCGCAGCATTTGGCGAGCCTTGAGTCATCTGCAGCTGAGGAACGACAAGCAACAGACGCATGTAAGAAGAAGACACGCGATCCCATATGCAACAATGGCAAGATAAGAAAGGAGATTCAAGCTCACCAGGTTCTTCGCGCTGTCTCTGAGCTGTTTTGGTGACTCGGGTAGCTTTTTCAACGCAGCCCATGCCTCCCTTGCCGCTGACGAGTTTCGGCTCCCGGCCTGTCTTGATTCGACAGCCATGTTGCGCAGCGATCTCCGCGTCAGCCTGTGTGTACGAGCGCAACCCAATGCGTACTGGCGGTGTCGAGGTGTCTGAGGTGTCTGAGGTGTCTGAGACGAAGACCGAGTGCGAAGATGAGATCTTCCGAGGGTTGGAAACCGATGTGGAGGTGGGACGTGAGTAGCATATAGCGCGGCTTACATACAGCAAGTCGCATCCATCAAAGACGCCACTGCGCCACCAAAAGATCCATCCAAACACATCCATGCGCCAGATATTGTTTGTTCATAGAATCTCAACCGAACAGGACCGTCAAGAGCTCCTGAGACGCGTACGCGGTGAGTAGCAGAGATCTGAGCGTTTCTAGGAGGAGTACTGATGCAACGCTCTTTCTTCGAAAAGACTATGAAAGGACTCTTTGCCCACCTGCCGCTATGTACCATCTGTCTCCCTCAGCATATATGCAGCAAGCTGCCTGGTACTCAAGTTCATGCCCCATCGTCGACCCATGTCGCCATCTCCGACCCAAAAAGCTGACCGCTGTCATCTCAAGTGGACGCCGAGTTATGAGGTATCCGCTACTACCACCCCTGCCGCTGGTACGGAAGACGCTCAGTCATCGAGGAGAACTCCTAGAGGCGTCTACTCCGTCAAGAGGACTTCAACTCCACCGGTCCAGCGGAGTCGCATTTGCAGCACAGGGCTCGATCACCGTCACTTCATTCAATTGGAGCTTTACTGACATTTTTTCCAAGCAGATGCCTAAAGATGTCCGCCCTATTCCGGTCTGAGCATTGCGGCAAAGGGACGAACCTGATGACGTGTGAAAGGAGATCAACATCCATCCAGCATTCTGCAAAGCATACGCTGCGGTTGGTGCATACTCGTGCGCTCGGCTCTGAGCGCAGCGAAGGCTCAACGCTGCCAGGGCCCGCCAGCTTCGGAGGCCTTACCAGCGGCCTCAAGGGCAAAACACAGTCATTGTTGAAGCTGCGAGTGGCCCCCGCCCTCTGCGGAGCAGCGAGCAGAACCATCCAGGTGGCCATACTTCTGAAATGTCTACAGTCTGGACTGGTGGTGGCAGAAGAACCTCGTCTCGGCGCTCGACAACCTCGAGTGGGCATGATACCACGAAGGTTCTTTCCACGCCACAAGCCATCAAGAGCCGCATCGGTCATGCCGAAAGTCAGGCTGAGAAGGTGCTTTCTTCAGTGAGTACCACGCGTCGAGACTATCTATCATCAATACCACCTCAAATCATTCATATGAGTGAACTCTTCCTGCTGTCTCAGTTCAGTCTCGTGGGCATCATGCCGTGTTGCAAGCTTTTCGGATGTCGGTTGAGAAGCTGATAGGACTTCTCCTCCCAGTGACCACCAGTGTTGGAGCGGCTGCGTTCATATTCAACCTGATCTTTGCAATTACCGATTGTGTACGATGAAGGACATCTCAACACGATTCACGACGTTAATCTCCATTTGCCGGTGACAATTACCTTCATCCTCGGTACGGCAACGGCGATTTCTACCACGCATACCTACCTGGAAGAGCCATTCGCAGTGCTGGTATCTGGGAAGCTTACCAGATCGATGCATTGCAACCAGCGTGTCCACTCGTCCAGCGCCGACGGGTATCACGACAGCGCCAATTATACAGACGCATCCGCGGACGTGAACGACCATCGTCTATGTATCAGGAACCCAGCAGCTTGAGTCCTCCCATGCCGGTTCCTCAACTCACTCTTTGAGAAAAGGAAATTCGGTGTCACTCAGCTTCATCAGCACGTCAACCTCACCAGCAAAGGTTCGGGATTGGAACACAAGACGTGCGCCTGCAATCTATGCGTAATGGCAGACTAGGACAACTGATTTACGAGCTCCAGCGAGCTGCCTCGACTCTCCACCAGGCACCGCCGCAAGGCCCTAGACAAGGAAAGTGGAGACTCCGAGCAGTGACCGAAAGAAGAGACGAAGCTGATGCTCATCGTTCAACCAACAGTTTTTTGCAGCCTAAGCCTCGGGCGCTCGGACCGCCTCGGGGAAATTAACCAGCCCCCGCTGGTGCGCCATGAGGCATGAGGCATGAGGCTTCAGCTTCTGGATCAAGACCCGATTGAGTCGACAGGTCGCTACGATACGCCATCGCAAATCTGCTCATGTTGTGTCAAGGCGAGAATCTCAGGCATGCCCCCACGCTCCAAACAGGATTGAGACGCGGTGGTGAGACCTTGCGGTGCGCAATGTGTATACACTTTCCCACGACCTTTCCACCAACGCTGCGGAACCGCGACAGTTGAGACTCCAAGACTAGACGCTAGAACCTCGTGGGGTTTGGTCTCGACCATATGAAGGTGGGTCTGGCCCTACAGCCGTCAAAGGGTCTTGCGGAGACCTCTTTGGCTTTTCGGTAGTGCAGCACCGCCTGGATCAGTTGTTTCTTGATCTCACACACTTTGACACTTTAGCGGCGACCATCATCATGGGTCTACTATCAGCGCTCAGCGCTCAGCGCAACACTGACTCTGAGCGGAATCTTGGACGACATCGAGGAGGTCCGACCGCAGCCCAACGCGTGACAGCTGCAAGATGGTCCGCATACGCTCAAAGGCTGTCTCCTTTCTAGCTCACCGCAGCAAAGCGTAATAACCCGTCTGTTTTTCCTACGCTTCTGTGCGATCTACTGATTGCTCACCTCTCCCCTTCCCAATCTTCTGCTGTCACCATCTGCTAGCCCTTCCTCAGGAAAGTGACTGCCTCTCCTCACAAGGCCCTCAGACCCAGCATGGACATTTACGCTCGTTTCGACCTACCTCTGCCCCGCCCCGACAATCTTCTCGCGCGATCATAGTGCGAGCCGAGGGCGTTTACCAGAGTTAGAGAGCGTCGACCAGCTCGTCGATCTCGTATGGCGGATCGTTTCCTGGCCTGTGTCCAAGGTATCATATGCGATACTTCCCTTTCAGATCGGATACATGGTTCTGCTCGAGGCGGTTTACTTCTTTATCATTCTCCACCAAATCCGAAAACGAAAGTGGTGGCTATTTCGCTTCAGTCGACGCAACCATGGAAATGTGATCATCCCACATGTACATAATGTGAGTAATTCTGTTTGCAATATCCCGAGTCGGGGAAGGGCGAGTGTGGCTGAACAACGATCTGTGCTCGTACATTCATCAGGTTTTCACGTTGATTGTGGCAGTCTACATCGCTGTCATGATCGGCTTTTACGCCAGAGCCTACGCGTGCCACAGGCAGAACACGCCCTTACCTCATCGAGGAGCCTACTTTTCCTTCTTGTGGATTCCTCTCGCCTTCGCCGTGTGGTACCAAGCACTAGCCATCTACCAGGCCAACGCAAACAGTCGAAAGTCGGCGCCTTCGCCTAGAGACTCGCCGGTCACTCAGCGCACTTTGCCCCCATGCGTTCTCAACATCGTCAGTCTCGCCTTTCCACTGATTAGTGTCGTCATATGCATTGCGCCGGGCATCCTCTCCGAGAAGTACTTGGAGGACGCGCGTCATGGGTGGATCGCTTGGACCGAGAAGTATGGGTCCGCGACGGAACTATCTCGGGAGATGCTGTTGGACGCACACCAGATTTGGACATCGCAGCTTCACGGCAGCTTCTACTTCGTCATCACTTCGATCCTTTGGGCCTGCATCTGCCTTTCGCTCGGGGTTGCCCACCTGGTTGCGGCAGTGCGTCTGATGCGCAACGTTCGTCAATACTTCAAGGAGATGAGGAAACAGGATGTCTTGACCAGCGGCGCCCGAAAGCTCCTGAGCTCCCAAGACTGGAAACTCCTCAAGAGCCAGACAGGGCAATGCATTACCAGTACAGGTACATGCAGCGAACACTATGCATTGCCTGGAACAAGTCATACAATCGGCCGAATGCATCTACAGCGGAAATTTTCGGTGCGATGAGCACGACCTGCCCAAGCGGTACCCGAGGAGAATGGACGCACGAGGACGACGAGATCGAAAGCGTTATGATCCGATCCGGAATCTTTACTGCCGAGGAGGAAGAACGAAATAGGACGGAGTTCTTCTTTCCGACGGTGAAGCCGTCAAGCAGCGTGCATCGGATGAGCGAAGGACGTGCCGACAAGGTCATGTTCTACTTCGTAGGTAAGTTCTGGTGCACGTTGGCGCCGAGTCTGCGTTGGCCCGCAGCCTCATGCTGACAGTCCATTTCTCTCCTTTCACTGGCTGACCCTCTTCAAATAGTGCAATTCCGTGAGTCCAACAATGTTTCATCCTGTCATCTCTAATCTGGCTGACGTTGCTTCATCTCTCCCAGTCTCGATCGCTGGCGGGGTTCTCGGCTTCATTTCTCTGCTCACCTACACCTCCTTCAACACTTACGCGGGAATGGAAGCGGGCGATCCAGCTCACATGAACACCGTCGCGTGGCAGATGTTGACCTTCCTCCTCCTCGGCCTGGGGACATCGACGGCCATATCCACATCACATTCCTTTTTCGAAGCTTCCTTCTCGGCCTTGGTCAATGCGGATCACAGCATCTTACCAAAATTCGCTCGGGGTCAAGCCCTGCCGAGGGCAGGCAGTCCTGACTCTGCTGCTCCCACCGCACCCAATTCCACCCATATCCCGGTCAGCCATCGAAAACGAGGAGAGGCGGACAGGAGCGACGAGATGCGGATGACCTCCGCCTTCTTCGATGACTGAGCTGCGGTGTCGCAAGTGGACTTACTCACAAGGGCAAGCGCGCAGAGCCACCACAGCGCGTACTTCCACCACTTTCCATCAGAGCGCTCTCGAGCTGCCTCCTTCACACTCTTTCACATTAGCGACTCCGCCTAGAGTCACTTCTTACATTTTCGTTTCCCGTTCTTTGCATGTACATATAGAGATAAAGCAGCACACACTAGCACCGTCGTTTTGGACAGATCGTGTTGAGGTTGAGGCTCGGGGGTCCAAATAACAAGCGTCAAGCGTTCCGGCTTCATCAGGCGGCTTTCAGACTTCGCTTCAAGCTTCACATCTTCACAAGGCCTTGGAGTTTTGAGGATCAGTGAGGATCACGATCAGGCTACAGGCGCAAGCCCTCAAAAGCTATAACACACATGTGTACAAAAGCACATGCATAAGCAACCACATTGATTCTGGCCGCAGCCTCCTCCGCTCCTTCGCCTTCCTCTCCTGACGCCTGACGCCTGACGCCTGACTCCTCTCAGCGTTTCTCGGCGTTCCGCGGTCAGCGCCTGCCTGAAGCCTGAAGCGCATGATTTGCGCCGCTGCGGGCGGATGTGTGATCGGCCAAGCTGAGACAAGAGGCGCACTACGCACGTCGAGCACTACTACTGCTACTACTACGAGTAATACCACTACTACTTCTGCAACCTCGATGGAACATCCGAAGATCAAACAGTGCAGCGGCCGTGTCTGAGATTGAGATCTGCGGCGTCCATCTTCCGGGTAACCTTCACAGCGCCCACCCATATCAGAATTGGCATCCTATTGTCCGGCCTAAAGTCAGAACGAAACCACATTGTCAAGTGTCGATCGAAGGCGACGCTGGCCCGCAGCTTTGTCGCTCGTCTTCCCGCTGCGTACCGCTGTCAAAGTCGAATCGAGCGTTCACCGCACACGCGCACACGGCACGACCGAACTTTAGGGTCAGCCTCCAGTCAGCCTCCGCCTTGAAACGCTGCACGTCTATCTGCGCCTTCGTCGACCAAAAGACTGCAAGCCTCCACAACCCACGACGGCGTGCCTTCCGCCCGGGTTCTGACGCCTGACTACATACTGACTTCTGTCACTTCTACTGTAGTCTGGTAAACCAGACCACGTGACATCTGCGAAGCCATCCCATGGGGATGGTCTGGGGCACTCCTGCAGATTTCGTATGGATGTCCCCTCACTCACAGCACCCCTCCGTCGCACATTCGAGGAAATCCTCTTTCGCAACCGTAGAAAGCTTATTTTCACAGTGGCGAGCACATGGCTCACGTGGCCACCTCTCCGACCCTCGAGCAAAACCTTGATTCTACCAGTGGCGAGCACTGGCCACCTTCTGGCCCTTACGCGTAGACCTCTGGAGCGTCAATGTCCAGCAGCACGCAGCCAGAATTTTGGCACCCGCAAGACTGTGTAATACACTACCTGACATTGTTTTCATTGCGTCGATAGCTCGTCAAATGATGGAGATGTGTTATGGTCAAAGATGGTCGAGGAGTCGATTCAGCACGGGGAGGTGAGGGACATCATAAGTAAATCTCGGCGAATGAGCCCAGACCTCGCCCTGCGGGCTCGCTTTGTCGCGGACAATGCGCATCACGTGGGGGGTAGGTCTGGTTTACCAGACTAACTTCTACTGTGCCTGTGCGACTTACCCCACAGCTTCGAGCGGGGAAACAGATTACATACAGCTTACATTTCATGGACCCCACCGACCATCGCTCGAGCTCAAATCTCACAGCGCTCAGCGCTCGGGCCGTCGCCTCAGGCCCAGACACAGAGTACATCAGACTGACTACATAACTGACTGCGCAAGACCGCTGCTATGGTGTGTGGAGTAGTGTTGTACGGTCTGAGCAGCATTTCTGTGCTCCCGTCTTGGCAAGCCCACCTTTCCCTGCCTCGCTGCCTCGCTTCAGGCTTCAGGCTTCAGGCTTCAGGACCACACTACTCTAGGATCCCCTTTGAACAGTAGTAAGTAGTAAGCAGAACGAATGCAGAATCGCAGCCGTGATGGGCGATGGCCCCACCGAGTTCGAAGCTTGGTCGCTGACCGCTGACCTCGTCTTCTTCTCCGCCGCCGCCATCGCGGCATCGCTAGCCATGCAATACATATACGCCGGCTGGGACAGATCACAGGCGCACAGCAGCCCCCCGGGAGGGGGGGGGGGGGGGGGGCAAGAGCTGCGGCCTGCGGTGCAGTCATTAGGGGGATGTGAGTGACAGAATCAAGTACGGTATCAGATATCAAAAACTCATTTGACTGATTACTGATTACTGATGCCTGATGTCTTCCTCAGCAGTAGTCTAGCTAAACGCATAAGCTCGGCCCGGAGTGGAGACGACAACAAAAAGAAAGGATCTATAATCTGCATTAATAATGTCATGCGGTAAGCAGCTATAGCTGGCCCCGCATATCTCGCACTCGCTAACAAGTCAACAACACTCCTACAGTGCTGCTGACGCCTGACTACTGACTACTGTCGGTTTTGCTTTCCCTGGCACTAATGCATGCATCTCGGCGGTGTAAATGAAGGACCCCAGGCACGGGTACATAGACGGGAAACTACGAGCACACGACCCTTCCTCTCTCCCTTGTCCTGGTGCCTACCGAAGCCCGAAGACAGCGAGCTCACACTTCACACACATAGCAGACGAGGTTCTCCGTTTTTTCGTTCATCGCCGCTTCATCGCTTCATCGCTTCATCTGCTGACCCTCTTTCTCTGCAGTCTGTGCATCATCTATCTGGGGCCTGGTAATCGCGTACCGTCCAGTATTGCGGCGGCGCGATGCCATTCTCCGCCGATGCCCTCCTTCTTGCCTATTGCCTATTGCCTGCTCATGCGCTTATGGACGCAGTCGCTTCCTTTTGTCCAACTCACTTCAGCCTCCAGGTTTCTGGCCATTGTTCCTCTTTTTGTCTCCTGCTGGGGAGGCGGCGGCGTGAAGGTGAAGCGTGAAGGCGTGAAGCGGCGTTATCGATGCATGAGCGCACTACATACTGGCCTTCTACTGCTTACTGGAGCTTCGACCCTACCTCTTGTCGGCCAACATCGCTTATTAGTGTACCAACACAAATGGTCGCCGATTCCGAGCGACCGAGGTTTATTCGTTCCCGGGCGGGTATCCCTTTTCCTTCTCGTTTTCTGCCTGCTCAGGAGCTTAGGCTCAGCGCTCAGGCTACAGGGCACAGGCCGCGGGCCGCAGAAAGGAACCCCCCTCCCGCCTGCTTCTGTGCGACCGACCATAAATACCACTCTATCACATATTATCACCGCCTCCTTCTGCGTTCGTTAAGCTTCCTTTCAGCATCGTCCCAGGTCCTCGGGAAACTTCGCTACCCAACAAGGCCCTTAGCTAACGCTTGCATCACACTATCTTCTTCTCTCCCTCGTCACCTCTGCTCACTTCCCTCCAGCTCCGACCTCTATACCCGGTTATCACTTCTGTTCCCTTCCCTTAAAAGCAAGGCCACCCACTTTCGTTTACGGACACACTTTCCTTTCCTCTGTACCAATTCGCAAACCCCTTCCCACCCTCGATAATGCGCTTCATCAACATCGCCGTCTTGGCTGTCGCCTTGGCTCCTTCCGCCTCCTTCGCCCTCATCGACCCTTTCCATGCTCCGGCGATGATATCCGACTTGTGGCAAGCCATCGGTCTCCCTGACTTGGCTGCCCCCTTCAAGACGACTTTACAGTTGTCCGAGGCGAACCTGGCCGGTCTCACCACACGGATGGAGCAGATCGCCGCCGAGGGCTCTGGCAAGTGGCTCTCTGACGACGAGCTCAAAGCTTACATTTCTCCCAGTGCCGACGCCGTTACCACGGTGAAGAGCTACCTGACCTCTCGCGGGATCGATGCAAGGACTATCACCCAAAGCAAGTTCGGCGACCAACTTACCTTTGTGTCTAGCATCGGTAATCTCCAGAGCCTCTTCAACACCAAGTTCCAGAATTACCAGTTGGACGCCAACAGTGCCGTTGTCGTTCCGCGAGCCAAGAACTACACAATTCCGTCGCCTCTTGCCAACCTCGTCAAATCGGTGTACCCCATCAGCTCTTTCGGTGTGCCTAAGGAGTTGGTCCCGATCTCGACCTTCGGTGCTTCAGGCGGAGAAGAGACTGCTCAGGCTCGAGCTGTGCTCTCCGAACGCGCCACCTACACGCAGTGCAACAACAGCGCCGTCAGTCCAGCCTGTCTCCGAGATGCATATGAAACGTCTTCATACACACCCGCCAGCTCGACGGACCGGGCGATCACGATCCTCGCTCTGATCGGACAGCAATTCGGGCAGACGGATTTGACCAAGTTCTTGACGAAGTACCGACCCGAGGCGAGTGGCGTTAGGGTCAAGGTCACCGACACTGCTGGCGGCATCACGTTCCCACTTTTCGGTTCGGGTGTCGAGGTCATGTTGGACATCGAGACGTCCGTCTCCCAAACGTACCCGCTCACAAACGACATCGTCAACTACGGCTCGCAGCTTACGAAGGGCGACATCTTCAACTTGGTCGCACAGTACTTCCTCAACCTGGACGCCTCCAAGCGACCCGGTGTCATCTCGATCTCGTACGGCGCCAACGAGGCTGACTTCAGCGCTGCGGAGGCTCAGACGATGTGCTCCTCGATGCAGAAGCTTACTGCGGTGGGCACGACCGTCGTCGTTGCATCCGGTGACAAGGGTGTCGCTGGTAATGGCGGGGCTTGCAGTGCAGCTGGCTCTCCCTTCGTGCCCACTTACCCCAGTGGATGCCCCTACATTCTCTCCGTCGGCGCCACAGAGCAGTGAGTCATTTCTTGAGCCCTATATGAGTACGGTTATGGCATTCTCATCACCCTTTCTATCCTGGTATCTGTTTCCCAGATTCCCTGAGCAAATGGTCAGCCTCGCCCAATCGAAGTTCACCTCCGGCGCAGGCTTCAGCAACGTCTTCCCCCGACCATCATACCAGGACTCCGGCGTCAGTTCGTACCTGAGCAAGATCGGGACTACCAATGCTGGCCAGTTCAACAGCGCTGGTCGATCGTTCCCGGACGTCGCTGCTGCCGGTTCCAACTATATCGTTGCGGTCAATGGCAAGTACGGCTTGGTGGGTGGCACGTCTGCTGCTTGCCCGACGGTCGCGTCTATCTTCGCGTTGGTTAACGATGCAAGGAAGAAGGTGGTGAGTAAAGCTATTCTAACTGAATTTATCTGCTAGCTCTATGACTCACCCTAGCTCGAGTCTTTCTCCTGTTCGTACCCTCTAGGGCAAGGGCCGAGTCGGATACGTGCACCCGGTCATCTACCAGAACCCCAGTGCATTCTACGACGTCACACAAGGCGCTTCCGTGCAGTGCGGACCCACAAGTAACTCCGGATTCTCAGCAACGTCTGGGTTCGATACCCCCTCGGGACTCGGAGCGCCCCGCTTCTCCAAGCTTCGTTCCATCTTCGGCGCGTAGAAAAAAAAGTGACCTCTTCGACCTTTAGGACTTCATCATCGCCCGCGGATGACAACGGATGACAAGGAAACAGCAAAAACTTCTCCAGGGGATCTCCGCGTTTATCAAGTGGTCAAACAGTAGTTGTCACCCATTCGGACATGTATCAACAGGACCGGCACACATCTTTCTTTTTCTTCGCTTTCTCTTTCGGGAACTCTTGGGGCCATTCGCTGGGTTGGGGACGGTACATATACACAATTGGGAACTTCGCCGTCGCTCTCTCCACAGCTCAACCCTCTTCGATTCCATTCGCTACTCGACGGGCTCAGGGAATTTCGACCCCGAGCACCCGGAGCGCTTGGTCGATGAGTGGTGGCCCCTTAACAATCCCACCCTTTTGGGACACTCTCTCTTTTTTCCTGGATCAGTAAATATCTTTATCAACACTCTCGTAGTCATACTCTCTACTCCATCACTCACTTGTCAATTTCAATCGTTTATCCCCCTTGAGGTCTAGTTTGAACGGTTGCCGACTTGCGAGGAAGAGCGGTGACCAAAAGGGTGACCTCCACATGTAGCTACTATTTTCCCACGCTGCCCAACCAGCTCCAAGATCCCAGCGGGTCGCATGACGATGGCCATTCCCAGCTGGTACACGTCTCTGAGCAAGACAGGCGAAAAGGGTGGTGAACGAGAGTCAGAGCGAAGAGGTCTCTGCCGGTGTCCAGCAATCTCTCCCCAACCGCGCCCGGTCTGCCCCCCAGCCTCGCGCGCGCACAACCCCATTCCCTGAAGAACAAGCTTGTCAGAGGGGGGAGGGTCAACCCCTTTCATTAGTCCCCCCCTAACTGGTTCACGGTGTTCGCAACCAGGAGGCCCGCGTATTCTTCTGGTCAGGATGGCGCAACCGACGTGGGCAGAGGTGGAAGAAGCAGCCTGGCTTAGTGGTGAGTGAAGCCCCTCCAGAAAATGCGTGGCAGCCGAAGAAACGACAGTTCGCCGATCCCCTATTCTCTGCTATGCGGCCCTTCCCCTCCCCCTCGCAGACAACCCGCAGAACCAGCTCTTCCAACAAGGCTCGTCTCGGGATGGCACCAGCCACAGAGCAGATCGAGACCGAGAACGTGCAGGACTGCCTAGTATCCCAGCTTGGCAGCAGAACGACCAGGACGTGACTGATTTCGGGCCGATCCCGTTCGGGTTGGAGAAGGATATCGTCGTCTTGGACTGTCCTGACTGTGGGAAGCCTGTGCTGGAGCAGTTCTTGAGTTTTCATCGGCGTGAGTTTAGATGGTTGAGCATGTTGATTCGGCAAGCGTGAAGGAGTGCTGATCGATCTCTCTGCTCTACCTCACATATATTTAGAGAATTGCGCTTTGGTTCGGGAGATCGTTGCGGGGAGGGTGTCCGTCTCGGTCCTGGAGGGGAAGCCGAGGAAGCGAGCTTTGTCAATAGGTGCGCTGACATTCGAAGCTGCCTCTGCTCTCCCACTGCACCCGAGCCGATACTCATCGAGTCTCCCTCTTTTTTAACCCACAGACTCAATCAATTCTCCAGCCAATGCTTCGCTACAAGGAAGCTCCGTGGTGGGCGATAACGATTCTGGCCCTTCAAAGAAGAAGACGAGGAAGGAAGAGAAGCTTGCGGAAGTTGCGGCGAGGAAGAAGGCGCGGCTGGCAGCAAAGGAGGCCAAGGCGAACAAGAAGAAGAACCGCATGAATCGGGGTAGGTTCATCTTATTATATTTTTGAGCGTGTTCGAGGCTGGAGACTTAACGCACACATTGCACATAACATACAGGAGACCCACTCGATGTGGACAGACAATGCGGCGTGGTAACCGAGAAGGGCATATGCACGCGCTCTCTCACCTGCAAGTCTCACTCCATGGGTGCCAAGCGGGCGGTCGAAGGCCGTTCGCGCTCGTACGACGACCTGCTCTTCGAATGGCAAAAAGCGACGAACCCGGCCTTCTTGGCCAAGTTGCGCGAGAAGGAACGGGTGATGGCCGAGGCTGCGCGGGAGCGGCAGGAGGAACGAGCTCGGAAGATGGAGGCGAAGAAGAAGAGGTTGATGGCGATGGGGAGTTCTGGTACCAAGAAGAAGAGTAAGAAGGATGGACATAAGAAGAAGAGCTCGAAAGAGGGTGGTGGTGGTGGTGGTGGGGGAAGCGGGATGGGTTCGAAGGGACATGATGGGTACGGTGGGAAGCGCGGGGATGGATATGACGATGGGAGTGGGAGTGGTGGGAGTGGAGCGCCCGATATTGACGCGGACATGTTCAAGCTGGGCGCGTCGGAGGGGGAGGTCGAAGCTGAGTTTGATGCTGTGCTGGACGCGATCCGGGTCGCGAGTGGTGCGCCGAGGACGATGGCGATGCCGCTTGCGGTGTCGAGGCGGAACTTTGGAGCGGGGGCGTATGCTCATAAGGCGATGCGCTTTCGGGCATTGCGTGCGGGACCTCCCATCTTCTGAAGAGGCCGGACGTTCCCGGCTTGTATTTTTCTTTAACGCGTTTCTGCATGTATACCACCCACCATCTCCAACCATGCACTTTTGCCGAATGACAATCTGCATGTCTAGGTACCATTCACTGTGACGCTAATTTTGAATTCCCTATGGTGGTTATTACACAAAGTCCTTGCCTGTGATCAAGCGGTAGGCTTCCCTGTAGCGCTCCTCGGTCTTACGGATGACCTCGTCTGGGAGGACGACATTCTTAGCCTCCTCGGTCTTTGCAGGATCATAGGCGAGCTTGTCGAGACCTTGAGACTTGAGCCAATCGCGCACATATTGCTTGTCGTAGGACGCCTGCCCTTTTCCGAGCGCGTACTCGGATGCCGACCAGAAGCGAGAAGAGTCCGGAGTGAGCACCTCGTCGACGAGGATGAGATACCCTTCGAAAGAGCCGAGCGTGCCGGAGGATGTGATTTTGGAAGAAGAGTGGGAGGGAAGAGGCTCAGAAAGCAGACCAAATTCGAATTTCGTGTCTGCGATGATGATTCCGCGTGAGGCTGCATGTTCGCTTGCGCGCGAGTAGAGGGCGATGGCTGCCTCGCTTACGGCTTTGGCAAGCGGTTCGCCGATGAGCTCAGTCACTGTTTTCGAAAGAGGTTAGTCAGAATATCATTAGGCAGGTATAGGAATGGGGAAGGACCACGCACTCTGATCAGGATGAATGTTCTCGTCGTGGTCGCCCTGTTCTGCCTTTGTGCTGGGAGTGAAGATCGGGCCGTTGGGGATCTGCTGGCTCTCTTGGATGCCCTCAGCAAGCTTGATGCCGTGGACAGTGCCGGAGCGCTTGTACTCTGCCCAGCCTGAGCCGGTCAGATATCCGCGCACGATGGCCTCGATGGGGACCACTTGCGCCTTACGGACGAGCATGGTGCGGCCCTCGACCTGCTGCTCGATGGCGTCCTTGGACAGCTGATGCAAGAGCAACTGTGGGAAGTCGGCGGGCGAGGTAGCGAGGACGTGTGAGGGCAGGATGGAGGGCGTGAGGAGGTCGAACCAGAAGGTGGAGAGGGCGTGGAGGAGTCTGCCCTTGGAGGGGATGCCGGACGCGAGGATGATGTCGAACGCGGAGATGCGGTCGGTTGCGACGAAGAGGAGCGCGTCATCCTGCGCGTCATACACGTCGCGTACCTTCCCACGCGCGACAAGGGGCAGCGGCAGACGTGTTGTTGTGACTGCTGCCATTGTTGTTCTGGTGGAAGTCGTCCTGAATAAATGCGAGTCAGAAATTATTGGAAGTGACAGAAAAAGGCTCCGAGTATTTATTTTGTCACGTGACGCGTTTCCCAATTGGCGCGCGCTCGGACGTGTTTCCAATTGAATGCGCGGCTTCCTCACTCACTTGCTAGACGACCACCACCTACCACCCACCCACAAAGAAAGGAAAGGAATCATGTCGCCTTCCATTGCCAGCGCAGAAGAACAGCAGCAGCAGCCACTCAGCTCAGCAGCCGGCCTTCTCGCTCTCCTCGACGACGACCAGCCAGAACTCATCACCTACGCACTCCAGGAGCTCGACAGCGTCGTACATGCGCACTGGACAGAAATCGCAGACTCCGTGTCCAAGCTCGAGGTGCTCTACGAAGACGTCTCCTTCCCAAACAGACAGCTCGCGGCTCTCCTCGCTTCCAAGGTCTACTTCCACCTCGCCGAGTTCGAAGAGGCACTCAACTTTGCTCTCGCCGCTGGCCCACTCTTCAACGTAGAACACAAGAACGAATACGTGGACACCGTCATCTGTGCGTGTTCCCAATCGCACTTACGCATACATGCCAGAATATCACTGAACTGACTTTTTTTCTCCATACAGCACAAGCGATCGACAAGTACATCGAACTCAGCACGGATGCGTCACCCTCCGAACCCTCCACCAGCGCAACTGGCGCGTCCCAACCGTCCCTCGCAAGTCTCAAATCCATCGTCGACCAGATGTTCGAGCGCTGCATCTCCATCGGAGAGTTCCGTCAGGCCGTCGGTATTGCGCTCGAGACACGGCGTCTGGACGTCATCGAGCGCGTCTTCGGCGTGTCCAAGGACCGCGCACTCCTCGCATACACCCTCGACGCTGTAATGACCGTCGTCCAGAGTCTTGATCTCAGGACGAAGGTCCTCCACCTTCTCGTCCAGCTTTTCCAGTCGTTACCCAACCCAGACCACTTCTCCATCTCCCAGTGCTACGTCTACCTCAATGCTCCCGAACTCGCCGCCACCCTCCTCTTCGACCTTGTCCAATCAGCGAACGCAGGTGGATCATCATCCAACGCCAACACCGAGAACGATCCTCTCTTAATCGCATATCAGATTGCCTTCGACCTCGCAGAAAGCGCCACCCAGGAGTTCCTAGAGATCGTCAGGGCCGGCATTCTGGAAAAGAGCGGAGGAAAGGCCGTCACAACCTCGTCAGCAACTGCCGATGAAGGCATGGCTGTCGATGACGACGAGGCACAAGCTTCCAACGCCACCACCTCCAAGGCATCAACAGCCGACTCACAGCTCGGCAGGATCCGCTCCATTCTCCAGGGTGAAGAGTCCATCCAACTCTACCTCGACTTCCTCCGTCGGGCCAACAGAGCCGACCTTCCCGTCCTCAAATCCATCAAGGACGCCCTCGACGCCCGCAACTCTGTCTACCACAATGCTGTCACATTTGCCAACGCTTTCGCACACGCAGGTACCACTTCCGACAAGTTCCTGCGCGAGAACCTCGAGTGGCTTGCCCGAGCGAGCAACTGGTCCAAGTTCAGCGCCACAGCCGCTCTCGGTGTCATCAACAAGGGAAATCTGGCCGAAGGTCTCACCATCCTCCGTCCCTACCTGCCCGGCGATGTCAGCTCCAGTATTTACTCAGAAGGTGGCAGTCTCTTTGCCCTCGGTCTTATACATTCCAACCACGGCTCAGCTGAAGTCATCGAGCTCCTCAAGTCGAACCTGCGTAACAACCCTGCCGAAGTCGTCCAGCACGGTGCCGCGCTTGGTCTGGGTGCTGCTGGTATGGCGACTGGCTCCGAGGAGATCTACACACAACTTCGGGACATTCTCTTCACCGACAGCGCGACGGCCAGTGAGGCCGCGGCCTATGCTATGGGTCTCGTCATGCTCGGCACAGGTAGCCCACAAGCCGTGGAGGAGATGCTCCAGTACGCGCATGAAACTCAACACGAGAAGATCATTCGTGGTCTGGCCATGGGTTTAGCCATGCTCTTCTACGGTAAAGAGGAAACTGCCGACACGATGATTGACACCCTCATGGCCGACAAGGACGCCATTCTCCGATACGGTGGCATCTACACCATCGCCCTCGCTTATGCAGGAACAGGAAACAACAAGGCTATCAAGCGTCTCCTTCACGTCGCTGTATCGGATGTCAATGACGATGTGCGTCGGGCGGCTGTCACCAGTCTTGGTTTCCTCCTCTTCCGCAACCCGTCTCAGGTCCCCCGCATAGTCGAGCTCTTGAGCGAGAGTTACAACCCGCATGTTCGGTACGGTAGCACACTGGCGTTGGGCATTGCGTGTGCGGGAACAGGCTTGGACGAGGCTCTGAACTTGCTCGAGCCGATGCTCAAGGATCCCGTCGATTTCGTCCGTCAAGGTGCCAGTTTGGCCCTGGCCATGTGTCTGATCCAGCAGAATGACGCGCTCAACCCGCGTGTGGGGATTGTGCGGAAGAAGTGGGAGAAGATTCTGGCGGACAAGCACGAGGATGTGATGGCCAAGTTTGGAGCTGCGCTCGCTCAGGGTCTCGTTGATGCCGGTGGACGGAATGTGACGATTGGTCTGCAGAACCGGGGTGGAGGCAAGAATATGCCTGCTATTGTCGGGATGGCGCTCTTCACTCAGTTCTGGTACTGGTTCCCCCTTGCCCATTTCGCCAGTCTGGCCTTCACGCCCACGGCTCTGATCGGTCTGGATCGCGAGCTCCGGATCCCTGAGTTCGAGTTTAGGAGCAATGCGCGTCCGAGCTGGTTCGCGTACCCGACTGCGGCGAAGGTGGAGAAGGAGAAGCGGGTCGAGAAGGTTGAGACTGCTGTCTTGAGTACGACGGTGAAGGTCAAGGCTCGTCTGAAGAGGAAGGAGAAGGAGGAGGCGGCTGAGGCGGCGGGCGGGATGGATGTGGATGAGCCTGCGTCTGCGACTACGGCTGAGGAGAAGACGGGGACATCAGCAGCAGCGGGAGCGGGAGACGATGACGCGATGAAGGTTGACGACGACACGACTAGCGGCGCCAAGGAGGCGAATGCTACGACGACGACGACGACGACGAAGAAGCGATCGAAGCAAGAGCCCGGCTTTGAGATGTTGCCGAACTACTCGAGGGTGGTACCTGCTCAGATGCCGTACGTCGACTTCCCGACTGAGGCGAGGTATGCACCTGTCCGAGCTGTGCTCCGTGGGTCGACGGACTCCTCGAAGGGCGGTAAAGACGCGTCGTCCCCCGCTACTGCTGGGGGCGCGCCTGCTCTGATGGGCACGGGCGAGCAGGTCCGTAAAGCTCTTCAACTGTCTGCTTCGTCCAGCACTTCTTCCACTGGGGGGCGGTACGGTGCTGGGATCTTGTTACTTATGGATCGTCGGGATGGGAAGGAGTCCTTTGTCCCGCTCTTCAAGTCGGAGTCAGACGCTGCTGCGGGTGCTGCGGGTAGTGGTGGTGATGAGGGGGATGCCGTTGCTGAGGCTGCGATTCGGGGTACACGGGATTCGGCGGAGGGAGAGGAGCAGACTGGTGTGGCTGCTTCGTCTGGTACTTCTTCGTGAGCTGTCGGCGAGCGATTCTTCACTTGGCTGGGCCTCCCTCCCTCCCTCCCTCCCTCTTTGTCGCATTCTGTTTTCTCTCAGGGTAGACATGCAATGAAAGGATGACTCTTACAACACAGCACATCACTGCATATATCAATTCCCGTCGTTCTGAACCCGTTGACCCAGCCCTGGAGCTCACTCACCGACGTGACTTGTCTGACGACGCACTTCGCTCTGCTAGTCCCGGGCGGGCTGATATTTCTTCCTTCTGCACCTTTTCGCTCTTCTGCTTCTCTTCTGACTTGGCGAACTGCGATCAAAAGGCCTCGACAGCAAACTTTGCTTTATGATGCGGATATGGATATATGAGGAAAGGCGAGACAGGTAGAACGACGAAAGGAGTAGAGAGAGAGGAGCAAGGGCGATTATAGGCAAGAGTGATCGGCGGTAAACTCGGGAAGCGCACGATCAGGGAAAAGCGAGTGAATGTCGTCAGGCGCGTGTATCTTCCATGCACGTCCAAGAGAATGCGAAGATGTGCAAGCGGAGCCTAGGGGTGTGTGTTTCCCTTGCGAGCCGTAATCTGCACTCTGCACTGTAATGTTTCCCCTGGGGGCCCTGCGTTTCGTCTGGAGATCGTCGACAGGGTAGTCCATTTCTGCTTGCTTGAGGGACCGCAGATGTTCTACGTTGCCTTCTTTCGTCGCTTACCCCGGCCTAGCTGCGCGGAGCTTTCACTCTGCTCGACGTTCGTTTCTTCGCTGCCGACTTGCTGTCCCAGAGCAGACGAAGTGGCAGCAGAGATGCCAGTGGCGGCACTGAGGGCGTTCACTTCAGCAGCGGCTAGGGATGCTCGTGTGCGTTTCCGAGTTGTCGTCGGTGGCTGAGGAGTTAAAAGCGCCGCCGTGCTTGGGTTCGCAACTTGGTCACCGTCGCCCACAACGATGCCGGCTCCTTCACTCGACTGAGCTCGCTGACTTCGCCGCGGTTGGTTTCGCTGACTTGGCTCACTATTTTCCTTCGATGCTTCCGTCTCCTTCTCCTTGCCCTTTCCCTTGTCGTTTCTTGACTCCCCTGTCGCTCCTGCTCCCGAAGCTTTGGTTGTAGCCTCAGCATGACTTTGCGCTTCCACACCAGAATGAGATTGACCCCCGCCAGCAACCAGCAAACCCGCCATTTCAGTCGCCACCTCCTCCTTCTCTTTCTCGACCTCCCTGCTCTTCGCTATCCTCACGTGCCAAAGTATATAGACCTGGTTGAGTTCCTCCTGAGCCTTGGCCAACACTTCCGCGTGTTTGCCGACTATTTGGCACGCCTTTTCGAAGTCGGACTCAGCGTTGTGAACGGCCCGTTCGGCGACTAGGGCCGCGTTGGAAGCTTGCATGACGCGTTTGGCTAGCGAGGCACGACGCTCAGCTTCGTACGAGTGTGAACGGGGAATGTTGTTGTACTGGAAAGGAGGAGGAGGAGGAGCAGGCGCGTGGTTTGGGGACGAGAATTGGAGTGATGATCTTCCAACGGGAGTGGGCCGATGCTGTGATTTAGACCCAGGGCCTTGTGATCCGAAAGTTGGAGGTGGCATGGGGTAGGGTACGGACGGCGCGATGAGCGGCGTGGGAATGTTTGGGTCTGCATGAGGCAGAAGGCTTTCGGTCGGATGTGAGATTGAAGGGCTGAAAGCTGGGTTCGGAAGATACTGGGATCGACTAGAACTCGCGACAGCGCTGCGATTGCTAGAGGGAACTGGCCGTACGACGGAGAAAGCTAGAGGTCGACGAAAAGACAACGGCGGTTCTTGGTCTTCGTCTTCCCACTCCTGCTGTGCTGACCGGGACCGCTGGGAATTCGAGCTTTGCATCGACATGCCTGCCTCCTTTTTGAATGGATGATATCTCGTTCTTGAGGACTCGAATGAAGGCTTGCCTTCAAGTGGAAGAAGGCCAGAGCTTGGTGGCGATTCCGGTGACAATCGCAGGGATGTTGTAGAAAGTCGTGAAGAAGTAGTCCGGTGGACCGTAAGATTTAGAACGAGATTAAGGCTTTCCGAAAATGGAGACGAAGAGATGAGATGAGGTCGATGTGGTGGGTGGCAGCGTTGCGTTTGCGGTCTTGTTGAGTTGAGATGAGTCCCCGCGCCTTGCTCTCTCTTTTGTTTGTTTGCGTTTTTGCGCGCCTTTCGGTGTTTGTTTGTTTTCGCTTCTAGTGTCTTGGGATTCGGAATGGCTGGCGGGTGCCACGCTCGCTGTTCGCTGCGTTTCCCTTGGGTCCGTCGGGGATCGAAAGAGCTATTTGTGCTGTCTAGGGCCTCTTATCTTATGCCTTTACTGCCTTGGAAGACGACGGTGGATGCTGTTGCGATGGTGGATGAGAGGATGGATGGAACTGAGCTTAAACTCACGTCTGTTTCGGATGAGGAGCGCAACAAACAAACAAATCAAATCTGCGAACCACGTGAGCTGGTCTCCCATGCCTACACGCCTCACGCTCATGCTCAGGACAGGACAGGCGCAAAAGTCACGGCGGTCGTTATGAGTACGAGGACTGAAAACGTGTACTGTACTGCTTTTCGACTTTTAAAAGGAGTTATATGGAGAGATGAAAGGGAGGGTGAACAAGAACTTGAGGGAACCAAGGTCGGAACGGACGAGGACGACGAGGGCGGAAAAATCACGAGAAACCTCAGTCGACTGATCAAAAGAAGGGGGGAACAGTAAATGTTGGAGCGGGAAGGGGGTCCGAGCGCGGACACCACCCTACCCGTCGTCTCCCGCGAGCTACCTTCAATAGAGCAACTCCTCCAACAGTCACAAATCATCGTCCTCGATCTGTGAAGGCGGTAGCATACCAGGTACCCGTGCAGCCAGCTCACGCTCCTGATTCGCCCTCTGCGCCGCCTCAGCCTCCTTCTCCTCCAAGAACAGGTCCGCGTTGTCCTCCTCCGCAGCACCGGCAACTTCTCGGCTTGTGATCAGGAAGTCTCGCAGGCCGAGCTTGTAGGCCGTCAAGTCCTTGGACTGTGTGCACAAACTTTCGACGAAGTGGTCGATGTATTGACTGCAACAAAACCAGGTGAGGAAAGGTCAATACAGTCCGCAGCAAGAGCTGAGATGAGAACGGATGGAGAAAGAACTCACGGCTTGACATGTGGGAAGGCGTTCTTCAGCAAGTTGGCGGTGTATTGTCGAATGAAGATACGATTTGTCATGGCCGGATCTTGAACCGTGGCAGGATCCCACAATGGCGCCTGCACCTGACCACTCTCGATCAAATCGTAGATTCTCGCCAGGACGAGGGACTGCATCTTGAAGCCTGTGGACCGTTCGCACCAATACGAGCCAGAGTCAGTATTGTAAACATTGATGCAGTCAAAGAAGGGAGGGGGCAAACTCACCGCTCTTGTGATCGGTGTCCGTGAGCACAAAGAAGATGTCCTGGATGATGCTCAGCAAATATTGTTGGTAGAACCCATTCTGCACCTCCAACTCCGTCTGCGCAATACTGTTGATCATCTCCAAACAGATGTTCAACCCAACATCCGCAATGTCCCGCATCGTGTGCTTGATCGCCCAGATGACCGAGTCCATCACAAGCTTGAACTTCTCGCTCGACAGCGCCAGCAGCGCAACGAAGCACTGTGCATTGATCGCCCGGACCAGCTTGAAGAACGCCGCGCGATGTTCAGGGAACTCGCTCATGTCCTGGTTGATCATATTCAGCGTCGGCTCAAATACGGCGTCCAGGATCGGGTGGATCTGGCTCATCAGCAGAGGACCCATCCGGTTGATAATCGTCGCCATCACATTCAGCACCTCCGCGTCCCGTGCCGTCGGCACATTCCGGTTGTAGTCACCCAAGATAGCCTCCAGCAGACCAGGAATGTACGTGTTGTTCACGTATTGGAGGTCGTCTGTCCGCTTCACAAAGGTCTCGATCAACCTTAAGATCTCCTTCTTCACTGTTCGCAAGCCTCGCACAGTCGGCGTCCGCGTTGCGATCAGGCCATCGGTAGCGACACGGTTGTTGATGATACCGCTCACCGTCGTGTACAGAGCGAACATGTCCAGGTAGATACGGTTGACCTGGGGTAGGAAGTGTGGGCCAATGGACACACACGCCGCCACATTCGTCTTGAGCACGTTGGAGAGCATCTTGATCTGATCACTCTCGGTGAGGATGTCGACATTCTGCTTAGCCTGCTCCATAACATGGTCCCACTGCGAAACAAGACAGAGTGGCGAGTTAGATACAAACCCCACGACGCACATCGCACGCAACGCAGATGCCACTCACAGCTCCGTTCGGAATCTCCATCATGTTCTTGATCAGTCTCTCCCGCGCTTGTTGTTGTGGCTGCGCAGCGATCATGTAACCAACAGCTTCGTAGAAGGTGTGTACCTGCAGCGGAGTCAAATCGTACGTGATCCGGTGCAGATTTCGCAAGATCTCGTCGACGAAGGGTTCTGATTCGCCCGACTGCAGTATCACAAAGTGCTTCTTGCACTTTTGCGAGATCTTGAGGAATGTGTCGCAAGCCATATCTTGCACACCTGTGTAGACAAAAGGCGGTCCAGTTAGCGCATGACACTCAACTTTGCGTTAGTAACAAGAACGACCTACCCTCGTGAGTCTCGTGCATGAACTCGAAGTTCTTGTTCACCACCGTCTTCAAGAACCGCCAATGCGCCTTCAAGAAGCGCGGGTATTGTCCAACAATGTACATGATGTTCGAAGCGACAACGCCTTGTTGTCTTTGCCGCGCTTCATCTCGCACAAACCGAGCAGATCCTTGATGACAATCACCAAGAACCGCTTCTCCGCGTCCTCCATCATCGCACCGGAAATGGATCCGATCGCCCAGCAGAGCGTGTTGAGGTTGGTCCAGGACCATTCTGAACCGTCGACCTGCAAATTCAAAGGGGTAGAGATTATGAGATGCGTCACAGCTTGGACGTCGAAAGCAGTCCGCGCGCAAAACTTACCTGCTTCTGTAGCTTCTCCGTCATGATATTCTCCGTGTCGACCGTGTCCAGATGGGTCAAATAGACCAGCACTTCACGCATACTCTTGTACAGCACAATCGTATCACTCTCCTTCAGCTGTTCGCGCACGATTTCACCCTCGTCGTTCTCCACAATCAAGACCTAGAGAGAGAGCAGACCGGTCAGCTCTTAGAACATTTACGTCAAAGGTCGACCCAGCCGGGGAAGTGGAACTCACCTCTTCTGGTTTCACCATGCGCTCAATCATGACCAACCGCAGATTGGACAGAACGGCTGCGTAAATGTTTTTCCGCAACGGCGCAGCACCGTTCCCCATGCCTTGCCCTACCATCGAATTTGCCCCGCCATTCCCGAGATTGAGGCCCAGAATGGGGTTCATATCCGACATCGGAAGAGCCGACATCTCCTTGTACAACTGCGGGCCGTTGGGAAAATCCAGTGAGAAAAATCGTCAGCTTTCATCGCGCAAAGAGCAGGAGAAATGGGAAAAAAACGAGAAAAGAAACTCACCTCGCTGACAAGCTTGGTCCAGTACTCCAAGCAGATTTTGAAGATTTCCCTCTCGTTGACCTGGCTGACCTTGATCAGGTACAGGTGCGCGTTCAGAAGGAGATCCTTGTTCTCCTCGTTCTCGACGAGCCTGAGGTGGT
The DNA here is from genome assembly GCA_001689995.1 of Tilletia indica. Classification (NCBI taxonomy): domain Eukaryota; kingdom Fungi; phylum Basidiomycota; class Exobasidiomycetes; order Tilletiales; family Tilletiaceae; genus Tilletia; species Tilletia indica. The sequence goes on from MAPW01000013.1 coordinate 28,661, forward strand.
GCATGAAGAAGTTGGACAGGAAAATAGCGAGATTGAGAATGAGCTCTTGGTCGGCATCTGCCGAGTCTTCGTATGCTGCCGCAATATCTGTGGGCGTAAGAAACATAAAGCAGGGTCAGTCATTAGTGTGGATTGTATAAGGTCGATTGGCACTAGACCACTTCTGCTCACCTGTCCCCGGGGGTATCATTCGATTTACCACTGTCATGACCATATTGAAAAGAACAACGAACTTCTGGTCATATTCAGGCCCGACCTGGAGACCAGCAATCTCTGCAAGACACTTCAATGTCACGTTGCGGAAAGTGGGGACCTCGAGGAACTGTATCAGGACAAGGTGCATGCGTCAGAGACTGAATTAGAAGCGGGAATATGCGCAGTGCGTGCAGGAAGGCCGTGCAGTACTCACTCGTCCAATCAAGGAGTCAATGACCGGAGTCTCAAAGATGTAGCCCAGCGGAATCCAGTTGAGGAAGCGGAGCATCGTCTCCAAGGTAGCCTTGATGAGGCTGGGCTTGTTCGCCTTGTCAAGGACTTCGTGCAGAGTTGGAACACGTCCGAGAACTCTCCGCACATCTGGTTTTTCATGTGCTTCGTCTTGGCCTGTGTCATCTGCTCGGCAGAGAAGTCGAAGATTTCCTCGGAGAGCAGACGGAGGATGACCATGTTGTTTTCGCAGAGGGAGATGGAGGTGCGGGAGGAGCTGACGATTTCGGGGATGAAGCTGGGCCACTTATCTGGCCATTCTTGCTTCAGAATCTGGAGGAGGAAGGGGGGATCAGTTCGGCTGCGCAGTTGTGGTGAGCTCGTTCGCGAGACTGTTCATGATGGACTCACTGCAATAAGGGTTGTGTCGAGTTTATTGATGAGCGTCTTTTCTTTCCTGATGTTTTCCTCTTTGGATGTGAGGGACACGATGATCTCGACGATGAAGTTTCGAATGCCTGGATGAGTGGGAGGAGAGAGGGTGGGTGAGATGCTGTTGCCGACTCGGCATGCACTACAAGGACGTAACGTACCTAATTGCTGGTCCTGCGGCAAAGTCCTCCATCTTGTCGAGATGAGTTTGTCGAGGATTTGAAGCGAGAGATACTGCGTGGGTGGAGTAAGGGGAAGGAAGTCTGAGCATACATGCGCAACTTCTTGGGTCAGAGGGAAGCAGGCAAGAACAAAAGACGTACTTTAGTCTGAGAATTTTCTGAGGTACTGAGCACAGCTGGGACGCGCTGCCAGGCATCTGGGTGCTCCTGGAACTGAGCGAGGACGGTCTGTGCCTGCTTCTGTTCGGCTCCGCTGGAGGTGAACATGACGTTGACGACGCGGTCGAGCACGCTGACATCGAGGTCAGTGGAGAAGTCGAGGATGGCCTGTAGAGTAAGAGCAAAGTCAGATCAACGGCACTGGAGCAAAGCATGATGTGAGGGCAAGACACTGACCTCCATGGTGCTGGCTTTGGCAGATTGGCTGGGGAAGCTGAGTGGCGAACAAGAGATGCGATCGGGACACGATCAGGGGAGATTGATACGCTGGGAAAGGTGCGCAGGCGTGTTTGGCGCTCGGAGCGGTTCGTCGGCCTGGGCTTCTCGAATGGCTGTGATTGCAGTTGACCGTGGCCCGCAGCAAAGGATTGCTTCTTGATCGTAACCCGATGGACGGACTGACCGAGCGACAAGGAAAACAGCGGCGGGGCCAGGGCAGCACTGGGAACACGGAATGCGCTTTGTTGAGGACCTGAGCTGGAGGAGGAACGCGCGCAGAGGAAGAGTGACTGGCTTTGGGGAACGCGTGCTCTGCTGGGGGCGAGTGTTGTGACTGTATGCAGTTGTGGATGGCGACGTAAATCCCAGGCGGGCGTGTGCGCGCGTCCATAAACCTCGAAACGCGGTCATCCACGTGGTCTGACGCGAGTCACGTGCTCAGCGCGTCGCGAGATTTCAGCGGCGTCTTCTGGGCGCGCACGTGGCGTGTAACAAGCGCATACATCCTGGGGGAGCCAGCATATATGCAAGGTGAGCACCGACCTCGACTATCCTTCCTCGGGTCGACCAATAGTCACAACGCTCCGTCTCCCTGCTCTTCGCTGCTTCAACCCATCGCCAGCCGCCGTCCTCGCCTCTTCGGGTTGTGCTGTGGATTTCCAGGCGCTCACGACAACGACAAACCTACGGACACTTGAATTCACCGTGCACCGGTCTACGTTCCCAGCATGAAGGTGAGTACGACCAGCATATATTCAGAATATACCCCTGCGCTGCCATGCTAATTCCCTCTGCAACAGTTCGGTAAACACTTGGCGTCGCAGCAGATCTCTGGCTGGGCTCCCTACTACATCGACTACAAGGGACTCAAAAAGGTGCGTAGCTGGCCGCTCAGCCGATGCAACATGCATTTTGTTGTCGCGAACTCGAGAGCGCCTCCCCTGCTGATCCTCTTTCTGTCTGCCGTACAGATCATCAACTCCCTGGAAAAGGGCCGTCTCGCAGATGCCGCTTTGCTGGCGACGGGCGTACGGCCAGACTCGGACTCGATCCCGTCCTCGAGTCCGGCCTTCTCCTCCGCTCTCAACAGCGGCACCCTCGCACCCACAACCAATGTCGCAGCGCAACGGATGACAACAATCAATACCACCAGCTCCAACATCGCAGGGCCCCAACACCGGTATCTGCTCCCATATCACCCCGGGATCCCATCACTATTGGCATGACCGCCGCAGCTCAGATCCTTCCCGAAGACTCAGGCAGTGCAGAGCTCAAACAACACCGCGCTCTCTTCTTCTGGAAACTCGAGCGAGAACTAGAAAAGGTGCGTTACATAGATGTGGACTCACAAGGACTTCTAGGACACTCACTCCCATCCATCCGCTCTGGTCGTCCTCAGATCAACACCTTCTACCTACAAAAAGAGGCCGAGCTGAAGGAACGCCTGACAATGCTTCTTCACAAGCGCCAGACTATCGAATGCCGTGTGGCAGCCCCCCGCACTCCGGTCCTCCCAACGGCTCCTCGACCAATCCAGCTGCGCTCAGCCTAAATCCCGCTCCGAGGGTCATCCGGCGCATAAGCAAAGACAGCCCGAGCTTCATCGCGCTCTATGAAGGGTTCCGCTACTTTGAGAAGGATCTGAGCAAGCTTCAAGTAAGTTGTCATGCGCATATCAAGATCATCTTTTGTCCACAACTAATAACTGCTTCCCCTCTCTCGTACAGCAATTTATAGAACTGAATGCTACCGGATTCCGCAAGATCCTCAAGAAGTGGGATAAGCGGTCAAAGAGTCAGACAAAAGAGCTTTACCTGGCGCGGCAGGTCGAAGTGCAGCGTGAGTGTCTGACATACAGGCCGATCTCTGTTTATATCATACCTGCATTTGCCTCAGAGTTGCTGACCACTACGAGCCTTCCTGATTTACAGCATGTTTCAACAGAGAATTCATCGCAGAGATGTCCGACGCTGCCGCACAAAATCTGCTCGAGCTCGAAAACATTTCCGAATCCGACGGGAGCAGGATGCCCTTTGCCTTCTCCTCCCACAACGGTGTCAACGGATTCTCAGAGCTCGGCGGTCTCAACGGCCTCCGCCCTGATGCCATCTCGGGAGAGAGACGTCTGGATTTCGCTGCCGCTCGCGAATACGACTTGGATACCCTCTCCGACCTCGAAAAGCATCTCTCCACCTGCATCGAGAATGGACGCATCGAGCAGGCTCGGTCTATGATTCGCGCTGCCCTCTCCAGCGAAGACCAAGTTGCCGTCTCCCGTATTGTCTGGCGTGCCTTACTCGAGGTTCCTGACGAGCGAGCTCAGCATGCTCTCGAGGCGGACGTCCCAGATTACACTTTCGTCGACGACATCAACTTCAGAACATGTCTCCATGAAGCTGCGCTCGCCGGCAGCTTGATCCTGGTCCGCGCCTGTGTAGAGCGAGGGAAGGTCGACGTCGGTCGTCGGGACGTCTACGGCCGAACTGCACTTTCGTGTGCAGCGCTCTGCGGCCATGCAGACATCTGCACCTACCTGCTCCAGCAGCCCGATTCCGCCGCCGACCCTAACACCGTCGACCTTGACGGATTCTCGCCACTCGTGCTGGCGGTCATGGCGGGCCGGGACTACGTTGTTGAAATCCTACTGGCCTGCGACGTCGCTGTTGACGGCCGTGAACCAGCCGATCTGAATCCGCTGTGCCTCGCTGCTAAAGGCGGGCACGTCACCATTACGAAGCTTCTACTGGAGCGTGGTGCGAAGATCGTTTCGAACGCGGAAGGACTGACTCCACAGGCACTAGCGGCCAGGGATGGTCATCTGGAGGTCCTCCGTCTCGTGTGCGATGCAGGAGCCGACGTCAATGTGAGGGAGAAGGGATCGCTATGGACGCCACTCTTCTTCGCTGCCGAGGCTGGACATGCGGAATGTGTTCGGCTACTCTTGGCCCGCGGGGCAAACGTGAACGCCAAGGACGAAAAGGCCAGAACGCCGACTTTCTATGCGGCTTGGAATGGTCGAGTCGACTGTCTCATGATGTTGCTCGAGGCTTCGGGACAAGGTCCAAGTGCTCCGAGCTCACAGGCTTCATCGATTGGACATGCCCTTCCACCGGGCTTGGCACGGGAAGCTCGGAGACCGAGTGGCGTCTCACTGCGGAGAGCGGAGCGGGAGAGGGAAAGGGAGCAAGCTTCGCTGCGAGAGAAGGAGCGCAGCTTGAGGGATCCGGATAGTATGACTGGGGTTGAGACGGACAGCAGCAATGAGGTTTCGCCGGCTTTCAGAAAACGAAGTCGACCTAACTATGCAGACCCTTCTGCACGGTTCGGTGAGATTCGGGACACCGATATGACGACGGTCAATGGCGAGGACGGGATGCGTGGGCCAGCGGATCTGATTGATCTGGATGACATGGGCGAGATCGACATGATCCCTAGTCTGAGTCTACCTCCTCCGATAATTCCCTTCCGTACCTACGGTCACAACTACCTGGACAAGCGAGCGCTGGTCAGCGTGAGTCTTACCAACTCGAGTGTCAAATTGTACAAGCACGACGACCCCAATCGGCCGGAGCAGTTCAGCACAAGCAGTCTCAAGCTCGTGATGACCAGTCGACCGGATGAGAGCGCCCTCTCGGTCCCTAGTAACATTGTCCTCCCACTCGCAGACGAGCGCGAGGTCTTCAGTTTCCAAGTCGACAGTCTGGATCGGTTCTCCATCGAGTGGGAGCTAATGCCGACGTTCGGCTCCAAGGTGATCGGCAAAGCCGTTGCGCTCTCGTCCTCGTTCGAAGGGATGAAAGACCGGAAACGATTCGTCCTACCGCTGCAAGACGTCTACCTCAAAGTCGTCGGCGAAGTCAGTTTCGAGCTCGATTTCGTCAAACCGTTTGACAGTGTCCAGTTGGAGATTGGGGGCCGGGTGGAGACGTATTGGAAGAGTATGTTGCCGAGTCCTGCTACCGCTGCGGCGGGTCATCGTATGACGCCGGCGAGCGGGGGTGCGGGTGGATCTAGTGATGCTAATGGTGGACCTGGTTCTGACTTTGGATCGCCCTCGAGTGTTCCACCGCTGTCGGCCCTCAGCTCGAACGCCCCGTCCATCATCGCCGCTTCGCAAAGTCAGACTCAAAATCAGTCACAGAGCCAGGCGCCGTCTGTAAGCGGTGGTGGTGGTGGTGGCGGCGGCGGCGCATCACAGGCGAATGACCGACAAGCATCCTTCATCATGGGCTCCTCGCTCTCGGGTGATTACTTGCTCGTGAAAGTCCAGGTTACGAGCGATGGCGTTGCGGTCGTGCACGAGCTTCCGACGCTGCCTGTGTCCGGACTGGACGTTTACGTGGGTGGTGTGAGCTCGGCTCAGTTCTTGAGCCTGGCACAGAGCTCTGGGAAGCAATTGGAAGTTGTTGATGGGGAGCAGAGGAGACGGATGAATCTTACCGATTGGCGGATGGCGTTGAGAGGTCGGATGACGACTTTGCAGGCCTTGCTAGATGTGAGTCCAACTATGTTTTTCGTGGTGAAGTACTTCGTTGACATCCAGAATCGCTGACGCACTGAATGGTTGCCTGCCTTCCACACAGATGCTTCCTGTTACCATCGGCATTGGGCTGGACATTCTCTACCCATCTAGCACCGACGTACGGGACAACCCCGTGTTGCCAAAGATGGAGGTCAACCAATTCGTTGATGCCATCTTGCACACGGTGTACGATGCCGGAGCAGCGCATCGGGAGCAGAGCCGCAAGGTCTTGTTCAGCAGTCGGAGTCCGACGGTGTGCACGGCGCTGAATTGGAAACAGCCTAACTGTGAGTCTTCGAGCAAGGCGACCGAAATCAGCCAAATGTTTTGGAAGGACCCCGCTCATCCTTTTCCCCCCTTATACCAGACGCCGTTTTCTTTGCGTCCGATTGTGGTATTTCGCTTGTCGAAAGCAATCGGGGCGTGCTTGCGCCTTCGACGCGGAAAGAAGTCGACCCGCGACGGCAGAGCGTGGCCGAGGCTGTCCGATTCGCCAAGAATAACAACCTCATGGGTATCATGGCGGATGCGTTGTTACTGGTGAGCTTTCTTTTTTGGCGTTTTCTTTGGGAATCTTGGGGAAAGCTGTGATGGGATGCTGATGGTATTTGTTTTTTTTGAAAATGCGATCAGTCCAAAGCACCGCAGTTGGTGATGAGCGTCAAGGCCTCAGGGTTGCTCCTCATCACGACGGGAGCGTCGACGTTTGACTTCCCTGGCGCAGAAGAAATCACGCCGGAACAAGATGTGGATGGAGCCTTGTACGACGGATTCGTGGCGTTGCCGTAGAGTCAGACACCGCTAGGGATCCTCGGCCCTTCAGTCTCAGAAGCTTCTGCCTTTTTCCTTTGCTGGACTCTCTCCTCTTCTCTCTCTCAAGGCACCGAAACTTGAATACCCTTGGGGCGCGCTTGGATCTGCTGGGCCCGCAGTTTCAGGGTATGGGGGTCTCGGAGCAGTGGCCATTGGCAATCGACCTTCGAACGAATGGCCAAATACACCTTTTTGCTGTACCATACACCCTTTTTGTGCCGTACGGAGACAGAGGGACGGTTCACAAGGCGGTGTGCAGTCCACTTCTTGTCCCTTAGATGCTTTTCTCCCCCTTCCTCCCCTTCCCTCCCTCCCTCCCTTCTCTCCTATAGCCCTGTGGACGATAAATGCTGTGTCTATGTGTCTTTCTGTGTCTCAAAAAAGGCGAGTTCCTTCCTCCTTTACTTCCTCCGTCTGAGATGGGCGATCAACAGACCTGATTATGTAGCAGGGAGATGGGAACGGAGCGAAGTTGCTTGTGTAGTGTACAAAGAGATGCCTTTGGTCTGTTGGCGAGTCGACCGGGAAGGAAAAGCGAAGGAAGGATGAGGGCAGACAACGCTACCGCAGGAATCCAGGAGGTGGCATGGCAAACCGCGGCGGTGGGCCTGAGGGGAACAACCCAGGCGGTACACCCAAGGCGGCCGCAGCCTCCGGGGGCGGTGCCTGACCGCGCATCAAAGCCTTATGCGCCTCCAATTGCATCCGGAGCGTTTCGCGCGGGATGACGACGCTCTCCGGTCTGAAACGCCTGTTTGCGTCGTCTGCTGCTGCGGCTGCTGATCCTCTGCTCGCTGCGCGTCTGGCGCGCCATTCTTCGAGGTCGCGGTCTGGGATGCCTGACATTCCGAAGATTTCGACGTCGAAGGTATCTCGGCCAGGCAGGGTATTTGTGAGCCTGAAGAGTGGAGGCGAGAGTCAGTCATACAAGGTCATGGAGAGGAGATGAAATTGGAGAAGTGCGCACCTGTCTGGCTCGAGCTTGTGGACCTGTGTGATATGCACAGCGAGACCACCGGCTGTGTTCAGTCTGCGCGGGCAGTGGGGACATCTATAATGCTTTGCTTTCTGATGTTGTAGGAGCACTGCGGAGAGAGAGAGCGAGGTGTCAGCAACTGTCATTCTCGTGCTCAAGGCAGAAGCGCGCGCAGCCTTACCTTTCTCATCCTCGAATTCGCGGCTGTTAGAGAGGGAGAAAGCAGGAACGAACATACAACAGTCAGCATTTTCTGTTACCTGGCGCTTGACACAAGAGCATACTCACTCGCAGTACCAGCACCATGCCTCGTTGGCGGCCTGTCTCTTCCGCTTCCCCATGTCGTTCGATCCTTCCTTCAGCGATGAGAGCGACGCGTCCTTTGAGTCCACGCGCGTGTCCGTGTCCGTGTGTTGCTGCTGCGAATGGTGGTTGGAGGTGGTCGTGCGTGTGTCGGCGTTTGTCTCGTCATCGGCGTTTCATGATGTCGAATTCGTTACGCAATGACGGAGTGGAGCACAGCCGTGAGAAATTCCGTCGCGTTTTGTAAGACTCCGTGATGATGAGACTCTCGTGCAGGTCTTGGAGTCTCAGGTCTTTGGAGCGCACGTGATCTCAAGCTGGCTTCCTGCTCCCCTTCGCATCTCTCTCCGCCTCGCGCAACTTCTTCACGCTCACCATCGTCAACGCAGCAACTCATTCCTCGAAGCATCACACACTTCAAGACACAATGGCCTCTCCTGAGTGAGTATTATTCTCTCTCTCTTCATTCTACGACGGCACAATCGCGCGCGCGGATACACGGCATACGGGACAGGCGCATGCATTCTTCCAACTTTCGGCAGGCGGTGTCGGACAGGGCGGAGACACCTTGGGAGATGAGAGGCGGAGGGTCTGGTACGCTCAAGGCGCTCGTGGAGGTAATAAGGACAGCAATGCTACTGTTGGAGATGGATGGGGTTGGGAAGGGGTGGCAGCTACGCGTCTACAGCGGTCAGGAATCATGCTACCGACTTTCGATTCCTCGACTGCCGAATCCACGCCTCCCATCCCATCGCTCCCGGTCGTCCTTCGCCCATACCGTCGCACTCTCTCCCTCACTTCACGCATTCTCCGCAGTTAACCCGCTTCACATACTGACCAAAACATCTCCCTGCTCTCCACCACAACAGTCTTTCAGCAACTTACGCCGCCCTCATCCTCGCCGACGAGGGCATCGAGGTCACCTCGGACAAGCTCAACGCTCTCCTCACCGCCGCCGGTGTCCAAGTCCAACCCATCTGGGCCACCCTCCTCGCCAAGGCTCTCGCAGGTCAGGATGTCAAGTCTCTCTTGACCAACGTTGGTGGTGGATCCGGTCCCGCTGTCGCTGTTTCAGCGGCACCGACTGCTGGTGGTGCCGCACCAGAGGCTGCCAAGGAGGAGGAGAAGAAGGAGGAGGAGAAGGAGGAGGTGAGTTTTTGGCTTGAATATTCGCTTTGCGGAGCTCGATGCGATCGTTTCGCCCTTGGATGGCTCTCTGACAATGTTTCTCACTCCCTTTCACACCTCCCTGCTCTTCGCACTTCTCGTAACCCAAACACGACCTTCTCCTTCGTTCCGCCTCGCAGTCCGACGACGACATGGGCTTCGTAAGTACCAACCTATCGGAACGCACTTCGATCTATGCACGCGTTACTCACCTCTTTTCTGATGCTACGTCTCACAGGGTCTCTTCGACTAAGCGCTTCGCTCCCATCCCTCTTTGTCCCAATACCTTTGTCCACGCCCACACCACGTACACATGTCCATCTCACACCGCATTTCGCTCCCAATCGCATGCCCTTTCTCTTTTATCTGTGGTCTCCCTCCGCCCTGAGCAATCCGTGTTTGGCCAAGTCAAGTGTTCACGAATCAGAAAGTCACTTGCTGTGTTGCGTCTGTGCTGGTGTTACAATTGAAGAGAGCAGGAAAGATTTTCTCTGTACATGAAAGAAGCGTGGAATGGTCACTTCACTGGAAAGCCATCTTCCTCGCCAAAGCCTTCCTCCTCTCGATCTCCGCAGGGGTGAGCTGTCTCTTGAGCGGCGCAATCCCACCAGCCTTCGAGGACGAGCTCTTCGTTTTCTTCGATTCTTTCGTCGATGAGCCTCCTCCGCCCGGCCCAGAGACGCGCAATCGATTCTTGAGCTCGCTGTTGCTGAGGAGCGCTTGGGCCGTGGTTGAGTCGGTGGATGTGGATTCCTTGCTTGCGTGGCGGGGTAGGGACGATGCCGGGGTGGGCGCTGGACTCAATTTGAAGTATTGATGGTGGAGAGCCTTTTTGGATGTGTAGGCGAAGGGCAAGGGAGCAAGTTAGAGAAAACAGTTGATGCGGGAAATTGATAAGTTGTGAAGGAACTCACGTCGTGCGCTGTGATGCGTTGGGCTGGGTTGAGAATTAGTAATTTGGAGAGGAGGTCGAGGGTATCTTGGCTGGCTGCGGTGAAAGTCCCATTGAGCGGGGGTTTGATGCTCGGTTGGAAGGGTACAAAACTGGGAAGGAGAGTATGGCCCTGAATGCGAAAACAGAGCAGATGAGGGATGAGCTCCGAGTCGAAAGCGTGGCGAGGAAGATCCGGAACTCACTGGCCAGTCTTTCTCTGTGGGAGAGCCTAAGGCCTTGTAGATCACGTTGACCTGGGCAGCGTCGGACTCGCCGGGGAGATAGGGCGTGCGTAGCATCATTTCGGCAAAGATACAGCCTACGGACCAGATATCAACGGCGCCGCTGTAATGTCGTGCGCCATAGAAGAGCTCGGGTGGGCGATACCATCTGATGTGAGAGAAATGCGAAAGGTGGTTAAAGACGGTTCTGACAGTGTGGATGGATGGAGAGGACGTTTACCTTGTGATGACTTCGCTGGTCATGCGCAGTCGTGGGTCTGCGAATTCGCGGGCAAGACCGAAATCGGCAATTTTAAGTTCGCCAGTGGGAGAGACGAGCAAGTTGTTTGGCTTCAAATCCTGTGAGAGATTGGGGGGGGGGGTTGCGTTATGAGCCGTTGACGGAGCGAAGAAAGGGGGGAGAGTAGGACCGCAACTCACGCGATGTAAGCAGTAAGACCGATGGCAGTATTCAAGACCGCGGAGAATCATGACCATCCAACCCTTGATATCGGCCGGGGCGATGGTCAAATCTCGATCCTTGATGAGAGCCTCCAGATTGGTGTCGAGGAACTCCAGTACGAGATTGAGGGAAGGATTGATAGCTCCCGAGGCGAAGACGTCGAGCATTCGTATTACATTTGGGTGTTGGAGTTCTTTGAGGAACTTGACTTCGCGGAGGGCGGTCATGTCCATGCCGTCTGCGTTACTGACGACTTTGATCATCTTGATGGCGACGCGCTCGTTGGAGTGGACATTTTTTGCGAGGAATACGGAGGCGTAGGTTCCCTCTCCGACCTGGGAGCAGACGCAGGGGAGAAGGAAGCAGAAGAGAAAGAGAGAGAGGGTCAGCCGGATTGAACATGTCAATGAGATACGAACTTGCTCTCGGACGGCATCAATGAACTCCATTGGCTGAGCGAAGGAGAGAAAGACTGACCTTCTCGATCTTCGCGTATGAGTTCCTGATCTGCGCGTTCACTGCTGCCGGCGAGAGATCCATCTTACTCTCACCCACTCTCTTTCGCTCTCGCCACTATATGTACTAACCTCGACAGACACCTCAGACACACAGAGCGAAATGGGCGAGGGTGGTGAGGTGGCGAAATGGGTGATGCCACGTGGAAAGGTCGATCGGGGCGCGACGCGTGAACACGCGTCCCGTTTTGTGTCGCGTTTCAGTTCGGACTTTTATTTATTTTGTGTGTTTGTTTTGGCGGGATTTTGCCATTGATTTTCCACACACACACACTCTTCAGCAAGAGAAGCATGGATGCTGCATGCCTCTGTCTGGGCCTCACCCACACCTTGGATCTCTATTCTGCAGACACGCGCTGGGAAGGAGGGGACTCGTTGTTGCGAAGGGCGTGGGGCGGGGTGGTGTGATGGTGCTGAAGGAGGAGGGGACGTGGTGCAGAAGGTGGAGGTGGTGAGCGCTGATCCTGAGGGGGGCGGGAAATGCTTCATCATCATCGTTCTCTCCAGTTTGCTTTGCTTTGGCTTCGTTCTTTCGCTGCTTTGCGTTCCTCTTTTCCCTTTCCCTCTCATCGCATTTGCCTCTTCCCTTTTACTCTCTCTGCTTCTGCTCTCTTGTCTACTGCATTCAATAATCTCACACCACCATCACCATCATCATCACTACCTTCTCTCTCTCTCTTCTCTCTGCATCGCATAGACGCACGCGCTTCCTATTCGCACACCCTGCTCTGCACGCCCCTCCCGGCCCCCCCAGCCCCAGAAAGGCCATGGCAACGAGCCCGCACCACTTCAATACCCAGCACTCCTCCTGCTGAATCCATTGTCACTCACTGCCATCGTCAAAACAGAAAGACAAGAGCAAAAGCCCCCACCATGGTCCTCATCCGCCGCAAGCAGGTAGATCTCATCAAGGCACCTGCACAGGTAGAAGGACAGGACCCAGACGTCTTCTACCTCGCAGCTACAGGCGAGATCTTCCTCGACTATGAGTGAGTACTACTGCCCGCGCACATTTCTCTGGTCCCCTTCTCCTTCCCATACTGACGCTTGCTACGGTCCTCCCCCTCTGCCAGATCATATACCGCCCGTCTCAGCTTCTACAACCAGCGTGTCTTCCAATGCGAACTCACCGGCAGAAGCGGCCTCACCTTCTTCGAGGCACTCCTCTCAGAAAACCAGGAACTCGCTCGCCTCATTCGCGACTTCCCAGAGGTCCTCAAGGGTCCTGTTCTCAAAAGCGCAAATTTCGGTAAGTCAAATACGTCCCCCCTTCCCAAGATCCGTAGTCGCCCGCATACACTCATATTCTTCTTGACATTTCCTCTAGCCATCGTCGGTCGGCTCGACCAGCTTGTAGACAACATATACGAGCGCTACCAAAATCGCTTCTTCCCTGGCGACGAAATATCTCTGGAGATAGAAGGAGACAAGTGAGTACTCTCAAACTCTACTATATGCTGCGGTTTTATGCTTCCCTGACACCTTCTCTCCCCTCTCGCATTGGCGCCACGCTTCGCAGATATCATGCGGAGATCAGGGAGGTCTACCCGCCACGATCGGTATGGCGCATTCATCAAGAAGAAATCGTAGAATCCAAAATACGCGAGTACGAAATGCGGCGCTCTGCCTCCGCATCGCCCGTCAAGCCAAAGCGGTCGCCCGCCAAAGCAGGGCCCTCCAAGGCAGCTGCATCAACAACCGCAGCCGAAGACTCGGATTCAGACCTCTCCGACCTCACAGAGCTTCCCCCAGCTTCGCAAGAATTCCTCGCTAGCATCGCAGAAGCTGCTGCTTCTTCCCTCACTGCCGCCGACGTTGCTCACAAAATTGGCGGCGATCTCAGCGTCTCAGCGGAGAAGGCCCTCAAGCTCGACCACCGGAGGACTACCTCTACCGTCTCCAGCTCCGTCCAGGTGCTCAACCCGCCAAGCCTGGCAATGACACTGATGCCGGTCAGATCAACGACAACAACGGCGAAGGTTCTTCCTCCGGAGCAGGTAAAGCTGCATACTCTGCATCAACGTACGAAGCGCGCGCATCGGCGCTCTCCCGCGACCGCCTCAAATTCAGCAAGACGATTCTCAAAAAGTTGTTGCGCGAGGCGTTGCGGCGGGACGCGCATGTAGGCGCGCCGTGGATGGTGCGCGAAAACTGGGCGAGGGTGTACAACATCAACCTGGTGCCTACTGATGCCATTGTGAAGAAGAACGAGGAGATTCGGGAGGCAAAATTGCAGAAGCGCAAGAAGGTGAGTGGCTAGCCGTCTTTTCTTGCCTCGCAATGCGCTTACCGGGTTCTCATTCTCATTTTCGTTCACACACACACACAAAGGTGGTGGAAGAGCCTGTAGTCGAGCCACCCAAGAAGAAGAAGGTTTCCCAAGCCGAGCTGAAGCGAAAAGCAGCGGAGGAAGCCCGTCTGCAGAAGGAGAAAGAGGAGGAAGAGAAACGGCTCAAGGCAGAACGGAAGAAGGCCCTCAAGTACCCGGCGGAGGATCTCGAGCTCGACCCGATTAATGCGCGGGAGTTGAGTGCGCATGTCCCCGGAGAGGTGCCTCGGCAGCGGAGGCGGCCTGTTTGTAAGCGCGAGTTGCCGGGCGGACTGAATGGATCGGTGTGGGAGGAACTGTTGGCGGTGTACGGATACTTGCAGGCTCTTGGGTGAGTTACTTTCTTGGAACCTTCTGTGCTGCGTCTATACCCTCTCTGACAGACCTGACTAAAACGTGGATTTTCTTTCACACAGCAAACCACTTCAACTCTCGCCCTTCACCCTGGACGACTTCGAGATGGCACTCCGTCACTCAATGCACGAGCCTCAATGCACGCTCATCGTCGAAATACACGCTGCAGTGCTGAACACGATCATTCGGGACGGGAACTCTTCATTCGCCAAGGAGCTCGCTCCCGCTGCTCTGAACATGGTGGCGCCGCAAGCTGGACCATCGGAATTTGGCCCGGGTGCTCAGCGCATTGCGTCGATCAAGCGCGAGGCAGCTTCTGCGGGTGAACGGGATAGTCGGTCGACAAGTGTGATGGAGCAGGCTTCGAGGGAAGGGTCGGTTGTTGCGGGCGCGGTGGATCATGTACAAGCGGCGGCGGCGGCGGTCGCGACATCGTCGTCGTCAACGCGAACGGGGAGAAAGGCGTCGGGATCTGCGGCTGCTATGGATGAGCTGCCGAGTGCGGCGAGCAAGGTGGAGCGTACGGGTGCGGCGGAACTTGCTGTGCTTAATGGGGGTTTGAGTGGAGCAGCTTCTGCGCGGAAGAGTGGTGGGAACGGTGCCGTCAATGGGGATGGTGCCAGTCACGAGGACGGTGTTGTGTCTGGCTCGGCGGGCGTGGGCGATATTTTGGACATCTCGCCGGAGGAGCACGTTCTTTCGAATGCGTTGCATTCAGGTCGGGGGTGGGAGAAGCGGATTTTGAAGTATGATGAGGGTCGGCGTGGGTGGGAATTGGCGCTGATCGGGTGTTTGGCTAAGGTGAGCGTGCTTTGTTGCTTTTTTTCCATCGTGTTTTTTTTGGGGGGGGTTAAGCTGACGTGTTTTGCCCTTTGATCCCAACAGCGTGCTACGGTAGCCTCGTGTCCTCGTCTGTGGAGTATTCTCTCCCAGTTGACTGGAACGGACCATATCGACGGCCGCACGGGTCCGCGGGGAACCTTTGTGGCCGACACCTACCCGGACGAGACGAGTCGGTATCCACTCCTGCCGATCGAGGACAAAGTCGCAGCGCTGCAATTCGTATGCGAGTTGAGCATGATGACGAAGTATGTGCGGTCGTACTTTGAGGAGTGCGAGAATGCTCTGACCGAGCTGAGGAAGGAGCGGGCGGAGATTTCGCGGGCGAGGAAGCAGATGTGAGTTTTTCTCTCTTCTGTTCGTGTGTCGAATAGTGGACAATGAGGGCTGACATACGTTTCCGTGTATTTTCAGTGATGAGGAGCGCCGGGATTATGCCATCCGGGAACTTACGCGGGGAGACCAGGTCGAGGAGAACGGGGACGCCGTCAAGACGGAGGGAGCCACTGGAGAATCAGGGGCTGCCAATGAGGAGTCTGCATCAAGTGCTGAACATGTGCGGATGAAGTCCGAGACGCCCACTTCGGAGGACTACAATGAAGACGGCGAACTCGAGAGTGGCGACGAGTTGAGCTCGGACGACGATGACACGTACACTTCGATGTCGGACACCAATCCGTCCTCCGCCAAGCGGCCTCGGCTAGCTTCTAGGCAGGAGACGCTGCGGAAGCAGGCGATTGAGCGCGAAGCTGCTGAAGCGGCTAAGGAAGCGGAGCGAGCGCGGGCTGCACAGGCTCGGAAGGATAAGAATGCGGAGGCGCGTCAGATGGCGGGGGAGAAGAAGCGATTGGACGATGAGCATGTGCGGGTGACGAAGCGGGAAGAGGCGTGGGAGCGGGAATTCCGGAAGTACCAGTTCGGACCTCGGTTGAAACCGCTTGGATACGACCGATTCTACCAGCGTTACTGGTGGTTTGACGGCTTGGGTAACGCGCCACTTGTCAACCAGGCGGGCAACATGGTGTACTCGACGGGCCGGATCTTTGTGCAAGGTCCGAGCGAGCACGAGTGGGCGTACCTACTGGCGGAGTTCCCCGAAGCCGAAGTGAAAGCGCGGGCGGCGGAGGAGCTGGACGAGGAGGCTTCGTTATTGGGTGAGAATGAGTGGGGTTACTATGATGAGCCGGAGAGCGTGGAGCAGCTGTTTGCGTGGTTGCGGGTCCGGGGTGTGAGGGAGGACAAGTTCAAGAAGGAGTTTGGGAAGTGGCGGGCATACATTTTGGGTGGGATGGCACGCCGCAATGAGGTGAGTTTTTAGAGGTTCGGGTTCTCTGTCACAGTTCTCCACCCCGGCTGACTCTTTTGCTCTTTCCGTCCTCAGAACTTATCTTCGAACACTCGGGCTGAACCGGTGGAAGGGCGGCGCTCGGTGCGGTCAAAGACGGAGGCGTCGAGGCAGTCGCATATGGTATGGACCAACAAGGCGGCTATCAAGTGAGGGGTGCTTCTTCCCAGGACAGGATGCTGGCGCTGTACACAAGGCAGTAGCGCCGGGTTCGGGGGGGTCCATCGAAGCTGCAGGTGTATGGTGATCTTCTGTTTTTCAATGCGAAAATTTGAGGTTTTCAGCTGTTTGAGAATCTCGCCGTTTGGAACGGTGTGGGAATGGAGAGAAGCGAGTCACCCAAGGTTTTTTTTTTGGGTGGGAGGAAGCCTTGAGCAACACCATCACCGCCATCACCTTCCTCCTTGCCTCTCTTCCACTCGCACTTCTGCAAAGAAAGAGCTGCCTGTCATTCCTGCACCAGCTCATCTGTCAAACAGTATCTGCATCGCCGGCCGCCGCACTCTGTCACCTTTCCTGCGCTCTGGCCGCGTGCAACCATTCCAACACCTCCGCTTACACTCACCACAACACCAACACCAACACAAAATGGCATCAGCTTCGACATCAGCAGGGTCAGGGGCAGGCGCATTTACGGATGGCAAGCAAGGCTCGTTTCCCAGTCTTGGCTCTCTGTTCGAGTCACTCCCCAAGTTGCCCGAGCTCCCCAAGACGCTCAAAGCCGAGGCGAAACCCGCCAAGGGCAAGGAAGTCGCTCTCAACCCAGACTCGACTGCTATTGTGATCCCAGGTCCTGACCCGAGCCGGAACCCGCTCGACGCCTTCCGTCTCGCCATCGCATCTCACCTCATCACCCACTTATCCCCACACGGCATCTCTCTCAAAGACGCGTACGATGCTCCACTCAACACGGGCAAGACGCCCGACTTCAACGTAGCGCTGCAGCGTTTCAGGATCAAGACTGTCAAAGCGGACGAGTTGGCGAAGGAGATTGCTGCTTCTTTCAAGCCTGATGCGTACCTGGTTCAGGCAGAGGCGAAGGGTGCCTTTGTGCACTACACGATCGATCACAAGACTCTGGCCCGTCTGACTCTCAGCACCATCTCAGAATTGACGTACTCGTCGAACTTGCCCAAGGACCCCAGCACGGGAAAGCCTAAGGCTTCATATGGTACGAACGAGGCCGGGAAGGGGCACAAGTTGCTCGTCGAGTTCTCCTCGCCAAACATTGCGAAGCCGTTCCACGCGGGTCATTTGAGGAGTACGATTATCGGCGCCTTCTTGGGGAACCTGTACGAGGCTAATGGGTGGACGGTCGAGCGGTGGAACTACCTCGGAGACTGGGGCAAGCAGTTTGGTGAGCAGACAATATCTTCCTTTCAGAGCGTTGAGCATAAGCCCACATGCGCGCACGGGCTTCTGATGACCTAGGGAATTGACGCGTATTTTGCTCCGCCCACTGCGCCAATGAAGGTCTCCTCGCCGTCGGCTGGGGACTGTTCGGAAATGAGGACCAGCTCCGGGAGGACGCCGTCAAGCATCTGTATTCCGTCTACGTGGAGGTGAACAAGCTTGCCTCTGAACAGGGTGAGGAAGGCGAGGTTAACACCCAAGCTCGGGCCTTCTTCAAACGGATGGAAGATGGCGACGAGGAAGCTTTGGCTCTTTGGAAGAAGTTCCGTGACCTCAGTATTGTCAAATACACGGAGACCTACGATCGGCTTAATATCCGGTTCGACCACTATTCGGGCGAAAGTCAGGTCAAGAAGGACCAGATTGCGGCCGTCTTGGACAAGCTCCGCGGTGCTGAGTTCGTGACGCAGGACAAGGGAGCTACTCTTGTCGATCTTACGGCATACAAGCTTGAAAAGGCTATCATCGAGCGTAAGGACGGGACGCCGCTGTACATCACCCGTGACTTGGCTGAGGCGGTCCAGCGGTGGACGAAGGACACGGACGCGAAGTGTGGAAAGGGATTCGACCGAATGATCTACGTCGTCGCATCACAGCAAGATCTCCATCTCGCGCAGTTCTTCAAGGTGCTCGAGCTTATGGACTTCGATTTCGCTCAGCCGTCGGAGCAGCGACTGATTCACATCAACTTTGGCATGGTACTGGGTATGTCGACCCGGAAGGGCACAGCTGTCTTCCTGGACCAGATTCTCGAGGAGAGCAAGGAGAACATGCACGCTGTCATGAAGGAGAACGACGACAAGTACCAACAGGTCGAGAATCCTCAGCAGACTGCGGATGTGGTCGGCATGACGGCTGTCAAGATCCAGGACATGCAGGGCAAGCGGATCAACAACTACGAGTTCGAGTGGAGCCGGATGCTCAGCTTCATGGGCGACACGGGCCCATATTTGCAGTACAACCACGTCCGACTATGCTCCGTCGAGCGGAAGAGTGCGGTGGACGGCGTTGCTCTGCCGGACCCGTACCAGGAACCCATCCCGCAGGGCCTGGACGCTGCGGACCTGATCTCCGACCCGAAGGCGAAGGAGCTCATCATGCATCTCGCGACATACCCGGATGTAGTCCGGAACGCGTACCGCGATCACCAACCCTCGACGATTGTCAGCTTCTGCTTCCGGTTGTGCCACTCGGTTGCGAGTGCGTGGGAGGTCTTGCTGGTCAAGGGTCAGGATCGGGAGGTTGCGCTCGTCAGGTTGTGGCTGTACCGGTGCGCGAAGGACGTGCTGGGCAGTGCGCTCCGGTTGCTGACTGTGACGCGTGAGTAACATGTTTGCTATTGCTTAGCTGCTTTTCGTGCTGGGCTTTCGTCGTGAGCTGACCGAAGTTTCTGTCTCTTTCCCTTCTGGCAGCGCTCGAGCGGATGTGAAGACTTCTCCTGGTCCTATTCAGACGTAGGAACACTGAAATATATGATGCTAGATTAACACCGTCGGCGACCTCTACCTGGATTTGCTTGAGCGATGAGGCGATGAAGGAGCTCTTCAGTGATATAGTGATATGAGACCGCCGCGATATAGATATATAGCTTCCTTGAGCACATCAACCCCCTTGAGCACAAATGTACCTCTCCCTTACACAGACTGGTTGAAGCTTCGAAGCGACACTATCGCCTGTGCCATTCTTGGTCGCCCTCATATGTATCGAGCTCTCGTCTCGCAGTCCCTTGAATTGGCTCGCGTGTGCATGCCGGGTCCGAGTTCAAGGCTCGATCATCTGCTCTAACTAACCAAACGGAGCGCGTTCCCAGCTCAGATGACCTGTTTGGAACATCGCGCGCGGCGGACTGCGCCTACTCCTTGTTGGTGCGCATGCGGCCAGGGATCGTGACCAAAACTCTTGGACCTTGGACCTTGGAGCCTGTAGTCCAGCACACGCTAAAAAACGCGGCCTCCCCTCCCATCATCGCGACCGCAGGGTTCGGACATCGCATCCCTGGACGGCTCACTCCCACCTACTCCTGAAGCCTGAAGGAGAACCGGGGGCGGGTGGTGCGGCAAAAGAGAAAGAGCAACGGCCGCCAGTAGTCGTCCCAAGCAAGGAATGCTCGCACAGATTATGATCATCATCACCACTCACTAAATTCAAAACTGCGGAATTTTTCTCCTCGCAACCGGTGAGCGCAACGAGCTGACCTCCAGTTTTGCTATCATCTGGAATGGAGATCGGCCCATCTTGTCCGTCGCCCGTCGCCAGCAGTCGGTTACGACTCGTAAAGAGTCGTGGGTGGCAGAAAGTGGAACCCATGGTCAAAAAATGATGGATGCCGCCTCGCTTACAGGATCAAGACCCGCGTCCGCATGGGACCAGCAAGATTCCTGTCCAAAGCGGCTTCACGTCGCCTAAGAATCTCCCGGCGTACCCCATTCCCGTAGCTCGAGACCTCGAGCCCGGCTCGCGCACTCACGGCCACTCGCTAACTCGAAGCCGAAAATTGAGCGGTCGATCACCTCTCTCGCAGTGCGATTCATTATGAAGATCGTCGGTTTTGGTCATTCGCCCTCACCCACTCGCACCTGCAACTGCCCGCTCTCATGGGCTTCGGCACTACTATCGTACTTGAGTATTTTGGCCCTGATTACTGATTTTTCACAGCTCGGTTGGATGGCTTGAGCCTTGACTTTGAGCAAGATCCCATGATATGCCCTCATGAAGAGGTTGCTCATTCCTTCTCTCTGGTTTGCGCAGACCGTAACATCGATCTTGCGGGCCCTCCTTGACCACTGACCTTCACCTAGCTTCTGCTTCCTGTCTTCCTCCCACATCTTTGCTCACAGCTGATCGTCAAGTTCTTTGGACGAAGCCAGGCCCGAACGAACCTGTTCAACACATCAATCTCGAATCTCGTGCATTTGCGCTCTGGCCGCTCTGATCCACCTGCCGGAAGCGCCTGCGAACCAAAATCCGCACTTCCATCTGTCCTTATCGCGGACCAGGACCTGTGAAGTTGGGCGAATTCGTATGGCTTCCGCGCCCTCGCACTTCCAAAAACCGCAATTTTGGATCCAGGAGCGCCGACTAGGCGGCGTAGTCTATGAGCTTCAACTTTTCCATCGCACTATTCGGAGGACGGAACTTCCATGTCGGGCCCCTCATGGCTCAGCAGTCGAGCGGACGCCGCGGAAATGAGCATGGTTCCAACCGATCTTGTCCGCAGAGGTGTCACCTTTTTGCTGGTATACAACTACCTGGCGACCTTCCTTTTCTGCTTGATCGCTGTCGTGCTTATGAAGAACGGCCTCAAAGTCTTCTCCAGCAAGCGTTTTATGCCGGTCTTCACGGTGCTGGGAATCGCCATCATCATGAGCCTGATCAGCTCTATCATGAACTCGGTACGTGGTCTCGTCTCGATCTGATGCTGCTGTTCCACATCATGAAGAAAGCTCACTTTACTTGCTGTTCGCAAATGGCCTACACCATAGATTTACTGGGCCTCGCGCCTCATGCGCCGCACCGACCAGGACTCGCTCGATGCGTTCTGGCTGGCATCGACCACTCTAATTTTCTTCGTACCATGGGTCACCCAGTGCGCTCTCACATCCGGATGTACGCGCTCTTGCCGCCCATGCTCGTGTCGACCGGAAGCGAATCATGATCCTCGCGGGACCGATCCTTCTCAAGGTAGTGCGACTCATCGTGCTCTCAGTCGCCATGACAAACACCTACCGGACAATTCACATTCGCACTTTGATGCCCTCCAACGCCCTGTCCAAACAGCTCCAATTGGAATTTCCTCATGGCCGAAGCTCTGGCTTGCCTTCATCGACTCGCTCTACGCAACATGCTTCTTACTCGTCATGTTCCTCCGCTCCGCGTCGACGAAACGACAGCTCTTTACTCGTTCCCAGCTCCGGGTTGGTTTTCCGGCTGGCTGCGACTGAGTCTGTACGCCTGCATGTTTAGCTTCATGATCCCGACCTGCTTCTCCTTCGCTCTCGCCATCGCAATCACGGTCAGAGTGGACGGGACCGTATTCGGATATCTATTGATCGTCAACGTGATCCTGCAGAATGTCGGCGGGGTGCTCGGTACGCTTTCCAGCCAGCATCGGTGGCGCAATTTCCAGATTCTCCACTTCCGGGATGGCCGCATACGCCTACAGCGCCAAGTTTTACAGGACGACTATGAGCACTTCCAGCGGCCCCAACGATGCGGACGGTGTCAGGATTGGTCCCGTCCCTAAAAGCAGTGGACCGACCTCGATGGCGGGATGGCGCTTTCTGGGATGCGAAGACGATCTGGAAAGCAGGCACGATCAGGGCTCTCCTTCATGGACGGCACGGCGCGGTCGCGGAGTGGTCGTCCCCATACTTCCCGCGCCAAGCGCAGACCGGCGGTGGCTACAACGGACAAACAACCGTCGGCCGAGCTTCCTGCGGGGTCCGAGCTCGCTTGATGTCTTCACAGCCACGATGGACGGATTATCGTGCGGAGGGAATCTATCAGACAGTGGTCCAGTCCCAAGCGATTGCCACTGTGGAAGCGCGTCAGATGCTGGCCTGGCGGCGCGTGAGATCGCAGATCATGACGGTGGGCAACAGGCTCGGGATACGTGCGATACGAGGGGGTGGCTCCGTATCAAGCCGAGTAGCAGTAATCCCTTCGGTTCTGGAAACAGCGAATCAACACTGCGAAGAGGGGAACAAGGAGAAGTGAACGCAGAAGGCAGACGGCCGAGTTGGCCTGAGCTGAGCCCTACTACCTCAACGCCGGTCGGTGCACAGTGGCTAGCCAGTGCGGAATCTGGGCATGCTGGGATGTCGGAGGATGGCCAAAATGGGCGGGATGGGCTTCATGACAGAGCGGACGCGCTAGAGGCTCAAGGTCGACGCACCCAAAAGATCTTTCCCAGCGGTTTCATGCGACAAAATCTTGGCGCTTCGTCGGCCGCGAACAGAGGGTAGCTCGTCGGTCTGCCCTGCAGCGGAGTGTGAGCACGCGGTCAGCCCAAACACGACAAACTGAACGTGGGACCCCAGGACGAGAGCCGCCCTGTCTCCTCTCTGAACTCTCTGATAGACTACTACCCAGAAGGCCATCGCGAACGTGGTCAGACGCCACTTCCATTACAAGGCCAGCAATTCTCTCAGATTTTCGGAGCGGGCAGTCCTATGGTGGAGAGAAGGCGAATTTGCACATGCGGACGGCGGAACGGGGAAAGAGAAGGAAGGGATACCGAAACCGGTGGCAGTCGCTCTACAGCTGGTATTTCTCCGCGGGGAACAGCATTATCTGTTGCTTCGACGAGGTTGGCGGATCTCCCGAGAGACCACCTCGTAAAGCGCGAGAGTTACTTCGGAGCCCAGTAGCTGCTGATGCTTTTTGTGGGACACGGCGACGATAGAGGTTGGAACTGGGGCTGGGACTGGACGGAGAGTAGAAAGGTCGATGCTGCCGACTACTCACCATCTACGAGAGCCGGGGTGAGATGGACTTGAAGATGGGGACGGATCCATGTAGGAACGAGCAGGCGATGCGACAGATCGAAATTACTCGCCTGACTCGATCTCTCGATATTCGAAGGTCATCGTTTACTACTCCTGCGATCGACTTGCCCCTGAGCGAAGTGACTCGCAGGCCGGCTTCGGCGGGTAGGTTACGGAAGAAGGCTGATGAAGACGAAGAAGACGACGATGCCGGCGAGGCCGGCGACCAGAGTAGGACGAAGAATGGGGAAGGAGTGCAGCAGGAATTCGACCAGGAGGGGCAGACAGGGTCGCCCGGCGATGAAAGGCGACGGAGTTCAGATGCTACGCTGTGCTATCGATGATAGACATCGACGCACGTTTCCCAACTTTTGTCACTGCATATATGAATGTGTACCTAAATACCTAAACACGTATACCATTTACCACACACCTCGGATATGATCCGAAATCAGAGAACTGAACGTTCCTTGGGCAGTGATGCAAATTTGCAGTGTTCAAGACCAAGACACGGCATTCAGAAGGGCCGCACAGGTACGAATCGCGCAAGTTGAACGCCTGCTTATATAGGTTTGAATGTTGGATTGTGGTACAGTGGAATCTACTGTGAGTGTGCGATTTGTTTGTTGCGCTGTTTCATTCGTTTCAAGATAGTGAAGAGCAACAGGCAACTTCCCCATCTAGCCGCGGTGACCATAGCACCAATATCAAGAAGAACTACAAGGACGAGGCGACGAGGTCAAGTTGCTTTTCTTCTCCTGAAGTGATACACAGATCCGCTGAACAGGGGCTACTTGCGTGTTCGTCTCACTGCACAGCTTACAAGCCTCCTCTCCCCCCCCCTTTTCTTTGCCTTGCATTTCCCTTCAGTCTTCTCTCTATCTCCCCAGGAGCAGGATCCAGCAAGGAACTCGGTCCTGTTGCTCGTCGAGCTTACCCGGATACACATGATCGTCTCGACCCTCGAGAGGGGAAAACGACTAAGGCGAGGGGCATCCCGGCTGTTCGGTGTTCTCGCGACTCTGCCGACTGCGTTTTGATCATCCCTTACTTCGCATGCAGGGTTTTGACATGACCAGAACTGGTGAGGACGAAAGCGAAGCGAGTGAAGCCCACTATGAAGCCCAATACGCGGCGCATCCCGGTTCTCCTATCAAAAAGGTGACTTCCGCCGGGCCTCCACCGGCCGAATCGATTCCGCCACTCCTCGCCACAACCTAAGAACAGTCTTCCGGACGACGCCCATCGAGGTTGGACCATAGCGGCTGAGGCGCAAACTAGAGCCCCGAGAAGGTATGCACTGGTGAATGCATGCACAAGGTAAGTTCTGCCGTCAATGGCATGCGGGATTTATGTATAGCCTGATTTCATCTAGGTTTGCTTGATTGTCATTGGGAGGCGTCAGGCGGCGCGACGTTCTTATAATAGGAGACGAAGGACCTGCTGAGCATGACTTCAAAGTACTCATCCCACACAGACTTTTCGTTCTTTCTCTTCTCAGACGCAGCTGGTCTGCCTCACGTTTCTTGTTCCCCATCTCCAATCCTCCTCCTCCCTCTCGACGCTTTGAGTTAATTTCACTCGAGCTCCGGTCAGGATGTTCACCAAGCTCAGCCTCCTTCAGGTCGTTGTGCTTGCCCTCACGGCTCAAGCTGCTCCAATTGTCCATATTGACCGTGAGTATTCCGTCGTGGCAGCCATCCTTCTTCGTCTTTCATAGAATGTGATGTCGAAACTGAACGTATTCCTTCGCATCCGCCAGCCGTAGATGCAAGGAACTTGCCTGATGAAGCTGAGAGGGCTATTCTTCAGAGAGGGGTCCCTTGGAAGTGGGTAGGCCCTTCGATTCTCGGTACCGTCACGCTCGACCACATCGGCTTCCAAACCCTCAAGAAGCAGCTGGGCAGTCTGTCACTCCAGCCACAGCCATGCCCATGGATGCAACCACTACTTCGGCAACGCCTATTCCTCCTCCAGCCTCCGATAACCCCCAAAGCCCGATGCCTATCCGACCACAACCAGGAAACCGGCCAATATCGATGGGCAACGTCGGCTTCCCCTTCTCATACTTCCGGCCGCAACGACGAGATCTCACTGCTATCGACTCTGATCCATCACCAAGATCCGATGCTGAGCCTGGTCGATCCGATGTAACTCGCCATGTAGGCCGCGGAATCAACATTCCCTGGCGCTGGGTAGGCCCATCCATTGCAGGAACTGTCGTTCTGGACAGTATGTTCATGACCAGTCCCCCGACGCCGATCCGAGGACCTGAAACGACAACCACGTATCCAGCCTTCTCAAATCCACCGGCCACAGCCAGTCTTACCGCTGCAGGAACCAGTCTTACTGCTGCAGGAACCAGCACGAACCCTAGTCGCGTAGTGCGCAACGAAGCTCATTCCGACGCAACCTTGCGCACTCGGGGTGCCTCCACAAGCGACTTCGAATCGAAAGCGAGTCCTGCAGTGATGAGCCTGTCACGTCCTACGTTGCGTGGAGTGGAAGAGGTGCCTATAACTGCTCCGAGGAAAAGTTACGAGAAGCTTGCGGGTGTGGGGGCCAAGGTGCGCAAGGTGCCTTTCAGATGGCTCGGTCTCGGTGTTCTCGGTGGCGTGGTACTCGATCATTTGCTCTCCCCTTTGCCGCGACCGTACTTCCACCGTCAGCCAAACCTTCGGGCTCTCGACTACATCGATCACGCATATGTCGCTGGTGCAAAACGGTCTGAGCTTGAAGCTCGCATGGACGTGCCCTGGAAATGGATCTTGGGGGGAACTGCAGGGGGCTTCACATTGGATCGAATGCTGTCGGGTTAATGGTCTTGTACATCTTCTCTCTGCAGTAGCCGACGGAGATCATGTGTATGAGTGATTGCCTCGTCCCTCACCGCTCTGCCCTATCTCTGGCCCAGTTCACTCATCTCCTCCCTTCCATTATTCCTCTCACTTTGCAGATCTCATGCGAGTGGCATATTCAGTGGGTGATGACATGGCAAAGGTGATGGAACCTTTGAGATTTCCAGTTGGCGTTGTACCTTGACAACTGTGAGCCAGATCGTAGATGCAGCCATGATGGAAGAGAGTGGGAGAGTCATGATGAAAGGAAGCCAGTAAAGGTTAGATGAGAAGGAGGAGAAGAAGAGGAAGACAGCGGTCAGCATCTACTCTCCATAGCCAATACCGCAGCGCTCTCCAACACTTTCTACAACCTCCAGCAGCTCGGCGACCTCATCATATTCCCCTCCATCGCCGAGTTACGGCGCCAGTGGCTCCACGAAGACGACGCCGTCACAGTTCGCGCGACCTGTTGCTCAGTTATATCAGCACAGGAAAGTCATACCCTCATCGTCGTCCACACAAGCGCGCCAGGAGGCGGCCACTCCCACGGCGCAAGCGACAACAGCCTCTTCGCCCTCCACAGCATCGCCCACGATGATCCCTTCAAGGAACACCGTCGCCACATCAAGCATCCCTTCAACACCTTCTACCTTGTCCATCTTCTCCATAATGCCGGGTGTGGACGTGCGGCAAGTGATAAAGGAAAGAGGAAAGCTGGAGGAGAAGCGTAGACTCCTCCGCGGATGTCGTGATGGATGCTGCACGGCACTTGCTCGTGGAACGAGACAACTGGGTGCTGGAACAACATCTCAACAAGGGCGACTTTGAAGAACGTGAGTCTTTCCCTGCCCTTGCACCTTTGCTCCGAAAAAGACAGGATCTCTGAAAAGATGTTCTTACAGGAAGCATATTTGTTCTCCGCTGCACTAGCTGAGCTGCGGACGGAAATGCAGGTGCGGGCACGGAACGACGGTACTGCGCTGCGGAGCATGGCCACTTTACTTCAGCTTGAAGTCGATGCGCTCGATCTCAAGATGCAAGAGGAAATTTCCATGCTGAAGCACGAGCGCGTATCAGTTGCAGCTTGGTCCAAGCTTTCTCATGGCTGACAGCTTTTCTTATGTTACACAGCTTCCAGATCGAGTTGAACAGTTGAAAGGCAGAGCTGAAAGAACAACAGAACAGCATCGAGCAGGAGATCCAAGACCTGCACAATCGCTTCACGATATCGCTCAGCGATCTCAAGTGAGTCATCCCTTGGACCAAGTGTCTGAAGTGTGGACATTCATCAAAAGCTAATCTGTTTCCGGTACTCGCTTCTGCAGGACGGAGATCGAATAGAACATCAAGTGGGATGCTACGCGTCGATCCTTAGCGCTGGGTGAGTTTTCTCAGCCGTTCTCTGTGACACCACCAAGCTCCTTACTAAACTGTGATTCCTCCTTCGCAGTGAAGAGGAGCAGTGCGCGCGGCGCGGGAGGCTGCTATGAACTTGTGCGATCGTCGGAACGGGTTGGCTGTTGGCGGTGAGATGTCGGAGGGGACGGATTCAGATTTAGGAGAGGACATAACGACTCCTTCAGAGTGCGGAGGAGCTGGGGTTGGTGCCGACGTACGATCTGGATGCTTTAAGGGTGATATGAGATGAAACGAACGAAGATGTCATAACCTGACTTGGGAATAGCGAAATAGATTCTAGGTGCGTAGGCCTGGAGATTTATACATGTCCCTGCATCATTCGAGTTTAAGACGAGGAAGTGGAACTCAGAAACGATCGAAACGCGGGCTTGATGCTTGTCGACCTCGACTGCACGTAAGATGTCGATGCTGTAGGTGATCTCAAATCCACTCGCTGTCCTTCCCCGCTCGCGAGTTTCCTTTCCACGACAAACACTCAGGCGCTGTTCCAAAAGTGATGATCTCCGACACATCATCCAATCAGCACGCACCCTTTTTGAACCTCCCCACCGAGATTCAGATCCAAATCTTGAAATACTGCCCATACCACACACTCAAAGAGCTTCTAGTAGCCTGCAAGGCTGTCAAGTTGATCCTAGAGACACATCTCGATCGACAACTTTTCCGTCCCTCGGCCGAGCCTATCAGCATGATGGAGCTTGACCGGCTGTGGGACAGCCATGGAGCAGGGATGATCGACTGGCATCCACTATTGCAGACGCACAGGTGGAATCTAGACTGGAGCTGGCAGCTGCCCGGGCGAGCCTGGCTTGGGGAGCTCCATTACTCATTTCGTGTCTACGGCTTTGAAATTGATGAGTTGCCGAAGCAACCTGAGTCCGCGACGAACCCACCATTGTCCAAGCTCGGACTGTCCATGGGGGCCAAGACCCACATCATCGACAAGTCGGCTTCGAATAGCACGATTACGGTCCGGGATTTTTTGGAGGGGCATGTCGAGCTCTGCATGGACTTGCTGGACAGCATGGACTACGACTACGATGCCTGGCTCAATTCTTCGTTCAAGGTGCGGATGGACACGATCTTCAAGGAGGACGATCACTTGACCGTCAAGATTGAGCGGCTGCAACAGACTGGTGCTTTCTTTCCCTGACGCTTCCACACAATTGTCGACTCAGTATGTTTTTCCCACGGTCCAATGAGCAAGCTGGATCTCAAATAGAGGTCGACGCTCTCGTATACACAGCGCCAACTTCTAGTAGGCGTAGACAAGATGACTCGAAGCAAGAGTTAGGTGTAGCCGCGGCTGCGCGGCCGGCGGCCGTTCGATCACTGCGTAGCTTGCTTTGAGCGATGGACCTCTGAACACTCTCAGCGAGCTGACCTGTGTATTCCCACTGCGCATAGCCGGCCGACCGTTTTCTCATCCTTCCTACGTTTTTCCGCCTTTTTGCTTCGTTTCGCCGCGTCACTACTTCGATATACAGTACCAGGCCGGGGTCTTTAGTGATTAGTTATTCCTGAAGCTCGGCGCAGCTCAGGACAACGGAATCTCCGTGACAGTAGTCGACGTGGAACGCTTCATCCGTTTTTCCTGAATCCACTTCGGCTACTGGCCAAAGCAGGAACACTCACTGCTCTGGTCAATGTTTCATCATGGGACTGTGGCTTCGTTTCACTGCAAGTGAATCACAGAGAAGCATTATAAGAGGCTTTGCTCCAGACTTCCTCATGATCCAAGTCCAATCCTCATCGTTCTCCTCTGACTTTCCTCCTTCCTTCTGCTGCTGGTCAGCGGTCAGCGACGTTGATGTTTCAATCTTTCTACATTCACATTCAGCTCTTTGCTCTTCCTAACTCCAACACGAGGGATCGCCGACAATGATCCGCTTCTGCACGCTTATTGCGCTGCTGCATCTCCTTCTCTCCATCTCATTCGCTCTCGCGATCGGATACACGCCTCTCGGACTCTCGCCGACATTGCTACATCCTGGCCGCGCCATTTTACAGTCGCAGGGCCCTGATGCCATGCCCGGTAAGTTTGAAGCCTGCGTGTAGAGCCCTGACCGAGATTGCGCTCATACTGAACCAGCTCTATGCACCCTGCCCCTACTGCCAGCTGCGAAAAGGGCACGTTTCTTGACGCGAGGCGAAAAACCCTTGATCGAGAGCGTCGATTTATTGAACGAGGCGCTCAGGCTCGCAAATGACCCAAATGCGGATCCAGCAGCGCTCGAAGATGCCATGCGGAAAGGGACAGAAGCACTCAGCAAGCTGGGATCCTCCACTGGAGATGGAGCCAAGGTCGAAGCCTCCACTGGACATGGAGCCAAGGTCGCCAATAAGCCACCCTACCGCTTTCCCTGGCCCGCCAGCCGCTTGAATCTCACCCCTACTGACCCAAATAACCCGACGCAGAGCACCTCGGGGAACAAGGTCTCCTGGCCTTCTAAATGATGCACTGAGAGAATGACGCAGGTCTGAGCCAGTTGGATCTCTTGTTTTTCCCTTCCCTCCATTTCGGTTGCCTCTCCGCTCCGACCCTCTCTACCTCCTTCTTTCGAACCCTCAAAACTAGCCACACTCCACATCGGCCTCGAAGATCTTGGTCCTCACAATTGTTCTTGACATTCCAGCTCACAAATTTGACTTCAGTCTTCATCGCCGGGCAAATGGTATCGTGGGCAAGACCATTCTCAGCAATTGATGATGCGTATCTGATGATGAGCGCGAACACTTCAGAAGCAGGCGGTAGATGGTGGCGGAGGGGAGCGTGCGGTCAGGAGGTAAAGCGAAAGCCTTTTGCTTGTGCAAGCATCCTGTGTTGGATTGCTCGCTTGAGCACTTGGCAAGATCGGTCATCCTCACTGCCTCACTTACTCACTTCTCTTCTTCTCAGCTTTCTACCTTATCCGCCCTCATCTGCTGATCCTCCTCCTCGACATCTGAAAATCGCAGAAAACGACGGTCTGCCAAAAATGAAGTCCTCCTCGGCCGCCTCAACGATCTCTCCAGCTGCTGCTCCCTCGCACAAGCAGGCGACTTCTTTCCTCGACCTGCCTGCCGAGATTCAACTCCAAGTTCTACACTTCTGCTCGTACAAGACTCTGAAGCAGCTCATGCGGACCTGCAAGGCCTTGAAGATAATTCTGGAGCATTCCGCTTTCGATCGCGCACTATTTCGCCCATCAGCCAAGCCAGCCAGCCGAGAGGAACTTCGGCAGCTCGAGATGGCAAACAAGGAGCATAAATTCGTGCCCCTTCCCGGTCTTGAGGTGCACCCGCTGCTGAGCACCAGCCTGTGCGTGTGGAAGGTCAGCAAGATTCCAGCTCGCCGCGAGCTTGCGACAAATCCGCCACTCCGCAAGGTCGTCCTGGTGATGCTACATGAGCCGCACCACCGTCATACGATCGAGCATACAGTCTCGGGCAGGCCAATCACGGTCGAGGATATCAAGCATGCCCACCACCAGCTCAACCAGGCAACGTCCTTTCCCACCTACGATGGTCTGAGCGGTGGAGTCCAACATGTGTGCTTGAAAAGCAACCCACAACCGGTAACGGCGGCGTTGGCTACGAAGGGGACGGTAGTGATTGCCGTCTGGGCAACGTGCTCCTTTTCGATGAGCCGCTGGAAAAAGTATCGTATTCGCTGGTCATTCTGATGGTAATCTTCCTCACAAATTCCAGAATCGCCACAGTCTCTCCAGCTTCCAACGTCACGATCCCAAAGTCCCGCAGCAGGCATTGAGTGAATCCTCTTGTAGCCACGTCTCTCTTCCCACAAATTCGATCGCGTTCTAGCGGCCCCGCGTTCACACAGATGAACACTCCTCCTCCGCTATCAAGTAGACCGTGCTCATCTCGACCAAGGTCGCGGGCCACCTCTTCTTGCTGAATCCCAGAGGAGTGCCTCTTCGACGGGATGGGAGGATTCAGAATAAGCAGGAGCTGAAATAGCGTCAGGGTTCCCCTCAATGACCTTCAACGATGCTCTTGAAAACAAAGGTATAAAGAGGACGGCTAGATCCGCTGACTGGAGCGCTGATCACTTCACCACCCATCTTCCCTTACTCCAGCTCTCATCTACTCTTCCTTCACACCATCACTCACTTCTCCCACACTTTCCTCAATTCTCTCTCTTCAGAACCATCCAAGATGCAGCTCACCATCAAAGCTCTCTCTCGTCCTCTGCGCTCTGATGGTCGTTCGACCCATCGCAGCTGCTCCCACAGCCACAGATAGCACCAACGAGGCGCTCAGCCCTCGCTCCGGCGTCAACAACGGCCTGGATCTCGGCGATATTCTGGGCGGTGCCGGACTCTTTGGAGGTGTCAAGCAGGGCTACAACTACGGCAATGGCATCAACCGTGGCAACACTCTCGGCAGCAAGGGTGGCAACTACGGCAATGGCATCGGAAATGGCGTTGGGAACAAGGGCGGCAGTGGTATCGGCTACGGCAAGGGGAAGGGCGGGAAGAAGTTCTTCGCTGCGAAGAAGCTGAAGGCCGCCAAGGCTGCCAACGCGGACAAGCACAAGGACGCTGCTGCCGTCAATGCGGCTACGCATGTCAACGCTGCCGCTGCGAACGAGGACGCCAACTTCAACAACGCTAAGCTCCTCAAGGCAAAGAAGTACAAGTCGAAGGGTTCCGGCAAGGGCGGAATCGGTGGCTTTGACCGTCGAAGCGGTCTTGGAATCGGCTTCAACAAGAAGGTTAAGGCGGCAAAGCTCGCGAAGCACTTCGAGAACGCCAACAAGCACAAGGCTGCGGCCAAGGTCAACGCTGCTGCTAAGGTCAAGGCTGCTGCGGCTCACCAGGATGCTCACTTGACAACCTCGCCGCCAAGAAGCTTGCTGCAGCGAAGAAGAAGAACGGATTCGTCACCTTCATCTAGATCTGTTTCGCATCTCCGCTCTTCTCACCCAAAATTGATGAAAGGCTCATACATGGCTCTGAGTGAGGATGCGATATATGCTGCAGCAAGGAAAGGGAAGGACTAAGGAGGGGGCGATTATAGATCTAATTAAGTATCAAGAGCGCCTCAGCTTTGCAGTGATTGTGGAGAGCATTGAAGGCGAGAAGGTCATCACAACTTCACAAAAAAACATCCTTCTCCCTCTCGACGTTCCCTACCAGGCCGACCTCGACAGTCCCATTCAGCAACGATCCGAGAACTCTCTGACAGCTTCGCTTTTTGATAGGTTTTCGAGACCTCTGTGTCCTTCCAGAGTACATGCCTCGCCGGCCGTCGTGCCTGCTTGCGAGCTTGTTTACTTTGCATCACACCTCACTCGCAAGAGTCCAGTACTCAAAACCTTCTCGTGCGCACCTCGTTCCCTCCAGCTCAACGCTTCCTCCAACTTTCCCACAGCCACAGCTTCCATCTTCCAGCCCCACAAATGCGATTCAACATTCTCCACCGCAAGAAGAAGCCTGCCCCGGCGACATCCTCCGAGGTCGTCCCCTTCGGAGTGGACGCCCTCAACCCATCCTTCACACCTTTGACAAGCGGCTTCTCCCCGACGAAGAAGGACATCGTCAAACGCTTCATTTCGGCTATCAATGAAAAGCTGATCATCGACTACGTCGACCCCAAAGCCAAATCAGGCACATTGCTCGAAGTTGGGGAGTACGAGCATTCTCCTCATCCGAAGCAGAGCGATCTTCGAGTGGATCTGCAGCAGAATGCGGAGGCGGCCGGTGGGTGGAACATCGCCTGTCAGGTGGTCAACTCGACCATTGCTACGCTTTGGGTGCCCAATGGGCTCAAGGACTGCAGGAAGTGGATCCGAGCTCAGCTTGTGGAGATCCTGCAGAGTGACAACCCGCCTGGTGGAAGGCGGTACGCAAAGAAGGTTTGATGCATGATTGTAGTGATGTAAGTCTCTCATGACGTTGTGAACCTCTTCAGACCAGTTCTCATTCTTTCCCTCCCCTCGACGTTCCCTACCAGGCCGACCTCTACCGAATTCACATAGTCAGCAGCATCCACACCCCAAATCGCCCGCGACACCGCCCTACCGAATACATCAAGGCTTTCCCGCTCTGTCCAGGCTCCTGCTCAACATGGACGAAGAGCAGCCAGCGCTCCTATACATTCGAAAGCGGTCGGTCTTTTCCTTTCAGTCATGTACATAGGTACTTCCACGCCTTGTACTCCTCACTTTCTCATCAGTCGCAAATAAACGACTGCGAAACGTCTTTCGTCTTACTTGTCAACGGGATCTGCCATGTCGCAAGATCATACACGCTTAAAAGGAAGAAATTCTCACCGCCACGAACGTTCGTGGTCGCACTTTGAAAGTCCAGCGCGCCCTGTCACTTAATGGCGATTCAAAGCACTGATCGTCGGCGCCGCACAACGTTCCCCTGTCACATTCGTGGCTGCATGACCTTACTTACCGGAACGACTGGTGGCTCATGATGTTCACGTCAGCAATCAAGGAGGAGCGTACATACGTCCACACCCATTCAGGCCGCCCCGCAACAACCAGCTCCTCGCGCTGGCAAGGGTGAGTCGCTTGCTTGGCTTGCTCCGACGTGCCAATACTCCTTGAACGGCGATGCATCTTCTCGCTGGGTACGTGCATTCAGGTATAAGAAGGGTGCCTCATCCATCCTCCTGACCATTCCTTCATCAGCCACTCCCATCATAGCACATCTTCCCACTCGCTCTTTCTCACCCACTCTACACTCACTTACACACACCCATACTCTCAACTCACCAATCATGCAACTCAACTCCAAGCTCTCTCTCATTCTCTGTGTCCTCATGGTCGCCACGCCCATTGCGTCCTCTCCCATCAGCATCAACTCCGACGACACCGAACTCATGCCTCGATCTGTTGGTATCCTCAGCCGCAGCGAGAAGCTCAACGGTGGTCATGCTCAAGGGACCTCCGAGAACAACGCTGGAAAGGGCGAGAGCCAGGGCGAGGACAACGAGGGGAAGGGAGAGGATGGGACGACGATGGAGAAGATGAGGACGATGAAGAGGTGACAAGGGCAAGGTCGGGACCGTGAACGGAAACTACGTCAAGGTGACCTTCGGGGACAAGAACGGCAACTACGTCGGACAGGGCACGGGTGAGGACGAGAACGAAGATGAGGATGATGGTGAGGAAGGCAACGGAGAGCAGAGCGAGAACGGCAAGGAGGGTCAGAAGGACAACGGTGCGGACGCGGAAGAGCAGGGGGAGAAGGGCAAGCTTTCTCAGAAGCGCGAGGAGCGCTATGGCCGGAGGGTGAGGCCGGTCACAAGGGCGAGGAGGGCAAGGGCGAAGAGCGCCATGATCACAAGGGCAAGGCCGGTCGGAAGGATGAGCAAGAACAGAATGTCGAGAAGGGCGAAGAACGTCACGGTCACAAGGGCAAGGCCGGTCGGAAGGACGAGCAAGAACAGAATGCCGAGAAGGGAGAGGAGCGCTACGGTCACAAGGACGAGGCTGGACAGAAGGGCGAGCAGGGCAAGGGTGCTGAGAAGGGAAGGAAGGGCCACGATGAGGAGCGTGAGGGTGACTGGAAGG
Organism: Tilletia indica; assembly: GCA_001689995.1. Taxonomy (NCBI): domain Eukaryota; kingdom Fungi; phylum Basidiomycota; class Exobasidiomycetes; order Tilletiales; family Tilletiaceae; genus Tilletia; species Tilletia indica. Next base: position 63,610 of record MAPW01000013.1, read on the forward strand.
GTGAGAAGGGAGAGGAACGCCCACGGCAAGCATGGAAAGGGCGAGCAGAAGGGCGATGAGGCCAAGCGCATCTTCTTCTAAACCTATTTTCACTGTTTCTTTTCTCAATGAAATCCACTCGCGTTTAAACCTCAATTCCGTCCTCTTACCCAAGACTTGATGCTCACTGAAAGGATGAGAAGAAGGGAAGATACTGTATTGGGAGTTTGCTTCTCATCCCTATATGGAACATAGCAGCAGATTTGTCAGCCAGGGCTGTTGTCCCAAGAAAGGCGATGGAAAGGGGTTAGCAAAGTGACGAGCTTCATCGAGTAGTGTATATGCTGCGTGACAAAATAGGGTCGAGGAGATTGATGGAAGCTCGGAGCATAGGTGTGCTTACGTAAACAAACAACAAATCCACATAATGCAATATGCAATATGGGCCGTTATTCTGGTTTTCCCACGCTACCGAGACGCCAGAGATTCGACGAACGCAAAGCTACAAGCAAGTAACAGGGTCATTTCAGCCTTGAACTTAGTAGATCACTTTCGATGGGACTCCATCTCAAATAATGATTTGTCAACATCACGCAACGTCTTTCGTCACCTTCACTTTCACCTTCGAACGTTCTAAGGCATCTCCATCAAGGAGTCTTTGGATCCCTTGCTCAGTTTATTCTCAACAAATTGACTTGACTTCCTCTGGGAGCTGATAATGGCAGTATCGCATTCGGTCAAGGTCAAGGGTGGAGCAACGAGAAGTTACAGAAGCCCTATGCTTAAAAAGCAAAAGGTGTGAGATAATGAAGCCGAAAGTAGGTAGGGAGCGTGGTCGGTGCGAGTACGTGCGTATAAACAGAACTCGGGAGGAAGTATGCTGAAGGCAAAGAAATAAAAGCAGAAGAAGAAGAATAGGAAAACGGCAATGCTCATTCAGCATCGGAGGTCGGCGGAGTGATGTGGGCGTACTTTGGGGTCGCTTTCTTGGAAGGAGGTGGTGGCGGAGAGATATCCAGTCCAAGGCCAATCACCTCAGAGTGCTGTAGGCTTCCAACACGAACAGGTAGCGAGAACTTCGCCTCGGGGTCGGCCTGGACCGTCTTGGTCGCCGCGGAGTCGGTGTCCGGGCCGTCGCCGCCAAGGGCCTCCATGGCGTGAAGCCAGTCAAGCTGATCAGACATTGCTTGTGGATTTTGAGCCTCTTGTGCAGGTCGCTCTTCTTGAGGTGGGGTCGGTAAGCGAACTCGGCTCAAGACTGACTTTGTGGGATTCGCAACCACTGGTATGTTGGAGCCAACTGGATCAACGCGGGCCACGACGGTCGTCGGAAGCGGCACCAGGCTGTGCTCGGGCGTGGAACCCGCTGACGGTAAGCTGGGCAGTGTTGTGGTCGCAATTTTCGTGTTACTGGTGGACTTCCTTGGGATCAGCGAATGCTTGTACAGCTTTGTGAGTGGATTGGTGCGCGTTTTTGTCGGCGTAGATGTGGATGCTGGCGTTGCAACCTTGGACTCTTTCTTGACGTCGACAGTGGTTGTTTCAGGGAGAGCTTCTGGTTTCTTCTTGAGCATTGGAGCAGCTGGCAGAGCCGTTTGACTCTTGCTTGGCGACTTCGAATCAACTTCGACCACAGCGAGCGGGGAAGAAGAGGGTGCGGGCGACGGAGGTGCCGGACTTTGAGGGACCGAGATTCGTACTTCGTGGGAGCCCGTCTTGTTTGGGGACTGCGACACAGGACCTGAAGCGAGATTCAGGACTGAATTTGCTAGAGGAGGCCGATTACGAAGTGAACTTTGACTTCTCGTTGAGATTCGGGTCGACATCAGAACCTTTTGCTTCGGAGGATCGGATTGCAGCCAGGCAGGTCCGGAGAAAGGAACCATATCGGAACGCTTCATCGGGGGGATGCCTCCGGTCGCCTCGCTCCTGCCATTTGTCGATGGATTTTGATCGAGCTCAACGCCCAGCATCGACGGCGTGGAGGACTTGACGGGAGATGTCGCCATTTTTACATCTTCAACAGTATTGTCTTGCGCTTGTACGATAGCTGGAAGCAGAGTTGTCAGACAAGGGATCTCTCTAGCTTCAGTATCATTCTTCAATGTCTCACCTTGGTCACCTTTTACACCGTGAGGGTATGCAACGGCAGAAGGGAGCGTAGAAGACAGTGGCGCTTGGTTGACTGGGAGTACGTTGGTCTTTGGGCCAGATACATGTTCGGATGGAAGTCTGTCGTCTGAACCGAGGGTGACGCTTTCGTTTGGCTCATCCTTGTACTCTGCCTTTGATGTGCGAATCGAATCATTCGAGTGCGAGCGGGAAAGTTGCGAGGGCAGGTCTGTATACCGAGCGAGGACGGTAGAACTAGCCTTTGCCGATGCCATATCGTCACGAGTGTGCTGCCGCCTTGCTGATGACCGGGGAGCCGGGCTTCCTTCATCTTCATCAGAGCTAGCAGCCTCGAAAGCGATGGTTTCAAGCCAGTCTGGTGGACGAGAGTCCATCGATGGTCCGCGGTCTCTGATTTCGGCCGCCTCTTCAAGATCTCCCATGGAGGGCCTTGAGGAGACGAGGACGGGTTGACCAATCATACTCGGTGTGATCAGGCGCGCACCAGAAGAGTCAATAGAGCCGTTTCCGATCCCATGCATTCGCAGAGCGCTGCTTTTGCTGTTAAGCGTAGCGGAGACCCGCTTCGTCGCCGTCTGAAGGGAGCTGAGGCTGAGCTTGCTAGTCACTGACGCTGAGCGCTGACGGTTTTTGACTGGCGATGAGCTAGGTTCAGCGACCGAAAACCTATTATTAGTAATTGATGCTGTGTCGAAGGCTCGGGAGTCACGGGGGCTGCTGATCGAAGTCGAAGCGAATCGATACAGCGAGCCGCCATCCGCAGCGCCGTTGGAGGACTGGCCCAGAGCAGGAGAAGCCACGCTCTCGTGAATTGAGGCGTTACTGGATTGAAGCGTCGATGTCCTTCGTCCGAAGAGCTTGTAGGTCGACCGATGCGGGCTTTTGGGCGGCATCGATGGTAGAGGCTGCGTGTTACTTGCAGGAGAGGAACGAAGCTTGGCCTTCAGGCCAGCAGCCATGTTTGTGATGCCCGAAGTGGCAGTTCCGCTGAATCCGCGTTGACGACGGTTTCCGGTTTCTTCCGGCATGAGTGAATTGAGAGTGGCTGCATCGATACCCTCGCTAGGCGCACTTGCAAGATAGTTGAGGTTTTCGGAGACGCTCAGCGGCCGGTGTGATGGAAGGTTTCCACTATCGCCACTCTCCTCCCTCTCATGCTTCCGCCTCGATCGAATGGAAGTTGACTCCGCAGCCATCTCCGTCTCCCCCTGTTTGGACTCGACGGTGTCTTGGACTACCTCTTGCAAGACTTGCGCGGAAGGCTCATGCTGCTCTGCAGCCATTTCTTCGTCGCTGAGAATCGGACTGCCACGGTCCTCGACTGGTGCAAAAAGTAGACCGTGTACGCTGTGGATGGAAGCTTGTTCGACCGACAAGCGCCTCGACTTCCTCTCTCGTGGGGATGTGGACGCAATCGGGATGGCTGTGCCTTCCAACTCTGCATCTCCTATGGCGTTGGGTCCCTTGAAGGACCATCGGCGCTTGTCAGATGTCTGCGTCTGCGTCTGAGCTTGCAGCTGTTGCTGTGGTTGTTGCTGTTGCTGTTGCTGTTGCTGTTGCTGTGGCTGCGGCTGCAGCTCTAGGTTGGCCGATAAGATAGCGTATTTGGTCATCCACATGTCCGTGTTGTTCCTAGCCACATGAAGCTCCCTTTCCAGCTGGAGAATTCGCAGCTGCAAGGTGCGACAGTCCGTGATGTCGAAGATGGGGTGGCCGCCTATCGCACTGGGCTTGACGAGCTGTTGGAATGAGTCGGATTTGGGACTTGTATCCATCTGGTCGTGTGCACTGGCCTGCCGCCTGTCCGGCTCGTCTGGCATGTTGACCGGCACAATCTCAGCGTCTGAAGTGGAGGCGACAATTATTGGTGTGTGAGAAAGCTGCCTGGTCCTTCCGTCTCTGTGGGCTGGCGATGAATGCATAGCCATCTCTTTGGATCCGTGTTCCGCTGGTGATTCGGGCCAGAGATAATCAGATGGCGCTGATGGACGCCTCGAATGATTTGGGTGCCTGGGTGGAAGAGGGTTGGGCGGTTTTGTAAGGGTGTGTCTGCGGGCAGATTTCTTGGGTCTACTTGGGAGGGGATCCTCGCTGTCCGCAGTTTCGGGGAAAGGTGATGGTGCTGAGGAAAGATCGTCGATCCAGGGCGTGTTCGTCGATGGAATCGCTCTGGGTGTGTGGAATGCAAACGATTGTGCGTCGTGGTGTGACCCGTCTTCGGCTACTGGATTTGATAGTATAGATGTTGATAGTAGGGGTTCCTTCGATAGTTGTCGGGTTTGGGCAGAGGAGATTGCCACACGCGCAAAGTCGGACTCGTGCGGGGGACACAAGTCCTGGTGGGGGCTGTTGTAGATATAGTGTACGCCGTCTCCCGGGCCAGATTGATCGTCAGACATTGGCAGATACTGTCCAGCACTGGAAGTACCGCTGAAGGCGCGGACTTTGCGCACAATGCTGTCAACTGATGCCTTGCGCTCGGAGACGAAGTGTTTGAGGCTGCTCTCGGCCCTGACAGCAGGAGGATCCAGCCAGGAATTTTGATGATTAGACCGCTGGGCTGAGCTTGAACCTGGGTTATCGCAGTCTTCGAGAAGAGGAGTACTGGGCCTTCTTAAGCGGAATGCCTTGAAGCCACTTGGGCCATTTTGGTTCAGCAGCACGGTTGCTGAAATGCGGCGTTCGATAACAGACTGATCTTGAGTTGCCAGCGCTGTGGTGTTGTGCCTGCGTTGTCGCTGAAGCCAGTCGACAGCAAAGAACGGCGGTGGATCTTCTCCGATTGCTCGTGCAGGTGTCGTCTGTGCGCGGCGACGTCGTGCCAAGTTGATGGTTGGCATGCTGTCTGGCCTTTGGTGTGTTCCCGCAAGAACCAAAGTCGGAGTTGTGAGAAGCGGTGGGTCGGTCTTAGAATCACCTGCGGGCATAGAGAAGCCCTCCTCTCAGCGCTGCCCTTATTAGACGAGTGAGCTTAGAGCCTCCGAGGTTAGACGTCCGCCGAACCGTCGAGGGAAGGATTAAAGTGTGGACGAAGAACTGGGGTCGGAGCAAGAAAATTCCTACTGGCACAAGCAGAGAAAGGGAAGACAAAAAGTGAGCAGACTGCTGGAGAGAAACTTAACAGCAAGTGCCATATGCAGATCTTGCCAAGTCCCGGACTCGAGGATGAGAAGAACGGAAGGAATGCACCTGCGATGTGTATGTGGACGCCTGGGAATCATCGATATTCAGCACCCAGACATTGGCCAAATGCTAAAATCCACTTGCCTCAGGCACCCAGCTCGACAGCGAGAGAGCATAAGTATGTGCCCGCGTGCCGATGTTTGGAGTCCACCGGTGTCAGCATTATTCCGATCACTGAGCGACTGGACTATCGCCGCTGTCCGTCACCTGCCTTCCAGGACTTCAGCGCTCGTCCTCGCACAATCGCACCGAAGCCACGTCGTGCTATCGTGCTGGTACTGATGGCAGCGGACGGGATGTCTGGCCAGACATGCTTCCTTCCACAATAGAGGACCACATTGGGTCAGTTGGGTCAGCCAGGTCGTGCCAATGCGTCAGAAGACATCTTGCGAAGACGGTTGGGAGTTGCGGAGTGCGGAGACGGGACTCGAGGAAGACGGTTGCATTCGGATGCCAAATGCCAAAGCGCAAAGTTGATTCTCAGAACACGCAGAATTCCCCGAATCAACAACGTTGAGAGGGATTTAGTCCGGGGCTCTCGATGCAAATTTCACTTAGTGGCATTGAGAATCCATCCCAAAACCGTTCACAACCCGTTCAGCCGTTTTCTAACTCAAGTAACCTGCTTGCTTGTCTTCAGCTCAGACAGTTCATACTCTGTACATCAACTGTGACGAACCTCACATCTGCAGTCCGTGCACCTCTGCCACGTGTGTCGGAACTGAGCCATGTGCCTTCCACTGTCCACAGTTCCACACCTTCCTGAACTTACATCCTTCCTATTTTTTTTCCTCCAAATGAAGGAATTCAAACTCGCTCACTTCTGCTTTGCGGTACGTTCTTCGGTGTGCATCGACCCTTTCCATCTGACATCTGAAACCTGGCTTATGAGTGAAGGCCGAAGCGACATCGCTGACTCCGTCTCTTGTTGTCTCTTTGTTGCGTTGTTCCTCTTCTGACTTTGACGCTGCATTCCCACAATCTCACCACAGCAGCATCAATTCCGCCAGTGGCGCAGCCCAGTACTCAAGTATGCTCACACTGCCTCAGACCTAGATACTGACAACTCACTCTTGGACAGCATTCGAACTAAATTGGTTGCTTTGTACTTATCTTTCATTCCCTCCTGGGCCTCGTATCTTATGTCCAGACGACTGAGATCCTGACCCCTGATAACCTTTGCTTCTGATTTCTTTGCTCCGTACTTTCACTTTCACGAGATAGCAGCCAGCAGCTCCTATTCAACTACCCAGTACCCACCCCACCGTCCTGCTCAGTGTCGAACTTGGTAATCGCGTCCGTGACTCCGTACACGGTCCAGAACCCAGAAGCGTATCAGAGACCAGAGTATCAGACGCAGCAGACTTATCTTTCCTGACTTTCCAGGTACTGACTCTCGACTCTCTACCCTCTGATTACATACCTCCCTGAGTCGCTTTACACTCACCTCTCATTCCTTGAACACGTTGCCTGATATTCCGCAGTTTCTACATTTCTTCACGGTCCACGGACCAGAATGGTGGAATGTGCATAGATGATAAAACGCACCATCCTCGCAGAAGTCAGAACTCAGATGACAGAACCGAGAAGGCGAGAGGGCGAAGCGTGCGAAGGGTGGCTGCGCCACCCTGAGTCGCGCGTAGCCCAGAACTGGGATTCAGCTTGTGTTTTCTTCTATCCCCACACCTCTCTCTCAGCATTCAAACACTCCCCGACGCAAACGACAACACGCATTCTGAAATCCGAATCCCTCAGGGCGGAGCGCACGAAGGGTGGCGCAAGCCACCCTGAGTTGCGCGTAGCTTGCTCCTCCTCCGCTCCTCAGGTCTCAGTCCTCCTGCTGTACGAGATACGCCAAACTTGCATAGTTCCATCCTTCCAAATTGTACTCAACTACACTCAATAATACTCAATACTCAATACTCACTACTCACTTTCGAACACAGCCCACTGCCCAGCTTCTTTTTCCTCCGAAAATCTTTCCGAGCATATACATACGCTACGCATCTAAATTCTAACCTAACATCACACAACATTGATTCGGGGAACAGCCGGTGCCAAACCGGCGCTACAACGATCCAGATGCGGTCTGCCGTTCCAGACCCGTTCCATCATCCTAAATGCCGATCTCCGTCTGTTCCAAGACGCCGAAGCGCCGATGCCGAAGACGCGTCGTCTCAAAAAAAAAAAAAAAAAACGGAAACGACGCGACTCTGCGAAAGTCAACGAGAAGATCGAGATGGGACTCTGCGAAAGTCAACGAGAAGATCGAGATGGGAGAATCAATTAAAAGCTCATAGTTTCAGAGGAATCCGCAGTCGCGTCGTCCGGCATGTCTGGAAGACCAAACGGGAGGAAGGGCCAACAAGTGGGGAGAGGGGGGGGGGGGGGGGACAACAGATACGTGAGCGCGGTCATGGCAAAAGCCGCTTTTGCTGACCATCCGCGGACTTGAAAGGAAGAGGTCGTGACCGCACTTTTACTCGTCGACGCTGTATGCTGACTGATGGATCGCAACAGAGCGACCGCTAGGGTCGGCCGCACAGCCCCAGTCGCCACGGGGAATCCAGCGACTGTATATATTGAGACACGTTGAGATGAGCAAACCACCAAGAATGCGAGTGAAGAAAAAAGCATAAACAGGTACTCACACTGCAGTTCGGGCGGCCGTCTCGGAGGGGAAGTAGCTCTCGAAGATTTCGCGGATCCAGTATGCCTCCTTTGTGTCGGGCGTGTCGACAGGGTATCGCTCCTTGCGAGCTTCAAACTTCTCATCGCTAACCATGGCCGCCGAGTGGTCCTTGATCCCATCAATCCAGCTGTATCCCACACCGTCCGAAAACTGCTCCTTCTGGCGCCAGAGGATGCTGGGAGGCAGGTACGGCTTTGGAGTAGGGTCGGAACTGGGAGCAGCCGGCGGGGGAGTAATGTCGAATGCCTTGCGGAGGATATACTTCTCCATCTTGGGTCGACCATCCTCGTCGACTTCTTGTTGACCACCCTTGGCGAACAGCTTCGCTTTGGGGTCGACGTTCATGGCGACCTCGAGGAAGGCTTTGTCGAGGAAGGGAACACGGGCCTCGAGACCCCATGCCATGGTACTCTTGTTGGCTCGGAGACAGTCGGCAGTGTGCAAGTTCTTGACACGCTTGACAACTTCGTCGTGGAAGGCGACGGCGTTGGGTGCCGCATGGAAGTAGAGGTATCCACCGAGGATCTCATCTGAACCTTCACCGGAGAGTACCATCTTCACGCCCATAGCTTTGATCTTGCGACTGAGCAAGTACATAGGTGTAGAGGCGCGTACGGTCGTGACGTCGTACGTCTCCAAGTGGTAAATGACGTCCTGAATCGCGTCCAGACCTTCTTGAACTGTGAAAGTGTACTCGTGATGCACTGTGCCAAGGTATTCGGCCGCACGACGCGCAGCGATCAGGTCCGGAGAGCCTGGCAGGCCGATGGAGAACGAATGCAGACGGGGCCAGGACGCGAGTTCGGCGACCTGCTCGTCCGTGGGGCTGTCAAAGTTGTCCAGACCGACGCCTGGCTCGTTGTCGCCCGGCGCATGTACTCCGGCAACGTGAGTTGATGGTTGAGCACCGGCTTGGGATGGGGAAACGGCACCGCTCTTCTGGCGTTTTGCACGAAGCGCATCCAATGCTTTGCTCTGGATTTCTGCCATTCGTTCCGTTTCCCGGGCAGCGATGGCTGCAATGAGCGACGAATCGAGCCCGCCCGAGAGTAGGACTCCGTAGGGAACCTCGGACATCAGACGCTTTCGGACGGCCATTTCCAGGGTCTCGCGCAGCAGCTTGTAGTCGACAGGGTTGGCAGGAGTGGGGTCTGGCTTGCCTCCAGCTTCGGTGACGCTGGCGTCAGTTGAATCCGTGTTCCACCAGGTGGGGGTGAAGTATCGGACGGTCTCCTGGCCCTCGGGCCTGGACGAATCCCAGATATGTCCCGGTGGGAAAGAGCGCACCTTGTCGCATTCCTCGTGAATAGCCTTGAGCTCGGATGCAAAGTAGACGGCGCCGGGGTACTTGGAAGACCAGCCCTGGTAGAGGGTGGTGATTCCGATGGGATCTCTGGCAGCAACGACGCGAGAAGGCGTGACGGACGTGTCGAGGAGGATGAAGGAGAACATACCGTCGAGCATGTGGACGAAATCTGGGCCATGCTCGCGGTAGAGGTGGAGGAGAACTTCGCAATCACTGTGGGTCCGGAACTCGGCCTTGGTGTCCTTGAGCCCCTTGCGGAGGGCGCGGTGGTTGTAGATCTCGCCGTTGACGGCAAGGATGACTTTGCCGTCGTTGAAGGTAGAGGTGAGGGGCTGAGCGCCGGTGTCGACACCTACGATGGCGAGACGCTCATGGCAAAGAATGGAGCCCTTCGATCCGCCCTCCTCGGTGACGATGCAACCCGACCAGTCGGGGCCACGGTGACGAATGCACCGGGACAGCTGGAGCATGCGCTGTCGGTACGCTGCTGCGTCCGGGTGGTGAAGACAACCCAAGATTCCGCACATTCTGGTTTCCTTTGTTACTGTTGCTGTTGGCTTTGTCTAGCTGAATGAAGAAAGGCGCGTTTGGGAAACGGGTTCGCGGTGAAAGTTGGGGGTGAGATCGAGGAGCAGGAGCAGAGAGAGAGAGAGAGAGAGAGAGAGAGAGAGAGAGAGAGAGAGAGAGAGAGAGCAAGAGAGGAAAGGTGAGAAGTGGGAAAGGAAGTGCGGATAGGAACACCGTCAGTCTCGCATGAAATACTCCCGGGCTCCTCCCTCACAGAGTCACAGCTCCCTCGCACTACGCACCTGTCAAGTCTGTCACACCAAAATTCCAAGCGCGTGCGTGGGTGCTGGCGGGCTGGCTGTTGATCGATGACGCGAATGGTCGAGAGGGCGCAAGAAGGTGATAGCGAACGAGGCGGTGATGTGGTTCATTGGAAGATCGTCCGCCTTCTTCCTATCGGGGCGCTTCCTCCAATTCGATCCGAGTCATCCGGTATCTTTCACATTTCAATCTCATCCGGGCCGTGAAAGGCCGGGTTTCGCCGTGTGTCTTCTCGTGCGAGTCAGTGAGGTGGGCGGGTTGCTCACTAATGGATGAAGCGATGAAGCCCGAATGAAAACAATCAATGATAGTGCGATGGATATACGGTATACAATGGACCTAGAGATGCCCTTCCTTCATCCGCCGTCGGTTCGGAAATCCCTGCTCCTTGTCATCTCCTCTCCTGTCCTTCCCTCGATGATGAAATCCTCAATCCCTTATTCCCAGTTCACTGTCGAAACGTATACCACTGCGAAAGAATCGTGACATCGAAAAAGCTCGCCCCGAACGACCCGATCAGGAAGGGAAGACTCTCCCGCAGGTACGTATTCTGCTCCGGAGTCAGCTTCTCCATCCCCACCGCCGCACCGATGACCGTAGCTCCAGCACCGCCGCCACCTCCGCCCGTGACCAACGTCCACCAGTCGCCCGCCTTCGGATTCGCCAAAATGCTGATCGTGTAGAACAGATTGCCCAGGAAGGCAGCAACGAAGAGCAGCATGCTCAGACCTTCCACGCTCTTTCGCATGTGATTCGACCAGATCTGAGGCAGTCGAGAAGTCAGGTACAGCACCGTACATGTCCATGCCGAACTTCGTCCGATCAGTTGTTCCCAGTCGATCTTCTCCTTCGGCCGATCCTTGACCGGGTGCTTCGGTGCTTCGGTCGGCGGAGCTGGTCCAGGCTCGTGCGGAGATCCACGTTGCGGGTCTTTTGGATCAGCTCGGTGCCGATCCTTACGACGATCGTCTTCATGGTCCGACCGCATGATAAGGTCGTCTCCAAAGCTCCTCCCAAGAAGACTTACGCCCTTGGAGGATGCAAACGCATCTGAAGAATCGCTGCGCGATCCGAAGAGGGTCTGCAACACAGAGAGACCCGTCCCGCGCCGCAGAGGAGACGCAGACACAGAAGCGTCCCGCTTTGAAGATCCCGTCACGACTTTATTCCAGTCGAGATCACTTCGCGCCGCAGGGGTCGTCTGCCCCACGTCCGCGATACCATTCCATCGAATGATGCCAGCAGACCCACGTCCACCTCCTCGTCCCGGAGACCGCTGCCCTGGTACTTGCTGTCCAAGAGCGAACAACATGCCAACACTCAACAAGACCATACCAGCACCTGCCCGCGCCGCCGTCGGACTCCTCGTCGAATTCGGATGAGCCGCACTATGCAGACTAGCCAGAGACTGAGAGGCCGATAGCGATGCATCGGCCGGAGATCCATGTCTGCCGTTTCCCATCGACCCGACGCTGCCAGCTAGATGAGAAAAGTTCGTCCTTGTTCTCGGTCGGGAAGGACGTGAAGTCGTCCGTCTGGCCGTGAAGGCAGGTCGCACATTTTCGTCCTGATGCTCCTGAAGGATAGGACTGTCACCTTCTTGGACTCGTCCGGTCTCTTCGAGGCTCTGAGGCGTCACCCAGGGCCGTATAGTAGCTCCACTCTCCAATGGCGCACTCGAGGCTGCCGTAGTCAGATCACTGACGCTGATAGAGGGGAAGCCATAGCCGAATTGGGATTTGGTCGATGACGGAGAAGACTCAGTAGAGGCGTCGGAACGGAGACTGGCCATGTTTGCAGCCAGACCAGCTTCCTCTTGAGCCTTCGAGGTGTCATGCCTGTCCGATCTGAGCCGTGACGCTTCCACATCGGCGGGCGAGTCACTCGCGCTCCCTGACCGATCAGCTGCTTCTGAGCCGATCGATCTCTGCAGCGCCTCTTTTGACTCGCCTATTTGACTTCCAGACCCGCCGTCGTCTCCACTACTCTCCGTGTCATCCCCTGCTCGTCGGGAGGCTGCCTTCTGGTTCTGGTTCTGCTCTTGTCCACGACTCCGCTCCCGAGAACTTCTCGATGCACCAGCCATTGGTCTCCGGCGTTGTGTGGATGCGCTAGCATCCCGAGACGAGCCAGACCCCTGTCCCTCCTCGACCCCATCCTGAACCCAGGCGCCATCGAAAATGGCTCGGAGTCCACCCGCGTTCCTGGGGTGGCGAGTAGACACTGCGGCTCCTACATTTCTTTCAGAGCGCGCCCGTTTACCAACAGACGGCCTGGCGGCTTTGGTCTCCTCAGGCGCGCGCGAAGCGGATCGGCCATCGGCGTGATAAGTATCTCGACTCCGACCTCGACGCACCGCTGCCGCTTCATCCGCGATCTGGGCAACGCTCAGGGCCGCCTGACTGAGTGCGCGATATGTAGCGCTCACATTGCTGGTAGAAGCCAGCAGAGAAGTTGTCTGTTGGTTCTGGGAGTGTTGACGGTAGCGATGGGGATGGGGTTGAGGATAGGACTCGTCGTGCGAGGAGAATTCAGAATGCCCGGACGAGGATGTTGTAGTCGCGCCGCTGGTCAAGCGCTGCCTTCGCGGCCCTGAGAGGCTTCGGCTGCGTTCGCCCTTGGATGCAGAGCGCTCATGAGTTGCGGGACCCTGTCGCATTGAGTGATAGCCCCATCGGGAGCGCGTCGAGGTTGTCCTGATACTTGCGGAATCGTGGCGCGAATGGGTGGGAGACATGAGAGGAGACTGGTACTGTTCTTCCAGTAATCGCTCTTCTTCCTCTGCGGTAATGGATAGCCTGTCCGCATCAATTTGAGATTCCTTTCTTGAATAGTCTATCGAACCGAGCGCAATAACAAGGCTTTGTCAGTGGGCGACGAATCTTCGGAAAGCCAGAGCGCTGGAATGACTAGCTTACACCAGAATTGCCCCAGTAAGACGGTATCGATGGAGCAGAAATAGCTGGCCAATGCGACTTGGAAGAAGAGCTGATGAGTTAGGACGGCTCCGATCCTAACGAATCGAGACGAGAATGGGGGTCAGCATTTCTCCTTCTTCTCTGTCTCCTTCTTCGAACCTGCTTACAGGTTGGTGAGGTCCCCGAACATCCACTGGATGAGAAAGAACGGCGATAGTCCTGATACTGATCCGCGCGCATAGTTTTCATAAATCTACGCGAGTGTCGCCGATGTGTGGGGAGGGAAGAGGTCAGTCATACCCCTGCATGACCTTGACGATGGCCGGGGACATACCTGCGGTGTCTGGGCGAGCAACCAGATGGCAAAAGAAGCAGAGCCTGCGAAGTCGGAGAGCAGCTGTCGATCGACCACAAGCCAGGCGGGCTGAGCGACGACCAGCGCTTGGGAGATGAGCGCGAGCCAGTGGTCCATGGTTGATGCTTTGGGGGAATGCTCTTGCGGCCCCTTTCCCTCACAGCGCCTCAAGAAGGGTTTGCCGCTTTTCCTGTATCGCTTGCCTGTAGTATTGCTATTCTTGCTGCAGCGTGCGCACCTGGATGATACCCCCAACGTATGTATGTTATGTAGTCGATGTCCACCCTCTCCGCAGATCTATCATCTATGCTTCCTGCCTGTGAACGCGGAGCTGATGCCAAGGTCGCCGAACATCACGTGATGGATGGTCTCGGTGAAGTTCGGGCCGAGGGAAGGAAGGACACGGATGAACGATGAATTCCTCCGCTGAAGAGCTCCAAGGCATGGGCTTACACTCAGGTCAGGGCGGCGCTTCCTCGAGTGCTCCGGACCTTCCAACCCAGAGCGGTTCTAAGGCGTCAGCGTCAGGACGGGGCAGCAAGTCAGGTACCCCTCGAACATAAAGAGATGGCCTCGAATGACTGAATCCTTCATCCTCACCACTTTTCTGGCCTCGTTTTGAACACTCGGGTCCTTCAATCCTCGCCGCAAATCCCAGAGGTCGACGCCCCTTGAAGGCACCGGCGTGGCTGGCGTTCCCGTGATGTGGATGCAAGCCATTCCAGGTCTTACGTGCCTGGCTCGTCCTCGGCTGCCGGATGAAAGATGTATCCTTGAAAAAAAGGCATCGCAATCGGCTGACCTTCTGTTTGCTGATGCTCAAGACGCAGTATGGACCGCTCGTGGGAACCAGAGGGCGATAAATACTGCCTGCTCTTGCTGATGTCTCCCTTTCCCCCACATCCCCTACTCTCTCCCCAAACCTCTTCCCTCTCCTCCGCTTCGCGCTGTCTCAAGCAGAATACCAGTAGCAATGCAAGGCTTCAACTACATCGCCCTCTTCGTCTTCTCGGCCTGCCTCGGCATCGTAGCCGCTTCTGAGGAGGTAAGCTGTCCTTCATTCATACCTCTGCGCTACTTTTCTCTCAGCTCTCACGTCTAACCCTTGGCGATGCCTTTTAGATGATCCGAACTGCGGCACACTGCTCTAAGTGGGCCCTCAAGAAGTGCCCCCCTTCCAGTTGGAGGTACTCAAGTACTACGTGGGAGGCCTACAATGACTACTGTCGATGTTACCTCTGGCGTCTTGGGGGTGTGAGTCGTTCCCTTATCAGCTTTGCAAGGCTTCCCCGTCGATATATACGCTGACGATCTTTTATTTCTCTTGCTGGGTCAATTTTCTTAGCACCTCACGTATCATCATACGTGTATCGACGGATGCGTTCTGGAGGTTGGAGATCGCGACCAGTGCAAGGATCTCTGTCACAACAGAAACACTTGCTCTAAGCCGACGGACAAGTGTTGATTCCTGAGTGGTCCCGAGGCTTGACCGCTTGAGAAATTGACGATCGATCACCCCGCTAATCATCAAAGCGGGCATGGGCATCGCATGCTCTTCAAGTATCCCCCTTCCTCCCACCGCAGCATGTAATCAACTGCCAACGACGACCAGGCATCTAAAGACGTGGCTCGATTCCCTCTATCCCATCAACTTGCTTCACATCGATTACCGCTTCTTACAAATTCAAAGATCTTCGCCATTTGACCGGCGATACCAAAGAGCACTTCTCCACTCTGTATAGACATTCTGTGAGCGAAGAGGCTGCCTTATTCTCTGGGGATTTTTCAGATTAGCACTACGGAGTCAATCACAGAGTATCCCACAGCCACTCCACCTTCATCGCTCTCCCGACCCTTGGTCCGCAACAGGTAGCCTCCATACCCCTCATGAACCATATCCACCTCTCCGTCCACTCGCTGTACGGCGCCAGAAGAAGTTGAACTACGCGGAGCTACGCCCTGCTTTGGTGCCCCGAAGAGGGCCGTCGAGTAGATGCCTAGCTCAGAAACGACGTCCCAGCAAGCTTGGGACCCTCTTCGTTACCGGCACCTGCCCTCATCAGGTAGTTGCCAATCCCACGCGGCGGCTTGATCAGCTCCATCAGAATGTACCCCTCTTCTCCACCGAGTCCTAGCTTGGTCAAGAAGGGAGGGATGTCCTGGCGATACACGTTGTTCCCACCTCCCTCCCTCTGTGGTTTGAGGACGAATCGTTCTGGCTCCGTCTGGGCCAGACGGATGCCCTCTAATCCAAGCTCTGAACGAGAGTCGAGCGGCCACAGTCCCGAGAAGGTAGAGCGAAGAAGGTCGACGTCCTGTTGATCGAATGTGATCTGACTCGAAGCAGATTCTTCCTCCAGCTCGGCAAGCTCGCCAGCATCGACCGCCTTGGCTGCACGCTTCTTCAGCAAGAACGACTCGAGCACCCCTGGCTCGGCAAGGACCTGCTGCACTTTTTTAGCACCAGCCAATTGTAGCGCAATCGTCGGGCATTTGATGGCTTTGCTCCTCTCCAACAGCATTCGCATGTCCCATGCGTTCCCGCCCTCAGGATAGTCGCCGGGACCATACCCTGCACGAAAGTAGACCACCGATATCTCCGTCCCCTTCTGCTCAGAGTCTAACTTGTGATAACCAGGCAGCCGCACACGAAGCGTTTGATCCGTGCCTTGCAACGTCGCGCCAAAGGAACCGGGTCCGGCCGGACTCGATCCTTGTACGATACCGGCTAGCTCGTCGAAGGTCGCCCGCAGCACACGGACGCCATGTACCGAACCGAGTTCAAACTCCAACCACCGCTGGTCGAAGGCATTTCGCTCGCCTGGCTGGACGACGAACAGAATGGACGGGATTGAAGGTTTTGCGGTCGAGTGCTGTATCAGAGGAGTCACCTCAGCCTCAATGTATGCCTTGTGACCCGCAGCGAGGCCAGCTGCAAGCGTCTGCAGCGCACGGTTTGGTGGGAGTGAATCCAAAGTAGCCAGTTGCTCAGGAGCGGCGTTGAAGAAGGCTCCCGTGGAAATGCGTGAGAATCTGTAAACAGCATATACTCCAGCGTATTGTCAGTAAAAGCTGGCCTCACAATAATTCAGGTATAGAAGTACGCACCTATGCAGCTCACTCGCTCTGGTGCTGAGAGACCCGAATGACGCCGAGATTGTGTTGAATTCGACCTGCTTCAGCTCCAGGGCTCTATCCTTGCCCGTACTTTCAGCAGGCCGGTCGGGGTCATCATCCGGATCATGGAGCAGGTAGTCCGACCTGAACAATCCAAGATGGAGCCTATGTCCGATGGGTGCGTCCGCGCTGTTTGACCTCTGCTCTTCGCGCAAGGCCATATAGCATTCCCAAAGTTTGCCCTGGAACTCGTCCACCTTGGCCACATTGGATCCGATGACACGCTCCAAGAACGCATGATCCACTGTCACCCGCGCATATAGATACGCATACAGTGCCGAAAGAGAGTGCGCGCGCCTCTCCGAAGAGACGTTGAGGTCGCTTGTTGGGCCGTGCGCACGCTCGAAGAGCTCGCGAGGGAAAGGCGAAGGTAGCAGGGAGAATGGCGCATGAATGACCGAGTCGGTGGGCGGGCCTGAAGGACTTGCGCCAGATTCCGCCCCGGCCTCGGTGCTTTGCGCGCTCACGAGAGGCAACGGACGATAGACCAGGCCGTGTGCCAGAGCGTAGTCAGTGCTTGCACTTGCCAGCGCTCGCAGCTGCTCGGGCGAAAAGGCAGGCGGCCAAGCCGGGAGAGTCGTCCGGGTGGTACTCGCAGTCATCGCGGCGCGTATACGGAGCTTTCAGCGCTTCAGCTATCTGCAATTGGATCCAGTAAACACTCCAGGCCTTGAGGCTTCCCTGATGTTGATGTGAGGTTCAAGAAGAAGGAGCATTGAGCTGGTGGTTCTCTCTAAGAATGAATGGTTGCGACTTCGATGGTCTTAATAATAAGATTCCGTCATCTACCATCGCTGATCGCAAGCTCTCGAACCCTCATCTTCGGTGTGCTCGTACATCAGTATGTGAGTGTATTGCAGAAAGAGGAAGGGACCATGAGTCCATGACGCGCCGAGCGGAGTGGATGAGAACAGAGATTGTACAAAGAAAGGGAAGGAGACCGAGGGGATGGGTTGTGCATGAGCATGGAGCGCCGGCGCGTGCGATCATGACGAAACAAGGAGGACAGCATTCTGCAGAGCAAGCACAGCCAGAGCTCAGCGAGTCAGCAAAGGGACAGTCAGCAACAAGAATACGTCCAGGGAAGTAACTCACAATGCAACCGTCGTTCTCAGGTTGTTCGTGATCTGAGCATACTTTGCCCAGGCCACGTTCCCGCTGGTCGTCACTAATCCCAGCTCGGACACGTTGACTTCGATAATCGTACCCTTCGTCAAAACGCCCAGACTGGTGTAGAGCGGTGATTGCGGGTTCTTCTTCACACCGATGATAGGAAGCTGGAACGTTGCCTTGAGCTCGGCTGTCGTTACGAGGCGAGAAAGGCACGGTCAATGCGCTATTCGACATGGTGAGAGGAAACATGCAGTATTCAGAACTCACGATGTGTAACATGCGCCTTCTTGTATCGCAGGCCCATTGGCCGGATGAAGCGCTCCAACTTCGGAGGTTTCCGTGTGAAGCTCTCCCCCACGAACGTCGCCTTTGTGACCATTCGCTTCCATCCCTTCTGCTTCCTCTTGCCCGTCTTGATCACCTTGAATGCCTCGTCTTCCGCAATACCTCGTACTTTTGGCAGAGGAACCGCATATTTCGCCGCCTTGTCCTTTCTCCGCTCCTTGACTGCGCTGCTGAGTGCCTTGGCGTCACGCTCGTTCTGACGGTCAAGCAGATAAGTGGGCAGAGCTGTGTTGGGATCCGCTTCGGAAGGACCGGACTTCTTCTTGACGTTTCGCTCGTCGTGTGCCTTGAGTGTTTTCTTGAGCTGGATCTTTTCCGTTCTGTTCTTCTTGTTCAGCATCTTGGCCTTGATACCAGTCGTCTTCCTGGCCACATTTGCAGACTTGTGAACCGAACGAGCCTCGCGCTTACGCCTGGGAGAGAAGAGAGCAAAGAGTAGCTTAGTTAACAGAGCGCCTTGCACTACGGGAAGATGTCTGTCTACTCACTTGCGCTCCTCATGATCCATCCGCCTACCATGTCGGCGAATGCTCTCTTCGATGTAGTCGTTCTGCAGAATGGAAAGCCTTCTGTGTCAAACTCGGCCTTATAGCAGCTAGTATCAGAACTGAGCAGACTCACCTGCGGCATATTGACGGAGCAGCGATGCTAGCTTGAGTGTGACGGTGAGGTGGTAGTGGTCAAGCTGATGCTGGAGGTCGAGATTGCGGGTTTGAGGAAGGTTTCTGCAGCTTGCCTCCCAAATTTTTTGGAGATTGCTTGCCACAAAGAGTTGATCACACGATCATGCGGTGGTCGGGCCGGAATTCCGAATGTCGGCAATCACCTCGCTCGAGTCTCGACCCCATGGATGCTTGCGAAGGGGACGGGCCAGAGAGCAATAGAATAAGGGTGAGATGCACTACGAAAGGTACAAACGAGTGGAGCATGGTGATACAGGGAGGCAAAAGAAGGAAAAGTACGATGCGACAAGAGGCGTGCCGTGGGGCCAGAAGATTAAGCGAGTGTGAGGAGGACTGATAGGAGGGTCCCCGGTCGGAGAGGAAGCCAGGAAAGGCAAGGCAAAAAGTCAAGCACCCATCCCGTCGACGTCGATGTCGATGGACCAGGTGTCCAGAAAAGGGACTTCGGCAGAGCAAAAGGCACCAAGAGCACGCTCTGTTGTTCCGGTCCCTCCTTTGATGGCCAGAAACGAGAAAGAGGAAAAAATCGCATCGAGGACCCGTGGCTTCCAAGTTGGCGACCGTGAAGATGCATGGAGAAAGATCGTGTTGCAAATAAGAAAAGAGTTGTCTGGTGCAAGCCCAGGAAGTGGTGAGGGAACGAGTGTCGACACCGCCAGGAGTCCTGTCGAGTTGTCACATTCTGACGAAGAGCAACCGACTGCAGACTTCAGGGAGGGGGGGGGGGGGGGGTTGGTACGGTAGAAATAGATTGGTGAAGGGGAGATCACCTGGCCCGTCAACGAACCGAAAGCGAGCGAGTGTCCTGTATCGTGCCTTTTCCAACGTATAGTCGTTTTGATGGAATTCACTCATGTTGTGCCCATGGACGGGAAATCGAAGCCTTGCGCTTCATCGCGCCAAAGGCCGAATTGAAAGCACTCAACGGGCCGTTGCCGCCACTTCCAGAGTTACTTGGCCCGTTTGCAGACAGAGGGAAGGCACCTGTCGAAGCCACTCCTTTGTGAGGCGATGAGCGAGAACCAGCGCCGTCCGGTAGTAAGGCGAATGATCCTCGACGAGTGGCAGTCCCCTGATTCCCATCTTCTCCTTGATCGTACACGCCGGGTGCGGTGCCCAACGGGAAACGAAGAGGCTGCTGCGGACCACCATGTCGCTCGACCTGTGCGAGTCCGTACTCGGAGACCAGTGCGGATGCAGACGAGGACGCCGATCCACCAAATTCGGGCTCTTCGCCGCTGTAGCCAATCGTAGGCGTAAGTTCCTCCATGGCATCCAAGGACTCCACACTCTGACCATTGGCCTGTGTTAAAGAGCCCGATGTTATGATATGCCTGCCCGCTCTGTTGTCGCCAAGCTCTGCAGGCTCATCGGACATTCGGTTTTGTATCGCAAAGCTGCCGTGGGAAGCCGAAGATCGTGGGCCTGACCGGTCAGAGCCGAATAGATCCAGACGAGTGTCAAAACCGCCGCCGATCACGTCCATATCGAGCTGCGGTGGTGTTGAGTCCACCCTCTTGATACTGATCGAATCACTCGCAATCGCTTCGCTGCTGCCAAACGCCTCCATCCGGAGACCCTCGCTCATGCTCACCCGGGCATATCTGAATCCACAACGATGGGACCAGTAGCACCGCGAGCAGCCTGGATGAAGACCATAGCAGACGGCGCAACATGATTGACGTGCTGCAAATCCTGGGTGAGGATATCCAAACGCGCAGCGCACTTGGCGACCTGCAATCGTCGCTCTCGAACCTTCTCCGCCACAGGAATAGCCGCCGCCTCGATGCGCTCTCGAGTGGCACGCTGGAAGGGAGTCAGCATGGCAAGATGACGAGCTACTTGCAACTCGTCCTCCAAGTGCTTGGCAGCATCCTCGAACGTGATCTGTGCTTGCGCGACGAAAGTTTGAAGTGTAGCTTGGGGCGAACACATGTAGCCGCCAGGCTCGTCTGGCGCGGGTATTGAATTCTCCCGAGATCCTGAGTAAACCACGTTGGAAGTGCTCGAAGAGAGCGCGCTCATGAGCGGATTGGCGCTAGACTGACGTCGGAGCGTGCTGGCGGTACGATTCAAGCCATTTGCGCGGCTTGAATCCTGGGATGGCCCAAGTGCAGGGGACATTGGTAGACTCTCGCACAACAGCTTCGCCAAATCTTGGCCGTCGACCTTCCGATCGCCGATGGACCGGTAGGCGGCAGAGTAGTTGATCAGGCTGATCCAGTCGTTCATTTCTTGCTCTGACGCGGCTTGGAGCAAGTAGTGACGCGACTCCCACACAGTCCCGTCTGCATCGGTGCAAAGTCCAGTCGTAGAGCCCGGAAGCGCGGGATGGCGGGACCACAACCGGAAGACCCATTCGCCATCGGCGACGTAGCTCTCGTCCCGGACAGCAATTGCATCCGATAGCGGTACGACTGAGTCCGGTTTGAAGTACGAGACCCGAGGAGAAATTCGGACTGATCGTTTGCGAAGGATCGCATTGAGTGAGGCTCCCAGATGCGACGGCGACCCGTGAGCATCTTCCTCGAAATCGGACACGGAACGCGGCAGTAGGTCCGGGTCAGCCCACCACTCGCCAACCTGCTCTTCCATCTGGCTCTCAAGCGCCGCTGTCCAGATAGCATCTTTGAAAAACAGGGCTTGAGAGCCTGAAAGTACCAAGCCCCACTTCTTCCACTTCTTGCCCCGTGCCTTCTTGGCTGCTTTTGAAGGATCACCGCCGGCGGCGCCAATCGGAGGCGCGAGCGGAATGTCATCCTTTCGAAGTAAAATACCAGCTTTGGAAATTTTGATGGTTCCCACGGCCTCCAGATGATCGACCACAGAAGCCGACCCGCCCATGAAGTCATTGTTGCTCCAGACTGGCGAATAGGCGGCGCCTACTGATGGCCGTCGATGTTGGACGATCTCTAGCAGCGGAGCGTGAATGAAGGTACGGCGAAGACGGCCGATATTAAGACCCTGTGCAGTGCCAGCATATGAGTACGGGTCTCCTGAGGGATCAAGTGCTCAAGGTTAGGTCGGAAGTCGTGAAGATTGCCCTGACAGTTCCGAGCATAAGACTCAAATCGTCAGCAAATCGACTTAAAAGGACTAAGATGCAAGGGACAATTCTCACCTGTCTGATCAGCAAGTACGGATCAATCCGCATCTTGCCACCCGGGCCATTCAACATAATGCTGTTTGAAGTCGACCCGTTAGGACCAACCAATTGCGGGTTAGACACGCCAGCTCCAGCAATGAGGGATCCGAAGGAAGCTGTCGCTGGGTTGCCGCCGGTACCGATCATAGAGAGAACCAGGTCACTGTTGTTGGCAGTCGACATAGACAGCGCCGACGATTGGCCCAGACCGACAAGAGAAACTGACGAGGCATTACGTGAAGTGAGCTGGCTGGGTCCGGCCGAATTGGCGGCTGTTGGTCCACCTGTGGGAAGCGCTGCCACCGCGGTGTCGGTCTCCTCGTCGATATGAATGAACTGAGTAAAGGTTGTATTGTCATAGAAGTACTGAATGATCGAGAAGTTTGGGTAAGTCAAGGGGTCAACCGTGAACTTGTGAGGGGAACAAATCTGATGCTCACCTCCAGGATCTCCGTCGGCACACCACCAGCCGCTGTGTTCTTGACATAGTCAGCCTTCGTCATTTTGTGCTTGGCATTGCGGTTGAAAGCGTCCGTGTGAAGCATCATTAACGAAAAGGCGATGATGTAGGGTTGATCTAGAATGAAGAAGAGAGAGAAGTCAGTTGCACTGCGAACTTAAAAAAAAAGACACTGTTCGAAGATTTGGAAACTTACCTTCAGTAGAGTACAGCCCTTCATTGCACTCCATGTACCTCCTCGCAAATGCCTCCATCACCCGATCAATCTGCTGCGTCTCACTAGGCAACTTGATCTCCATAAGCAGCTTCCGCAGCGCAATATCCAACGGATCCGAGCTGAAAGCAAATCGCCGCATATACACCTTCAGCGCTGTTCGACGTATCGCCGTTGCGAGGCTGGCTTCCAGTGGTGAACCAGTGCGCGGGGGCGGGGCCCCGTCCTGTTCTGCCGAAACCGCTTCTGTACTCCGTTTGGCACCGAAAGGGTAGATCAATGTCGATGTCGACGCAAGGAATTTGACGATTTCAGCCCGGCCCATTTTCTTAGCCAAGAAAACCAGCAACTTTGGAGTCTCGCTTTCAGCCCAAGCTTCGACTTCCGAGGTCGAGTTGGGATCCGCCGGGTTGTTGGTGGGAAGTGGCTGTGCTTGAAGTCCATCCAGCGACGACGGCAGCTGCAAAGACGCGTCAGACTGCTCGCTGGTATCACCGGGGGCGACTACGCTAGTTTGCATATCCCCCACCGGCAGAGATCTGGACGATTCAGAAGCAGGGAATCCAAGGCGCATCCTCAGACGCTGCCCAGCCACAGCTGAACCCTGGGCACCCTGAGCCTCGTCCCCCACATCCCTGGAGCGCGTGCGAGACTGAGAGCGCGCTCGAGATGGTGATGAGAAGTCGGAGGACGACCTTGACTTTCGCGCCAGCATGCTGCCCAATCTTTCCTCCGATTTCGAATGGTGAAGCACCCTCTTGGTCGAATCCGTGCGCGCAACAGGTACCTGGCCCTCCCCAAGGAGAAAGTATCGGAGGTCCTCCTGCGCCTCAGTGTCCCGCGCCTTGATAGCGTCCACAGCAGCCGCAGCCGCAGTGACAGGACCCCCAGTTTCACTCCTGAGAGGAGAAGGGTACCCTTTATTCTGCTGACGAGCATTTGACGCCTCATCTTCCTCAGTATAACCAACCGACGTACTCTGCAAAGCCGACTGCCCTGTACCAGACTGTAGCGGCCCAGAAGGATTGCGCTCCATTTGCCCACACCACTAAACCTGTCCAGCTCCACCGCGGAAAGTGTCCGATTCCGGCTCGGCGGACGATCCGTAGATGCCCTGACATTCCCAGCTACCGCAGGTCCGGACGCTCCACCTCTCGCCGGCGTAGGTGGTTGACGCAACAGCGGCGAAAGCACGACTGAGGGAGACTGAGCTTCCTTCGAGCCACCCTCCCCGCCGCTCCTGAAAGGATTTGCCAAGCTAGCAAAAAGACTACTCGTCCGCTGACGCGTATTGCCAAGTACGGAAGAACCCATTCCGCCGGCATTACCATTACCGAACAGCGCCGCCGCTCCGCCTGCGGCCGCGAGTCTAGAAGCTCCACCGGCACCCGTCGAACTCCCAAATGATGCTTTGCGGGATCCTAGATCATGACCCACAGCTGCGCCGCTAGATGGAACGACAGTCGCCGCAGCGAACGCAGCAGCCTGTCTTGATGTACTCGACAGGCCGACATCACTCGTATGCCGACCTGGCCCCAGCCCACTAGCCATCTGTACATCCGAAGCCCCTTCCTTCTGAGAACCACCAATGGCACCGGAATTGGAAAGCGAAGTCCGGGGCGTTCCTACCAAACTCGTCTCCGAACCCGAAGCGCCAGGTCCGTTGTTCCTGTTGCCGCCCGGCGACAGTATTCCTAAGCCAAGTCCGATGCTTGAGCTCGAGCCAAAGCGTTTGCGCATAAAGCCGCCATCACCTGCTCGTGGTGGATGCCGCTTGTCCCTCGTTCGTGTGTTGGTCTCGGTTCCTGACGCTGGAACTGCAGATGATGGCGATCTATCAGAGGGAGGGGAGGCTGGTAGCCCGTCTGGCCTATGAGAATCCACGTATTGCGACAGCGAAGGGAAGGCGGTGGTACTGTGGCGCGGAGTTGAGCTCAGGGGTCGGGAAGGGGTTGTTGTGGTGGATGTATGTGCAGTGCCAAGAGGACCCGCATGAGCCTCTGTCGTTGAGAATGATGGCGAAGGAAGCGGTGAGTTGACAAACCCGACGGAGGTCCAGCTCGCAGGGGTTGGTATCGATCCAGCCGGTAGACCCAAAGTTCCGGCCGGTCTCTCCGCGCCGCCTTCCCGCAAGCGCTCTGAGTGGTAGCGGGAGGAGATCGACGCCGATCGCGAAGCAGGCATCGACCTTCCACCTGTGTACATGCTTATGTTCGATGATTCCTGAGGATCGGACAGAACGTCCTCGGTCCCCATCACTTTCGTGCCGCTATTGCGTCTGATCGTGCCCATCGGCGTTCGATCGTCTTGGGTGTCATACAGAGTCTCCAGAACGCTGCTCTCGATCCAACGCGACGAAGAAGGAGGGTAAGGAGCAGGCCCTGCTCCACGAGTTGTCGTAGGACTCGGAGGGGCAGCCTCTTGGTCCGAGTTGGCGCCGTTGTTTTTGTGGGTACTGCTGAAAGAATTGAGGCGAGAACGCGACTCGGAATGGGACTGATTCGGGCTGGGAACAGTGGCTAGATTTGGATTCGATCGCGAGCTGATAGGGACCAGACCAAAGGTAGAGGATGATGCTGAAGAAGGTGCACCGGGCAGACCGGCGAGTAGAGGGGATGGACCGGGCCGAGACGCGAAGCCCATGAGCCTAGAGAATGTAGACTGGGCGGGAGAGGACGCTGATGAAATGTTGTCGTTTGTTCGAGATGAGGGATCATCACCCCGGGATGAGTCGACCCCTAAGGCAGGCAGGAAGTCACGTCTTTTGCCCGAGCTGCTGGTTCGCGGACTGGAGGGCGGGAAGTGGGACTGTTGCTGGGGCATGACAGGGATTGGGAGGGAGGTGTCATGCTTCCTGTACTGCTCCTTGAGTGCGTTCGAACTGGCGCTCTTGGGGCCGAGAAGACGACGTCCCGTCCGTCGACCTACGTCTTTCACCGGGGGCCCGGACGTGGATTCCTTTGGTGCGGTGCTGGGCTGAACCTTGGGTTGGCTGGAGAAGAGGCGACGTTCGCCATCTGCCGTCTTTGGCCGACGGAATATGGAGGCAGTGCGCAGGGAAGTAGTGCTGGGAGGAGTCTTGTGGATGGGGCTGGGGTGAAAATCCGATCCGGGTGGAATCATGCTATTGTCGATGATCATTGCGCGATTTGACGATGTCAGCGAGGGAGACACAGGTACGTATGGCGCGGCGGGAAATGCGGAGAACCGTTGCTGATGTTGCTGCTGTTGATGATGTTGATGCTCTTGGTGTTGCAGCTGTAATTGGAGCTGTTGCTGTTGCTGCTTCTTTCTCCGGCCGCCAAACTTGAAGAGACCTGACGCAGGTGAAGATGCCGATGAGCTAGACTGCCCTTGGGAGCCACCCGGGACAGAGAGAGGCGGGAGGTTCGAATGCTGATGTGATTGGGGATATTTGTACGCGAGCTCTGGATCGGTCCCGACGCTGGGCCGTCCGCCTGGTTCGGCCCCTGAATGCCATCGTATGCAAGGCTGCCTGCTCCGCTCAACCCGGAACGAGGAGACGGCAGGGCGGACACCACCGCTGAGCTATCGCCGCTCCGACTGCTGGAAGGGTCGGACGGACGAGGCCGGGCAGAGAGCGAGGAAGATGAGAATGCTGCGTTTGGGTGAGGCTGTAGCTGAGATCTGCGTTCGTCCTGTGAGGTTTTTGGCGGGGCGAGCTCTCCTGTTGTGTCTGCTTCTGCTGCTGCTGGGGTTGGCGCCGATGCTACGAGTGAGCGCGTGAGCGCAAACATGGCCGCGCTGCTACTCGAATCCTTCTGAATGCGAAGGCGGGGGTGAGGGTGGTGGAGAGTGAGGAAGTAGTGAGTGGAGAGAACGATGACAGCACGGCTCCAATAATTCCCAAGTGGTGGGGGCGGGAGAGGGGAAGTATATGCTTGAGACCCTTGTAACTACTTTGCTGGAGTCTCAAGCGCGTCTCACAAGTCACGCATTTAAATCTGGTTTATTTTGTCGCGATCTTCCAAACAGCATGGCTTGAGCGCGACCACCACCTTCTCACTCAGCTCACCCACTCACTCACTCACTTATCCAGAATGGCAAGCGCAACTCCCACCGCAATCGCAGCCGCAGCAGGCGCGTCCTCCTCAGCTGCACCAGCCGCCGCCTCAGCCGGTCTCGCCATCGTAACACCCTTCGAGGACCGACCCTTGCCCAAGACACTCTGTCTCTTCGATGTCGACGGAACACTCTCCATGGCTCGCCAAAGTGCAAAGCCAGAAATGATCGCAACCATCGCTAAGCTCAGGCGCAGGTGTGCTGTCGGCGTCGTTGGCGGATCAGACTTGAAGAAGATCAAGGAACAGCTCGAGGTGGAAGGTGTCCCAGATTGTGAGCATATGCACCCATCCCGCTTGCTTATACATAGAATCTCAATGCTAACGTCCCTTTCCATGAGCCCAGTGACCCAATTCGTCGACTACGTCTTCGCAGAAAACGGACTCGTCGGATTCAAGCTCGGCAAAGAACTCGAGGCCGCTTCCTTCATCAAATGGATCGGAGACGACAAGTACAAAAAGCTCGTCAAGTTCGTCCTGCGCTACATCTCCGAGCTCGACCTCCCCATCATGCGGTAAGTTCAAGGATTGAACTGGTATCCTCCCACCTTAGGCTATCTGGCGCTGAACATCATCTCCTCAACAGCGGAACATTCGTCGAATTCCGCAACGGCATGATCAACGTCTCTCCCGTCGGCCGTAACGCGTCCACCCAGGAGCGTCACGACTTCGAAGCTTACGACGCCCAACACAAGATCCGCACACAATTCGTCACCGCTCTCAAGAAGGAATTCTCAGATTACGGTCTGACATATTCCATCGGTGGTCAGATCAGCTTTGACATCTTCCCCCACGGATGGGACAAGACGTACGCCCTCGGTCGGATCGAGAAGGACGGATGGGAACAGATCCACTTCTTTGGAGACAAGACCTACGAAGTAAGCGTCATCTCTCTCTCTCTCTACTCGATCTTCTGCTTTCAGAGTCTTTGGCTGATCCTTTTTACCCTCTCTACAGGGCGGAAATGACTATGAGATCTTCTCCGACCCTCGTACCATCGGACACACCGTCGACGCACCAGAGACAACCATGAAGCTCCTCGAGGAGCTCTTCCACCTCTCCACCCACCCTTAACCCTTTTGGACCAGCCCTAATATCTATTCTCTCCTTTCATCAATAATCTCAAGGCGTTGCTCCGTCATTCAAGCAAGCCCCGTCAAAGAGGCGGGAGTGAGGCAGGAAAGTTGGGAACATGTGAAGTCAGAGATGACGGTGCGTGTATATGAGAGTCCAAAGGATAGGTGTTGCAAGAGAGGCAAAGCGAAGAAATAGAAAAGGGGACAAGATTACCCAGTCTACGAAAGAGCCCGTGAAAGTTTGTGACTGGAGGAAAGGAGATATTGGAGAGGGGAGGGGAGGAGGGGATGAGCGAAGGGGGGGGGGGGGGGGGAAGAGATCCGAAATAAAGAGCACCAAGTAAAAACACAGGTCGGTCCGCTACTGGCGCTTAAGCCGTCAGTGCC
Source organism: Tilletia indica (assembly GCA_001689995.1). Lineage (NCBI taxonomy): Eukaryota > Fungi > Basidiomycota > Exobasidiomycetes > Tilletiales > Tilletiaceae > Tilletia > Tilletia indica. The sequence continues at coordinate 91,686 of MAPW01000013.1, forward strand.
CGCTGCTCCTGCTGCGACTGCTGCTGTGCCGCAGCCCGCGACGCTCTCCACGTAGCCTCCATCTCAATCAAGTCCTTCTGCAAAGCCCGCGTGGAAACAGGCTTCGTCAACCAAACGTCCATCCCGCACTGCGTCAGCCCACGGATCTTGTCCTCCTCCGAGCTGAGTGCGGTAATGGCCACGATCCGAGGGTGATGGCCCTCGCTGAACGCAGGGTGGGATCGCATCTGTGTCGCAGCTTGGAAGCCGTCTTGCACGGGCAGGCTGATATCCAGCAGGACGACGGAGGGTCGGAAGGAGATATACTTCACAACCGCTTCGACGCCGTCCTTGGCTTCCTCGTACTTGATCTTTAAGCGCTTACAAAGAGTCGTCAAAAGCTTTAGGTTGATCGGGTTGTCCTGCGGAGCAAGAAACGCAAAAGTATCAGTTTGTACATTCTCCGTCTTCGTCCACTTCTCCCTCCGTTTCTTCTTCACTCACCTCAACGACTAAAACGCGGAACTCATCGTCGTCCGCCTTCTCCCCCGCAACTTTCGCAATCTGATGCACGATTTCTTCCGCAGCCTTGGCCTGTTCCTCACTCTCAGACCGCTTCCAATTACCCCGTCGACCCGCAGCTCCCTCAGGAGCCGCCTTCGCCATCTGAGTCGCCTTCTCCGCAGCTACCTCCACGGCCGCCTTCACCTGATCTTCGCTCCCAAGAGGCGGTGGAGAGCGAATCGGAGATGCGTGATCACCAGCTTCGCCACCGTGAGCCTCTGCCGCCGCTGGAGAATCCAAAGTTCTATCTTGACCGCCATTCTCAGCACCACCACCACCACCAGCATCCCCAAGCTCCATCTTCGACAGCCGCGTCGACGGTGAGACCGCCTCCGAACTCGCACTCAAGGTATGAAAGATCGAGCTTGTCGAAGACGACTGCCGATGCCGATCCATCGAAGCCCCCTTGATCGCAAATGGCTTGTCCTGCTGCAAGAACTCATTCAACCCCCGAAGCTTCGAGGGTCCATATGGCATCCGAACCACATGGATCGGTCTCGCTCCCAGTGGTCCAAGATCGATCCGGTCCGAACTTGTCTCGTTCCGACTAACGACAAGTACCCGCGCGTATGGTGGCAGACTCAACAGCGCTTTCAGCACCGAGTCATCCAACCCGGACCCTTCCCAGGCCTCTGCATTATACGTCGCATTCAGCACCCGCTCGCTGATCACCAGCAAATCCGGTAGGCCGCCGATCTCCTCAACAGGAAGGACATTCTTCGCCCGCAACATCTTTCGCAAGAAGTCACATGCGCTCGAAATGCCCACATTGTCACATCCGAGGAACGCAACCGCATGACACGCATACCCGGTCGACTGCATCATCGTCCGGTTGGGTCCCAACGGCGTGAGAGGCAACGAAATCGTGATCGTCGTACCTTTGCCCACCTCCGACATCACATGCATGCTCCCTCCCATCTGACTGACGAGAGAAGCAGCTATCACGTTCCCCAACCCGACGCCGCCGTCGAATGCTGACCCTTTCACGAAGGGCTCCATAAGCTTGTTGGTGATGAACTCCTGCGACATTCCAGGTCCCGTATCCGCAATTTCGATGTCAACGATGACCTGCTTCTTCGGCGTTTCCTCCGCACGTTGGCGCGCTGTGACCTTGACCACACCCCGGGCCGTAAAGCGCAGCGCGTTGTTGATGATCTTCCGCAATACTTTGGCAATCTTGGTGCGGTCACATTTGAACCTGTCGAACACGTCCAGTGTGTCGATAATGAGCTCTGGTGGTAACTCGGGCTCGCGAACGGATGATGTCCGGGACGAACTCGGCCGAACCGTACGCGAACATACAGCATCTTCGCCGGCCTCTTCGGATTCTGCGCTCGTACCACAACTGCGTGCATCCATGCTCGCATCCCCATCCTTCTCCTTCTCCTCGCGCACTTCCTCCTCCTGAACAGTCTGCATCTGACCTTCCCCTTCGAGGGTTGTCGGCGCCAGCGATATTCCAGCAATTCCCTTGCGAATCTGCAAAGTGCCCGTCCGAACAGCCTCAAGCGCAGCAGTCAAGTCCCCTTCACTGTGGCCCTGTGACGATCCTGAGCCCGTCTGAGATGGAGCTCGGAGAACCTCATTCTGCTTTATCGACATCTTCCGCACATGGAGCTCTTCAAGCGCGACTTCCTCGATCAAATCGCCGATGTCGATGTCGTCCACCGCAGATGCCTTGGCGCTCTGAGCGGCTTGCTTCGTATCCGTTTGCACGCCAGCAATCTCACCAAAAGTGAGAACGTCATCGAGCAGACCGTTCAACGAGCTCGAAGCCCTACAAATGCCATCGAAGATATGAAATGTAGAAGGAGTCAGCTAACCGAGTCCGACACTCATTCCAAGCAAGAAAAGAACAGAACTCACAGTCGAATGCTCTCCAGCAAATTGTGCAGTAACGCCGGGTCCGACGTAAGCATCGTGTCCCCATTCTCTTCATGACTCTGAATGGCATCCACAATTCCCAAAATCCCATGCAAAGGCGTCCGGAACTCGTGCTGCAACCCTCTGATCAGACTCAACTGCGCCCGATCCACAGCCCGAGCCTGTTGCGCCAGCAAAGAGGAGTATAGAACCGCCCCTACACTCTCAAAGAACAGCAACTCCGACTCTTCGACCGCTACCTCGTCCACGAAGGTGGCAACGATCAGGACAACCGGGTTCCCCTCGAAAGTGGGAAGATCGGGAGAGCCGCGTACTGTCTGGCGTTAGGACACAGCAACCCAAGCGGGTTCGTCGCCGCCAGCTCACCCGCAATGCTTTCGGAGACCGAGCCAGTCGACGAGCCAGACCGTCCCAGAGGCACTGAACCCTGCTGATGCTGTGGCATCCCGTCCAATGCGCTCGTGCTAAATGTCCGGTTGTACAGGCTCGAATTCAGTCCAGGTCGCCCGCCCCCGAGCACGTTGAAGGGAGTCGGCGGCCCACCAGGAGACTGAAACGGCACACTAGGCGCACTCGCCCGAGTCGGCTGCATCCCCAACCGAGCGGCCACCTCGGCCCTCTGCCTATATCTCTCATTCTCCTCCTCGTCCGAATCCGCCTCGGTGTCCCATAGGCTCTGCCGGTAGAGCTGTGGACGGATAGGGTTCCGATCCTGTCTCCACCGAGTGAGCCACCTCGACAATGACCTCCTCTGCAGGATTCCGTCGAGGTGGGGAGTGAGCGCTTCATCGCCAAAGTGGCAAACGATCTTCGGCGGCTCCGCATTGGCAGATTGCGCACAGACTTCATGCTGAAGTTTCTGCTGTTGCTGACGCGTTGTCTGTGGAACGTCGTATGTGCTGTTATGGATGGAAGTGCGAGAAGAGGCCGAGGACATATTTTGATGCGAGTGCCAATAGGAGTTGACACCTGCCGAGCTGGCCATCGACGTCGATGTCGGCGCACCGGAATTGAGGGGCGTGTTCGTCGTGATTGAGCCCGTCGCAGCCGCGGCAGCATAAGCGGTGTTGCTACCAAGCGGCAGCTTGGTACCATCTGGCGGGCTAGCCACATGAGATTGGGCGCGTTCCTCGCCAGGCGAGTCGACGGAGTCAGTCCGTCCAGACGAGGCAAAGGAGAGGGAAGGCGAAGGGGTGGGCAGCCAAGGAGTCAGTGGATAGGCAGTACCTGAGGTGGATCTGCGCTCGTGCAGGGTGGACACTCTGAACGTGGAAAGGTCGACGGCGGTTACGCTGTCTGCATGTAGAGCCTTGCGAAGATGCTTGCAAGCCTGTTCGACCCTGCGAGGACAGATGTTGAAGTTCCCGTCGCGAGCATTAGCGCTACTGCTGGCAGCCGCCAAGCCAGCCGTGATCGTTTCCTCTGCTGTGTCCTGGTCCTCATCGAGACTGCGGGCGAGGGAAGACATGGCGCGCTGCATCTCAGCGACCTTGACGGCGCGGACCTGGAGATAGTCATTCTCGAGTGCATCTCCGCACATACGGGCAATGCTAGTCAGAAGCTCGGAATCGGCACTGGTCCAGTCGAAGCGCGGCTCCTTAGCGAGGATACAAAGTCTGCCGATGGTGACATTTTTGGAGCTGGGGGACGATGTTTTGAGGCAGCTTGGACCAGAAGGGTTGACGCGAATAGGTGCCGATGCGTAGAAGTGGAGACCCTCTCCATTGATGCTATTTGGAAAGCCGCCTGCCTGGGTGCAAGGTAAGCCGGAGAAGGCCCACTCGCTGTGGAGGTCGGGGATGACGAGGACCTCATCGGCGAGAAGCATGGCGTGACCGCATACGGTCTTGTTGATGGGAACAGAGGTGGGGTCTGTGGGGGCGCCTATACCAGTGAAGACGAACATTTCGGAAGGATTTTTGAGGTTTGCCATAAAGATGGCAGAGAAATCGGCCCGGAAGACGGCTTCTGCGAGGGCGGAATATCTTTGGAGGGTCGGTCTGCGGAGAGCGTCGACGAGACGGAAGCGGCGAAGTGCTTCGCATCTCTCTCTTCGAGCGGCTGGAGCGGGGAGTGGGGGCTGGAAGTAGCCCTTGTTAAGCAGTGATTCGAGGGTCGACTGCGGGTCAACACGACCGCATTTTCTTGAACATGAGGCGGCGCTCTTTGCGTCTTGCAAAGATTCTGAATTTGACTCTGCGGGCTGTTCCTCCGGAATAGTGCCGGTGGGTGTGCGCCTGTGTATAAGAAAAGGGTAACAGAGAAAGAGAGAGAGAAATGAGTCACGAGTTTTCTTTGTACAGCATGTAGAGGTCGATTGGAGGACGTACGATGATCGCCGAGTATTGTCAGTGAAGGTTCCAGCCTCGCTACCGTCAGCATTGTCGGAAGTATTGAAAACGAAAGCTGGAGAGGATGTGGGTGGAACGGAGGAGAGAGCCTTCTTGTAGAGCTGAGGGCGTGGAGTTGGGTCCATGGTCGCAATGGAAGCGGCATTCCATGCTCCCTTGGAGTAAGCGCTGAGCCAGGAAGCCCAGGATGATGCGGTGAATGCGTCCGGTTTTGCTGGGCCTCCGTAGATTGTCGTCACGCTGCCTATGTTCTCGAGAAGAGGAGACGAGACTTCGAAAGGGTGATGGAATGCGGCTTGAGCTGCGGCCGAGGCAGCCTGTGCGCCCGATACGAGTGGCAGAGGCGGGGAGAAGGGAGATCTTGAGGGAACAGGGACGGGGTCGAAGTAGGAGCCCATGACCTCTGCGCGACTTTTTTTCCTATGGGCGGGTATTCCTCCTTCTTCTGAATGAGATGCTGGCTGCTCTGCTGGCGAGGCTGCCGAGTTGCTGGCGCCGGACATAGCTGCGCTGCGGATTCTTTGCGGCGAGTTGATCTTTCTTGTGAGATGAAATGCGGCCTGAGTTCAAGTCGAGTCCCTGCCCAGAGTAAACGAGAGGGAGGGGGGCCTGGAGGGGGTTGGAAGGGATGCGCTTGCGCGTGGGAAGGGAGAGGGAGGTGACAGTCCGCGGTCTGTTTGGAGTGAAGAGCGAGGGAGAGCAGCAGGCAGAGGTTTGGGTTTCCCTGGCCACATCGTCGATGGGAGGCGACCAATGTAAAGAAGTAGTGGGAGTCAGTAGTCTTAAAATTTCACATCGATCAAGTGCCGAATGACCCGGCAAATGAAAGTCTCGTCGGCAGTCTCCATATCCTGAGAGTGAGAGACTCCATCACAATCTGGTCTTTCCAGAGTCTCACAGCGCACGTTGGTACCCGGTTCCGCGTGCTCTAAAACCATGGCTTGCTTCTGACTACGTCGCTGAGACCGCCGAGATAGCGAGCCAACGATTGTGAGTGACCGGTGACCTAAGACCTTGTGTGCGAGACTTTCACGTGGCTTTCAAGAACACATTCATTGTTGCCCGCATGTTCACCATATTCACCGCTCACCATGTCTCTTCTCTAAAGTGACATGTGAAAGGTGTCCAATACAATGCGCTCATGCGACTCCGATGAGATGAGATGCTGTCATTAAGGCCTGGAGCTTGGAGCTTGGAACCTGGAAGGAAGGGAAGAAGTACGTACTACGGCTCGGAGCCTTTCTTCCATGACCATCGCACCGACGTGTCCTTTTGGCAGCTCTCATCCCTCCTTCCTCCAGACTACAACAGCAGAAAGCGAGATCCAGCGTAGCGTACATATGCTGTGCATCGATGGTATCATCTGTAAGTCCTTCTACGTTCTGTAAAGTGAGTATATCAGGTGGTTACGTGTCTCCGTACGAAGATGGAATCCGACCGAGTTTGCCCAAACATCGACACCTTGCTAGCGTTGCTAGCGAACGGGGGCTGGATGGCGAGGCCCTACGTGTCCCTGAGTGCTGAGTCTGTGTTTTAGCTCTCTGGCGTATAGCTCTTGGGCAGACCATGGTGCCAGCGATGAGCAGCAAGACCGTTCGCCGTGCCTCGTTGCTTCCTGTCTTGATGCACTTCACCGGAGCATTCACGCTCACCGACTCACCCTCCGATGGCTGACTTTTCCTCTTCGCCCTTCCCTGTGGCTGTCCATTCTTTTCCTGATCGCCTGGTCTCTATCGCTTCTTGTTCCGTCCAGTGCTCCGGGTCCACCGCTTCTCATTTCTCGCGGCTCTCGTGCCGTCGTGCCTGTGCACCTTCGAGTGGTCGAAAATGGCGTTCCCAGGGGGTCGAGCAACAGAGCAACAGAGCAACAGAGCAACAGACACCACAGCACCACAGCACTAGAGCACTAGAGAAACGCCGTTCCTCGCCACGCCCACATGCCTGAATGTCATCGCGCACAGACACGCATCCCGCATCTCTTCCATTCCCAGACAGTTGCTCCGTTCCTGAAGGGCTGCAGCTACATCAGCTGGCACTTCGCCACTCTCTCTTCGTCCTTGCGAATGGGCCACGGCTGAGCTCTCGCGACCGCGCATTGGCACGCTGCTCTGATGCCCACAGATACTCGAAACGGTCGAACTTTCAGCAGGCAGAGAAGAGAGCTGGGAAGGTATATAGAGACGCTGATTTTTTTCTTCCCCCCCTTCCCACTTTTTTTTCCTCTTCTCTCTCCATACAGACAAACCAAGTTCACTTGCTCTTTGTCTTACCTTTGAACCTGGCATCCTTGATGTTCACCCGATACCCACATATCATACCATCACTGGTGAGCTCCTCCTCCTCCCCTCAGCATCCCTTCCTCCCTCACTGCCTTCCCTCCATACTGACCTCTTCCCCTCTTCCTCCCACTCATCACCAACCAGGTTGTGGCTTCGTGACCCATGGTGGCACCCGAGAAGCTCTCTCCCGGATTGTTCTAGCTCCGGGTACGCCTTCCCAGCCCGCGAGTTGCTCATGATGGACCCCGCACCGCACTACCCCCCAACGGCATTTCAATATGCTCCCCTTCATACCTCCCAGACCTGACCTTCCCTCCCGATCAGCCCGTCGGGCAACAGTGGCGCTGTGTGGAAGGCACGGCTTGCTCGATCTCCTTGCCAACTAACCCCCGGCGGGCCCGTCGCCGGGTAGTGGGGGGTCACCGAGCAATGGGTCTGCTGCGATGGAGGTATGGGACCATGGTGATGGGGGTGGGGTGGGTGGTGTGGACTGGGGGGCGTGGTGCACCTTCTTAACCCGTCGACGGCTTTGCCGTAGGGCGAAGGGTAAGGCGTCGCGCTGAGTTGGGTACCTCTCGGTGCTTGCTAGACCATTTAACAACTCTGGGCTCCTCTGGTCAAGGTCCCCCAATCTTTCTACACCATAGAGCGTGATTGTAGCTTGCTGCGGTTGCCTCTCTAAACAATCCTCTCCCGCGCGCAATCCCATTTCCCCCCTTTGGTGTCCATCTTCCTCTGTGTCTGTTCTGAGTCTAACTTCCAACCTCGAAAGCTGTGCGAAAGACCGTTGTCGTTGAGATCCATGGCGAAGGCCGTCGTATGATCAGCAGTCATTTCCAGAAAGAAGTATGTTGACCGGACCTCAGGTTAAGGCTTCAGCGTCGCCCTCGGCGAGGTGGCTGAAATTGCTGTAAGCTCTGGAAATTACTGGATGATTCCATCCTCGATCGCGTCGGACTCGCTTTCAGGTAGGTATGCGTCCGACCTCCCTCTCCCTCTCCCTCCTATGGCGACAACCTGAACTCTGAAGCACCCGACCCCAAGTCAATCACCTTACGCCGCATACTTGGCGTTCGATACAGACTCGAAACTTGGGGGGGGGGAAGGCGAGTCGTGCTTTTGGCGGCCGGTCTGTAGCGTTCAAGTCGTCGTTACTGGCGATGGAGGGGGGGGGGGGGGATGGGAGGCTGCTTGCGGACGGACAGGAGCAGATCAAAGCCTTGCAGAAGGACAACATATGCGCGGACGAGACGATTGGCTGAGGTCCTGCTTTTGAGCCGTGGGCGAAGCCGGGGAACGGGAGTGCGCACGCAGCGAGCACATGTCCGTCGTACATCGAACGACTCCTTGTTCCAGCAAAGAACGGCATGGAAAACGGCAGGGGCGATGAGCTTGTGCGTGGTATTATATGACGTTGATAGAGTCCTTGAAGAGTGCCTGCGATGGACGCAAAAGAAAGATCAGCGGTACCAGGTGATCAAGAAAGAATTCTGAAAGAGAGAGATCAAGACGAAGCGGACGTCCGGAAAGGCAGCAAGCATCAACCAGTCTATTTGGACGAACACGAGAATGAGGAGACATGAGGCGAGACGCCCTGCGAGAAAGCGACAAGAAAGCCCCACGGAAGAAGTGAGAACCGGCGAGGAAATAATCGGGGCTTCGGTTCAGTTTTGATGATATCGTGAGAGTGCTCGGGATGGGTTACTTGAGAGTTCGTGGGTTGGAGATTCAGCGGCAGCGAGAACCGGAGCGGGTACCCGGAGAGAGACAGAGGGATGGAAAACTGTGTTTGATAGGGTTGACGTGTGTCAGAAGTCGGGCCTGGGCGACGCACAGAAAAGTGACAGACACTCACACGTGTAGAAAGAATCAACCCTTCTTCGCGGTCAACTTGGCCCGCTCGATCTGCTCGGCCGAGTTCTGAAAAGAAAAGAAGGGGCAGAGAAGAACAGTCAGCATGAAAGCACGCTTGCCAAGCGGCGAAGGTTACTCACCTTCATCAATTGCTTCTTGTACTCGACAATGGTAATGTCTTGCTTTGACAAGTTTGAAATCTTCTTGTCTGTAAAATGTAAATGCGGTTCGAAAATCAGTGATTGGCACATTCAAGGAAAAGAAAAGAAAAACAGCAGAGGAAAAGAACTCACCCTTGACCTCCCAAATCTCCTGCACTACTTGCGAAAGCAGTCGGAAGTCATGTGATACAATCACCACACCGCCCGAGAATGTCTTGATCGCATCGGCCAACGCATCAATGGAGCTCATGTCCAAATGGTTCGTAGGCTCATCAAGCAAGATGATATCCGGACGCTCCATCGCCAATTGAGCAAACACAACCCGATTCTTCAAACCATCTGAAAGAGTCCGGATCGCAGATGTCTGATGCGTTCCCGAAAGACCGAATCGGCCCAGGTTCTGACGGAAGAATTGGATCTCCTTGTCGGGGAACTTCTCCCTGAACATCGACTCCATGTGTTCCAGCGGACTCTTGTCGTATGGCAACGCCTCGGCTGAGTGCTGCGAGTACTTGGCCATCTTCAAGCCGGCGTGGCGACTGACTGTACCCGAGACAGGTTGCAGGGCACTTGTCATGAGGTTCAAGAGCGTCGACTTGCCCGTACCGTTCGCTCCCACACTGTTTTACAAAGAAAGAGAAGGAGATGAGGAACGCGACCTAGAATCTAAGGAATAGCTCAAAATACTCACATTCCGATTCGCGAGTCCATGTCGACAGCCAGGTCGAGGTTCTTGTAAAGCAGCTGTTTTGGGTCGTATCCGAAACTGACCTCGCTAAATGCAATGATCGGTGGCGGCAGCTTGCGGACATCCTCGAAGTTGAACTGGAGCGTCCTCGGTTGAACGACAGGCTCGATGAGACCAGCTGCCTCCATCTTATCAATGATCTTTTGCTTGGACTTGGCCTGCTTGACCAAGTTGGCATAGGTACCCGCACTGGCGATGAACTTCTTGATGTGGGCAATCTCCTCCTGCTGCTTGTGGTAAGCCTTCATCTGGTTGACCTCGTTCTCGCTCTTGGTACGGACGTAGGTGGAGTAGTTGCCACCGTAGTAGGCGAGCTTCTTTTGAAGGGTGAGGTCCATGATGTTGGTGCAGACGGTGTCCATGAAGTCGGCAGAGTGAGAGGTGAAGACGAGAATGTGGTTGTAGGTGGAGAGGTAAGCCTCAAGCCAGACGACGGCCTCGAGATCGAGATGGTTCGTGGGCTCGTCGAGGAGGAGCAAGTGCGGCTTAGTGAAGAGGGCTCGGGCGAGAGACACGCGCATACGCCAACCACCGGAGAGGGCCTTGGTGGGACGCGCCATAAGCTCCTTACTGAAACCGAGACCGTAGAGGATACCACCGGCCTTAGCCTCGAACATGGCGGGGTCCATGTCCTCGAGCTCCTCATACTTGAGATCGAGTGCGACACTGTCAACATTGTCGGCTACACTCAATTCCTCGATCTCCTTTTCGAGACGCGCGACCTTCGCCTTGGCAGAGGCAATGCAGGTGTCGAGCGCATTCATTTCCGAAGGCTCGACTTCACCTCGGACGAGGTAGATGTCGATGTGCTCGGGGATCTCGACATCGCGGTTGGCGAGCGCTTCGAGGAGAGTGGTCTTTCCTGACCCGTTCTCGCCTAGCAGACCGTATCTAGACGAAACAAGCGCGCCGATTGACAACAGAAAAAATGCTCACAAAAGTTCAGCATACACCCACTGAAAATGCTGCTGAAAGATGTGGGAAGACACCGCAGCACTCACCGCTGTCCGTAGTTGAGCTCAATCTTGGCGCCGTCGATAAGGAGCCGTCCGTGGAAGGACATGGTCAACTGGTCGATGTGGATATCTCGACTCTGCGGGTCAGAGACGAGGACACCGAAGGCGGTGCGCTCTGTGGCGAGGGCGAGCTGCTTCATGTCTGTGATGACGGCGGCATGTCCGCCTGACTCGACTGCGGTTGCTCCTGAGTCTGTGGTGACGTTGCTGGTGCTGGCCTTGTCGCCCTTGGTCGCAGCTTTGGCGGCCTTCTCGGCCTGACGCTTGGCCTTCGACGCGGAGACTGGCATGACTGTTGGCTGTTGCTGCTTCTTGGTTCTTGTGAGGGTTTGACGAGGACGCGATCTTCTTCGCTGTATGCTGCAGTAGAAAGAACGAAAAAATGGGAGCTGGTCGTTGTTTCTCTGTTGGCCTTCGAAATGACGCAGAGCGGAAGGGCGAAGGGAAGAAAGAGAGAAAACAAAAAAATACCTCCTGTCGGTTCAGAACGGCCCGGACATCCGGTGTTTCCGGCACTTCCGGCACTTCTGATGAGCAAGGCGAGAAGAAGTGACTTGACTTGGGCGAGGGCGAGCATGAGCAGGACGACAGCGACGACCCACCCCACATACACAGGAAGAAGATGCGCTCCTCACTCGCCCTCTTCAGCAAGGCCCTGCGCCTCGCACTCACCTCCAAGCGCGCCAACAAGGACTTCTACAAGGGTGAGTAGTCGCAAGCTCGTACCCATTCCTCTGGAGCAGCGCTGATTCCTCATCCTCTTTCAACAGGCACGCGGACGGGCAACATCATGCGGAGGAAGCGCATCGCCCTCACCGACAGGAACGGAAAACAGCTCCATGACGCCGAAGGTCGCGTGCGCCATTGGAATCTGAAGACAGAGCAGCTCGACGAGAGCAGAATACCTTGCTTCGTCGTACCGCCCGGCCTAGCAGAGACCCAGGTATGTTCATCTGCACACCTCACTTGACGTTGCGCTCCCGGGCTCATTTGATTCTTAATTTTCTGTCGATCTCCAGCTCAAGCCTTATGTGTTCATGGGTGACGCCAAGGACGGCGGTGTGTCTCGCCCGCGACCAGGCTTCCCCGGTGGTCCCAAGATGAGCCCCGACGGCTTCACCTCCTCCTTCTATCAGCGTCTCGTAGCACGCACAGAAGAGCTCCGTCGTCGAGACTCGCCTCCTTCCTCAGATAGCGGCAAGTCATCATGACTTTTTTTGCACTTCCTCAAGTCCCGCCGCAACTCGAATTTGTACTTTACGGTCTTTCTGTCCCTCTCTTTTCTCGTGTCTGACCGTGATTCCGCGAGACTGGTAGAGTGATGCGCAGCTTGAGCGAATGCCTGACCTTTTCGTCCTCTGTCATAGGCGTCGAACTCTGGTTAACAAGCGCCTGATCTCTTTTCTGCAGGCGAAGCTGACCGTTTTCATCTCTCTGTCTGCCTTCCTTCCATTTCGTGACACACTCCCTGACAGGCGAACTTGACCATACACTTCTGCTTATCCTCCTTCACTCCTCTCTGTGTGCCTTAAGAATGATTACGCCCGCATATATGCACAAAAATGGTTCGCTGACCAAGTCTCTCTCTCTCTCCCCCTTCCCAAGGATCGGAGCCTACAGGCGCACCATCTTCATCGGAAGACGAAGACTCTGCACGACATGGAGACGCCTACGCTCGGGCGGGTTCAAGGATTGTGGAAAAAGCGGCCACAGTCACAGCTCGCAGAGGCACCAGTCGAACAGATGAAAAGAGAAGCTTCTTGATGATTAATTCAAAAGCTGGCAGGAACGACAGGGTAGCAGTACGGTTGACCCGTGATGGGCAGAAAGCAAGGTGAGATAGTGGAGGAGGGGGGTAGGAGTGAGGGAGACTATAACGACTGGAACGGAGGTAGACGGGGAGAGGAGGACGCAAATAGGGAGAGCAACGTGACTGGAGGAGGCGGGGAGGAAAGGGATCATCAGTGTCAAGGTCTTCAATGGCAATCACAAGCAAGCAGAGTCGTTCACTCACCCAGAGCAGAACCGAAGACGAGCAAGGCAAGCGGGAAAGGAGAGGCTGTCACACCTCTAAGAAGAGACCATGGTGCGAGCAGAGCCGAGGATATACAGCGGGGGGGAAAGGGGCGACAGTGTGGATCAAGAGGTGAAACGGAACGAGCGAAAGGAGAGGATAACAGCCTCACTGGTTGATCACCACGTTGCCTCCATTACCAGCAATGGCCGGTCCCGAGCTTGCGTCGCCGCCGTTCCCGCTACCAGCGATATGAGCGGAGCCCGAAGCGGAACCTTGCCCGTAGCCAGTGACGCTACCGTGGGGGCGAGAGACGGAGTACTTCTTGGAAGGAGCAGCCACGAGCTCATCGTTGGCACCCTTCTCGTTCGTCGCGAGCTGGTCCAATCGGTCCTGTCCAATGAGCTGACGAAGGAGAGACAAGTCGATCTCGATGATGGGGTTGCTTGAGCCCGAGGTAGAAGTGTGGGTGCTAGTCAGCTTGCCGGAAGACTTGTTCTTGCTTCCAGTGCTCTTGCGACCCTTGACCTTGAAGTGGTGCGACCCGTTCGACTTGGTGTTGGCCTTCGACTTGTTGCCTCCCTTGGTGAACTTGGGCTTGACGTAGCGGAAGGGGCGGCTGGAGGGGACGTAGCCATTGCGAGAGTTGTCAAAAGCAAAGCCTGAAGCATCGCCACCGTTTCCGCTCACGGCGTTACCACCGTTGCCAGCAGTAGCGACGATAACTCGGCCTTGACGGTTGGCACCAGTCGAAATGCCAGCCTTGTTGTTGCCACGCTTGTTAGGGGCGGAAGGGTCGGCAGGGTCAGTGGCATCATCAGAGCCGTCGTCGGTGGAAGGGTCGTCTTGGACGGCAGTGTCATCGGCACTGTTGTCGTCCTCTGCAGTAGAGTCGTCGTCGTCGCCGGAAGAAGAGGGAGTCGAGCCATTGGCAGAGTACTTGGCGCCCTTCTTGTTGTCCAAGTCAGTGCTCACGGTGTTGCCGTTCTGGTCGCCGCTGACAGTAAGCGCGCGCTTGGAGGAGATGTCACCTTGGCTGTTGTCCGTGTTGTGAAGGACAGAGATCACCGCACGAGCCTCGGGCTGGGCAGATGAGCTGGCAGACTGGTCGTCGTCAGTCTCATTCTCGGAGGCCTCAATAGCTGTCACAGAGAAAGCGCGAGCGTTGGGGTGAGCCTTCGACAAGGTGTCCGACTTGGTTTGGGTACCCTTCTGAGTAGCTTGCTGGGGAATGGTAGCAGCGTCTTTGGGAGAAGCACCGGTGGCGACGCCGGCAGGTTGTGCGGTGGCAGGAACAGAAGCGGGTGCAGCTTGTGCCTGAGCGGGAGCATCTTCAGCATCCTCGTTGACGCCGTCAGCCTTGTCCGAGATCTGAGCCAGGGTAACGTCACGAGTGACGGGAGCGGCGGGAACACCGTTGTTCTTGATCTGCGCGACAGTCACATCGCGGCTTTCTGCGTGAGGACCGGCGTTGATGTCAGCCTCAGTTCCTTCAAGGTTGACGAGGCGAGCTTCGTGGGGGATCTGCTGTGCGGCGGCCTCCTTGGGAGTACCGTCGGTGAACTGGGCCAGAGTAATGTCGCGAGTGTGACGGAACTTGTTGGCAGCGGCCGAAGCGGGAGAGGCAGTCTTGGGTGCCGTCTTGGGTGCCTGAGGTGCCTTGGCAGCATCTTCAGGAACTTGGGGGCTTGCAGGAGCCTGGGCGGGGGCCTGAGCGGGAGCTTGGGCAGGGGCAGGAGCAGCAGCCGCAGCAGGAGCAGGAGACGAAGACTTTGCCGAAGATGCCTTGTCCTGGATGGAAGCTACGGTCAAGTCCCGCTCGCTAGCAACGTTGGCACCGGCATCGGCGTTCTTGATCTGCACGAGGCGGGAGTGCTGGACATGAGTGTCGGCAACTTGGCCCTGGTTGCGGTTGGACGAGGCCAGAGCCTGGATGGCACGAGTAGCAAGACGGGCGGGAGAGGCCTGCTGGGCGCGGAAGTTGGCGAGTGTGCGGGAAACCAGGGAAGCCATGCTCTCTCCCTGCTTCTTCTGAGCGAGGATCTCGGTACCACGCTCGGCAACGGCTTGGACGGTGGAGTCGGTTGCGTCGATGTGGGCAGCACGCTGAGCGACAGCCTGAACAGTCGAGTCGGCCGCATCCAGCTGGGCGTCACGCTCGCGGTTCAAAGCCGCGGCGACGACATGGTGCTTGGGTGCGTCGGCCGGAGCTTGAGCCGGAGCAAAGTTGGATGAGGGAGCACCAGCAGCCGCAGGAGCAGCCGCAGGGGCGGCCGGTGCGGCGGGCACGGAGGCAGGAGCATCTTGACCAAGGACACGACGACCAAGGTTGTTGCTGGTGTCACCACCACGGCCACCGGTGCCAGCGCCGCCATTGGCAGTGCCACCATTTCCACCGTTGCAGCTGTTGAAGTTCAGGGCGTTCAGGCCGATGAGAGAGCCAGTGGGATTACAGGAGGCAGAGCCACCGTTGGCACTGCCACCGTGGCCACCGGTACCATTGCCGCCATCGGCATGGTGCTTGTCATTGATCTGGTTCTTGCCGCCGCTGAACTTGCTTCCAGTGGAGCCCTTCTTGCCACCCTTGCCCTTGCCCTTCGGCTTAGCCTTGGGCTTACCTTTGCCCTTGGTGGGGGAGTTGTAGCTTGCTTTTGCTCCGCCTTTAACCTTGGGCAGGTTTGTCGAGGTAAGAGTGGTCTTAGGGCAGTTGATGCTCAAAAGCCTGTGAAGTAATGTGATCAGCCGATCAGTACTGGAGATCATCATTAATACAAGAGCATCTACTCACCTGCACAGATTCAGCTTGATGTCAGCTGTGTTGGGGTTGGCACCGGCCGTGTCAAGAGCGGCTGAGAGGATAGGAGGAAGGGAATCAGGCGAGACTCCTCCAGCTGCACCAGCGGGAAGGCTTCCAGTGGGAAGACCGCCGCGCCGATACCGCCACCGAGCTCGTTGACGTTCTGGTTCACGTCACCACCTAGACCGAGAAGGCCGAGACCGCCGAGACCGCGGCGCGAGAAAGAGGCATCGTAGTTGAAAGAGGGTTGGTTCATTCGGTCTGGGTTGCCATCCGACATGATCGCGTCAGGGACATGAAGCGAGAAGCACCGGTGTCGATGGCGGGACTGTTGGCGGGGCTGAGATCTGCACTTGCCGGCAGAGAGACTGGAACAGGGCTGCCGGCTGCGAGACCAGCGAAGGCGGCCACTGCTACGAGAGAGGGAGAGAAGTACTTGGTCATCGTGTGAATTTTGGGGTTGGATGGAAGTCGTATGTGGTATATGAGTGAACAGCTGCTGGTGATTGAGGCGGGATGAGGTAGATGCAGATGCTTGCTATGTCGTGTACTGGGAAAGATGCAAAGGAGATTGCGTGAGTGAGCGTCAGGTGGATGAAATGTAGTCGGGTCGTTCGTAAAAGGGGCTGTGTATGTCGCAGCAGTCGTTAAGTCGAAAGGGGAAGGGAGGGGGAAGGTGTAAGAGAAAAAGAGGGAAGAGGCTGGAGTGTTTGCAGAAAGATAGGGAGAGGGGAAAAGGAGGGAAGGAGATGAGAGCTGGAGACCAGGCTTTAAGCAAATGGAGCTGTTGCAACATCAGGCAGCAATTGAGGTTCAGGGGCTTCAACTTGTTCGTGGAGCAAGCGACGGAGGTGCTTGGCCCTCGGAAGGGCCATACTCCAGAGCGCACCGGTCGAGCATGAGCGACAAAGCGCCTAGGGTAGATTCGCTAGTTTGCTCTCGGCTTCGGTGTGGTCGGCATCCGTACCCGAAAGAATTGACTGGCAGTGGTCACAGATCTCCGCCAGTAATGTCCTAGGGCGTACAGAATACAGCTCTGCGCGTCTGAGGGAGCTGATCCTGTCTGATCACTGATTGGGAAGACGATAGGACGGGCAAGGCAGACATGTGGACAGAAGCAGAAGAAAAACTAGAGTGTGTGAGCTGCATGGGCGCGCCTGGAAAGCGACCAAGCTTAAGATAGAGCATACTTCACGCTACTGCCAGTATCTTGTCTTCGAAGGAAGGGTGTGACAGAGTGAGAATGAAGAAAGGGAAGGAAGAATCGTCAACGACTAACGCAGATGGCACCAGCGCTAGCAATGGTCAGAGAAGCAATACTGTGGAAATAAGTTGCCAGCACTCGAAGGCCGTATGTACTATGTAGCCTGCAAAGCTTGAACAAGGGCTCTCATGCCCTCCTCAGCGCTCGATGATGATGTTTACGGACGACCCCTTCGTACAGGCAGAGCAAGACCGCCGCAATCAGGCCTCCGTATTCGACGCTACGGGAAGGTCGAAGGAAAACAGCCTCTAAGTCTTATTCTCACCGTCACCGCTGGGTTGTGAATGCACCAGAGAGGAGGGTGTGCCTTGCGGTGGTCGTTGAGTCAAGAAAGGAGCCGCCCGTCACCCTGAAACCGTTGAAGCTCGGCGATTCGGTGTTTTTCCGATCTAGGCGTTGGACAATGGACACCAGATGCTAGATGCCTCCACCTTCATTTTAAACATTTCCACGGTCCGACAACCATAGGCGCTAACACATATGCCGACAAGCTCCCGACAAGAGCGGTGATTCAGAATCGAAGCGCTACATACATGGCCAGTCAGTGATGCGCCCCTTCCTTCTCGTCCATTTACCTGAGCCGAAACTCTGCCTTCACAATGTGCAGATTCAGTAGACATCGCGACGGATCGATGGCAAGGAAGGGAACACTAAGGAATGTGATGGGGACAAAAGAATGTGAGGGGGGAAAGAATGTGGGAAAATGAATGTGATGTAGGAAAATGAATGTGATATGTGAGTAGGGGTAGCAGAAAATGCCAGATTGATGGGAGAGTTGGTCATCTAGAGTACGGAGAGGGCCGCAAACGGTCGTGCTTTGATGCTGAATAGGCTCGATCGTAGCTGACGACGCCTCGAGCTGATCCAGTTGGCAACGTCTGTCTGCGAGAGAAGAAGGGGGGAGGTTTCAGAATTTGCACCGATGATAGAGATCCTGTTCAGAATGTTTGTGACACTCACATTAAGGGTGCGACTTCCCTTCCGGCTGCGGCTTCCCTTCCGGCTGCGGCTGCCCTGCAGTCTGTTCCTCTCCTGCTGGCTTTGGCTTCACATGGCCGATACATCCACCCTGGGGACAGGTGGGCTTGTCATGGTCAAAAACACCACGGTTGATGTCAAAACCACCACGTTTGATGCTACCAGGATCGCGCGACACAACCGAGGAGCTGATACCGTTGCGTACGGGGACTGGCGCCGTCTGAGCGACCTGAGCCGTGACGATGGCGAGCAGGACGAGGGTGGCAAAGGGCAGGTTGAAAAGGAGAGCGGCCTTCATGTTGACGTGCTTGGAATAGGTAGCAAGAAGTTGCGTGAAGATGGGTGGAAGGGGAAGGATGGAAGGATGGAAGGATGGAAGGATGGAAGGATGGAAGGATGGAAGGATGGAAGGATGGAAGGATGGAAGGATGGAAGGATGGAAGGATATGGAGTGAAGAGGCGGTGAAGACGAGAAAGGAGGGTCAGCTATCTGCGAATCCTGCTTACTATTTATACCTTTCCTCTTTCCCAATCTGGAATAGAGCACTCAATTCAAGTCGCAACCGAGTCCCCTCGTCAATGGCACTGCGAAGTACATAAGGCGGGCGTCGCACCTGAACAAATGAAGGATACAAGTCGCAACAGGGTTCCTCATCACACCTCCCAGCTATGGGGTCGATTTGGCGCTGGTTATCCCTTAGGAGGCACGGAGGTATCCATGAGTCGCTTGCGGAAGGACGGATGAGTTGAACAGCTTTAAATCGACCTCGATCGCACGGACTGAGCTAGCGATCCTGTTGTCGTGTTGTGCCTACATCCGCCTTCGTATCCTGCATTCATGGCGCTTCAGAGTAAGCCGGGCGGGAGTTGCCACATGAATGGAAGATGAGTTTCTGGTATTTGCTGAGACGGGCATGAGGCATGAGTCGAGACGATCATGTCTTGTACAGGAACCGCTGTTGGACCTGGAAGTGAAATTGAGGGTGAAGATGTGCCATACCTCCCTATCTCCACCCTAATATGAATTTCCCACGGTCGCACGAAAGCTGCGCAACACAAATAAAGCGCACTTGCTCCTGACTCACTTGCGAACGACAGACTCAGCAAAAAAAGGATTTGGAAGTCAAAGACGCTATAATACAGTAGTCCCACACAGAAAAAGTGTGAGGCAATAATGATTGAGGCTCACCAAACGCTCCGGTGAGCAGGCTGGCCGCCGTTCCTGTACAAATTGCCCAACAAGGCCTTAAACCCCTGTGCATCAATCGGGGCATCATTACTCTGTCGATCTTGACCACTGTTCCCTGGTACAAGACTACCGCCACCTTCACCACCACCCCGAGCCGAAGACGTAGGAACATCCACAAAGCCACCTTCGTCCACGAAGCTATGGAAATGAGCATCGAGAGCGCTGTCGGCCATCGATCGTGGAGGAGGCTGAGAATCCAGAGCGAGGGCTGCCGAAGCAGGACGAGCTGAATGCCCGATACCCGCTAGCTCAACTTCCTCGTCGTCGCCTTCTTCACGTTGCTCGCCAAAAATACCGCTATCCTCGTCGACAGCTTGCAGCGCCGGCCCACGCACAGATGCACTCCGACTTCGCGACGGTCCTCCTCCCCCGGACAGGTTGGCAGACACCGGAACGCCGTGTCCGCTTCCTCCTGGTCCAGATACTACATGAGAGCGTGAGGCCGATCGGGAGTCGGTCTTGTTTGCACTCGCTTCAAGTGCTGCCGCATTTTGGGGATGAGCAAGCAGGATGGATCGACTAAAAGCCTCGTCGTAGCGATGCTTGCGAGCCGTCAAGGTGGATTCTGCCACGCTGCCAAGTCCTCCTCCCCCAGCAGAACTGTTTGCGGTGGCATAAGGATCCAGAACGGAAGCATAAGGATCTGTTGGAGCTGTGCCGCGTGCGCGATTCATGTGGTTGTGCTGCTGATGGCGTGCCACGGTCTCGGTAAGGCGGGACAAGAATAGGGAGCCGGAAGGATCCGCAGGCAGCCAGTCCGGATTGGCGACTTTGAAATTGAGAAAGCTTTGCTCCATTTCTAAGGGTGTATGCGTCCTCTTTTTCAGAATTTGAAGACGGTCCAGCTCAAATGGCATGTCACTACTCACTGCCTGCTTTAGATGTCATTCTCTCGTCGCGACCATCCGCCGGAGCACCAAACCTCACGTTGCCGTGTCTCTTGAAATCAAAGACGGCGAAGGAGCAGACGTAGCCAAGTCCATCGACATGCACAGTGAACTGTACAGAGAGGGAACGATGATCAGTACCAGATTTTGCATTCTAGCTTCAGTGATACGTACCTCCCTAAAGAAGTCAACGATCGCCGGCGCAGATTGAGGAGGGAGACCCATAGGATGAATGGGTCACAATGACAGAGACCATCTCCATGAGGAAGATGTACACTTTCAGCATGTACATCGTCCCGAAGTCTCCGTGTACCTAGGCAGAAGATAGTGGTTGTTCCCCAACGGACAGCCAAAAATGGTCAGCAGTCGTCGAATGCGGGTCATATAGATCCACAAGACTCACCTCTGTAGAGTGCAGCCGACCTCGCCACTCGTCAGGATAGTAATGTGTCCGCCTGATAACCTCCCTGATCTCCGACTCAGGATCAATAACCACGCTCTCCTCGGGAACCATGCCGCGAGCAACAGCTAGGACACCGCCAAAGATGCCGATGTAGAAGAGGGTATTGCGCTGTGGTGTGATGTCAAAGTGCAGGAAAAGGTCCGGGTCGAAGAGTGACGCCAGAAGGAGAACAGCAGTGAAGGAACCAGCAACAAATGCGACGAATCTGAAGATGGCAAGGCAATTGTCAGCTTGTTCGCTAGATGATGGAGCCCTCTGCTGCAAACGACCTCCATCGTGGAAGCACCGCTATCGCATCGTTGACTCACCGTGCCAAGAGAACCACACGCTCCTTGGGGAATTGATCGGTGTAGCGCTGAGCAAAAGGCATACTGCTCCGCATCCGTCTCTTGAACAAGTGCGGCAACTCGTTGAATTCGCGGAATTTCCACCGCGCGTACTCAGTGTACTGCCGTGAGCCGAGGTTGGCCGGATTCTTGTGATACTCCGCAAAGTAGCGGAAGAAAGAGAAGAAGAGAAGGTAGAGGATGATGAAGGGTGCGAGAATGGCGTTGAGGATTGCCATGGTGACGAAACGTTTGCGCAGACTGAGATAAAGACCAAGGGTAAGTTTCTAGATCCGAAGGTGACAAGTTCTCATAAAGTTTCCCGCGGTAGAAATTGAAGACTCACCCATCCACTAAAGCTGTCCGGTTCCGCTCACTTAAGACGGCCTGGTTGAGTTGGCCGTCTTGGTCAAAGAAGAAGCCAAGCAAGCAGAAATGTAGATTCCACTCCAGGCTTCGCGTCAGCACCGGTTTCGGTTTACCCAAGCCCACGCTGGTGCCGTGAGACTGATTGAGCCCAAGAATGGAGGTGGCGAAGGAGGGAAGGGGCACCTGGAAAGGCACGTTCAGGGAGAGAACGTCTTTGTTGAAGAGGGCAATGAGGTAGTTCTCCTGTCGCATGATACGATTTGCAATGTCGTGAGCGTCGAGGCCAGGACCTAGGCGCTTCTTGCTGGCGCCGGCCGCGGTGGGTCCGCCTCCTGCCTGGGCATGTACACTTGCTGACAAAGACGGATCTTGGGGGTTCGAGATGCGCAAAGCCGATATTCGACTGACGACCTCATGCCATGGGATCACTTGTACATCGGCCTGGAGATAGAACGCCAAGCATGGTCAACATTCAAAACCGTCCTATGACTTCTCTTCTGCACTGTATTTGTTTGACGGGAATAGAGATCAAACTCACGTCTGGGATCCCAAGAAGATGGTGGTAGAAACCGTGCATGGCAACCAGCCTCGAGATGCCGACGCCGAAGCGAATGACGAGCCAGGAAAAGCCGCCGCCCAACGCGAAGAGCAACAGCACGGCAAAGGACGAAAGGTGATTGACGCACTGAGCGACTATCACGTCCGACAGGAGTCCGTCGTGCTTGATGGCCGAGTAATCGACGCAACGAGAAGGAAGGTGGAGAAGCAGATAACAAATGCGATCGTACTGGAAGCGGATCAAATGAAGGAAGGCAGCAAAGATAATGAGTACGGTTATGCGCATGGTGCTTCAGCAGGGAAACTTGAATCTGGGCCTACTGACAGAAGATTGAGTGTCCGTGAGAGGGCGATACAATACGCTCCCTTGCCTTGATAATATGCATATACCTCGGCCAGGAAGGAGTCCATATTCTCTACATTGGCCCAGAGCCACAGCGCTTTCTCCCTGGGATTCATGACGCGCATGGCTCGCCTCCTGGCTCCGATCGAGGCCGTTGAATCGCCCATAGCCCTCCTCCTAGCTCCCCTCCCTGCTGTGGGACCTGTTCGAGAATCCGTCATGCGAGCTTTGCCCTGGCGTTCCGATCCGGACTGCCGAAGTCCAGGAGGAGTAGGCGTACTTGTGCCAGCGCTGGTGGGAGCATGCTCAGATCTGGGAAGAATGTCCGCGCTGGAGTCCGATGGACCCATCAGAGGGGCCTCGTCGTGGAAACTCTCTTGGTCATCTTCGTCGTCATCGTCAGGAATGTAAGTTGCGCGAAGATTGCTCTTCGAAAGGCCCATTTGCTGCCGCTCCCTTTCGATCTGGCGAGAGATATTTCTGCGGAGGGAAGATATGGTGGAGGATAAGCCGCCTCCGGCTCCACTGCCGCCGCCGCTGTCCGCGTCCTTCCTCCGCCTGCCTGAAGTGGAAACGCCTGGTCGCCGATGTCTGTGTCTATGGCTCACAGGCGTGGGACTGACCTCTAGCAGTGAGTCGGTTGCGCCAAGCGCCTCGGCTGAGGTCGAAGCCAAAGACCGCTGTTGGGCCTCGAGATCCATATGAGCAGCATCTGCTGACAAGGTGTTGCTGGGCTGAGTGTCATCGGCAAAGAGAGTCTGCGCTGCAGGGGGAGCGACAAAGCGGAGAGCTGGACACTTTCCCCGACTGCGCTTGGGAATCCGGAAGGGTGGGTCCCTTCACCCACGTCTTCGCCGAAAAGTGCTGCTGAGGCGTGTAGATCGAATAGCGCGAGCGGCGCTGAGGCTTCGGCGGCTTGGCTTGCGAGTGTTGGAGCATCAGCAACAACAGCTGAAGGGGATGCTTGTTCGGCTGATGGGCTCGTAACTGAGGAAGCAGATGGAATTGTTGAGTGGGCGTGGGGTGCTGCTTCTGCTGTTACCGCTGCTGATGTTGATGCGTCGCGCGCTTCCTCCTCTTGTGACGATAGCGGGGCTCGATGCTGTCCGCCTGGGACGCTGTCAGGATCCTCGAAGGGATCCATTTCTCACTTGCGCTTTCCGTTCGTGGTGGAGCTCATCCATCTCGACCTCGACTCGACCCCGCATTGACCTCGCTCGGAGCACAAGATGTGTAGATAAGTTCCGACAAGCTCCCGACTATTTACCCTTCCAGCTCTTCATTTCAACCACTACTCTGGCTTGACGATGTGCGGACTGCGGACTCAGTAGACATCGCTATACATAGATCGATGGCAGGGAAAGGAAGACGAAGGAATGTGATGGGGACAAAAGAATGTGATGGGGCTATCTAATTAGGGAGTGTGGTGGGGACAAAAGAATGTGATAGGGATAGATACTGGTATGGTGCCAGATTTACTTGGTCACGAATGGAGAGTTGGCCAACTAAAGTACGGAGAGGGTCGTTGGGTGCTTGATGTTGAATAGACTCGACCGCAGCTGTCGACGCCTCGAGCTGATCCAGTTGGCAAAATCTGCCTGCGAGAAAAAGAGGGGGGGGGGGGGGGGGGAGGGAGGGCTGAGGGCTCAGAAATTGTACCGATGGTAGAGATGCTGTTCAGAATGTTTGGGACACTCACATTAAGGGTGTGACTTCCCTTCCGGCTGCGGCTGCCCTTCCGGCTTCGGCTGCTCTGCCGTCTGTGCCTGTCCTGATGGCTTTGGCTTCGAATGGCCGATACATCCACCCTGTGGACAGGTGGGCTTGTCATGGTCAAAAACACCACGGTTGATGTCAAAACCACCACGTTTGATGCTACCAGGATCGCGCGACACAACCGAGGAGCTGATACCGTTGCGTACGGGGACTGGCGCCGTCTGAGCGACCTGAGCCGTGACGATGGCGAGCAGGACGAGGGTGGCAAAGGGCAGGTTGAAAAGGAGAGCGGCCTTCATGTTGACGTGCTTGGAATAGGTAGCAAGAAGTTGCGTGA
The DNA here is from genome assembly GCA_001689995.1 of Tilletia indica. Taxonomy (NCBI): domain Eukaryota; kingdom Fungi; phylum Basidiomycota; class Exobasidiomycetes; order Tilletiales; family Tilletiaceae; genus Tilletia; species Tilletia indica. Next base: position 115,823 of record MAPW01000013.1, read on the forward strand.
AGCTGGGTGAATGAGAAAGGAAGGAAGGAGCTGATATGGAGAGTGAGAGTGCTATGAAGACGGGAAAAAGATAGTCAGCTGTCCGCGAATCCTGCTTGCCATTTATACCTTTCCTCCTGCCCAGCTTGGAAGAGCACCGAGTCAAGTCACAGACGTGTACCTCATCAAAGGCGCTGCGAAGTAGACATGTGTCAGCCGGGCAAAAGCCGCGCACCTGAACAGATGAAGGAGAACACTGGACAAGAGCCAGTCGCCACTGAGTTCTTCATCTCGCCTCCAAGCTACCGGGCTGAGTTGGCGCTGGTCAAGCCTTGTGAGGCCAGGACGGATTCATATGGGGCTCTGATCAACCCTTGTGAGCCGAGGACGGATGCAAACGCCGCTCTGGTCAGCGGTCAGCCCTTTGTGAGGCGAGCGACCTAACCACAATTTCGCTTAATATGGAAGGCAGGGACGGATGAATGGACGATCGCTGTGAGGTTGAGTTGAGGCCGACGAGGGCCCGAGAAGATGGGGCAATCGGGGCGCGGGGAAGAACGACGATGATGAGGCGATGAGGTCGAGGTCGACCGTCCTTTCCGCGCTCACGCGACGACGACCTGTCCTTTGGACTTCTCCAGTCACCCGCCTCCCCCTTCAAAGGAATCTGCAGGACCGCCAATAAGGATAATAGTCTGGCCCAAAACCAGACCGCGAGGACGTCTCCCAGCTTCGACGGTCTGTCCACCACGTGGAGAAGTTGTACCAGACTAGACTTCAAAGGAATCTGCAGGACCGGCGATAAGCGATAAGGATAAGCTTTGTTGCATGATGGACAAAGAAATTCATGCGGTGTGTCTATGTATATATAGGCGTCTAGGCCTTGCCTCTCCCGCGTCCCGCTCTAGACTTCCCTACGAACTACATACCACCATCATCAGAATCTCCTTGCGCACACACTCTCACATACCTGTGGTCATGGGCTCGAACTCCAACCCGGCGCCGCCTGCGATTTGGGACATCGTCAGCGGGCCGCAATGGAACACTGTGCACTCAATGCAAATCAGCACCCTCTTCGAAATGCTCAACGACAATAGGCGCCAACATGTGGACGATGAGCGCGACGGCCGCCTCCTCAAGGCTGAATGGTGGCGCCAGAACGAAATGCCCTGGCACGAATTTGTCCTCCTCACCTTCGGCTTCTGGATTCATGGCGCTTGCCGCAAGCTGACCCTTCGTATCGACCGCACCGCTAGCTTCGAGAACGCAGCACGTCTCGCCAAGAATTTCACCTCGTCGTCCTCCTTCTCTAAGTCAGCCGTGTCCAAGGATCGCACTCTCGGTCTTGACGATGTCCTGCTGTGCCTCTTTTACGAGGTCTTCGACTCCGCTCTCGACACGGCAACGGTGAGTCTTCAGTAATCCGCCGCCTGATCTGATCTGATCAGAAGTTCATGCGGTGCTTCTCTCTGCTTACTGTTCTACAGAAGGTGGGAGATGTGGAGCTCACGTTGAACAACTCGGTCATCACCCTCCACGAGACGATTTTCGTCGCCCACACATTCAACGTGAAGGCGCCTCTCTACCAGGTCCTCACCACCAATTGCTGGCTCTGGCACGCTCCATCTTTCGTCACATTGCCGAACGAGCGCTCGAGGCCAACATCTCAGTCACGATCTGGGAACTAGAGGCTCTCACCCTGAAACAACCTCAAGAAGTCGCTCGGCTACGGGAAACGCTCAAACTGCCCGTCATAGGACAACATGCCGACGCAGCCGGGACCTCTGTCGCTTTCGTCGGACTCTTTGTCCTCAGTCTGGTAGCACGCAGACCCATGCTCAAGGGAGCAGGCGTGCTCCGGTCCACCACCAAATTTGTGTACGACAGAAACCTCACACAGCCCTGGGTCCGAAGCTACGAGATCCTTCAGGCGTTCATCATCAGTGCCGTCAAGAAGGAGATGCCATATCTCTCGGTGCAGGTGCCTCTCTTTTAAGAAGCGTTTGCTACTGGCAGACTGAGGCGGATTCCTTTCGAGACGATGTCCTCCGCTTCACGTTCACGGTTGTATTGTCCCACAATTCGTATTCTCTCGTAACGGGTTTCCTTGGTGAACTCCCTTTTTCGTTCCTTCTCTTGCTTCCTCCACTCGCTGTCACCTGTCACCGTCCATGCTTCCTGGTGGAATCCATTCTACATTACTACAGTATTGCTCCGCTTGCTCTCCTCGTTCCTAGTCGAGATCCGTCCTTTTGGCTTTGAGCATGAGAGCTAGGGGCCGACAAGGGCCCGAGAAGATGGGGCAATCGGGGACGAACGACGATGATGAGGTCGAGGAGCTCGACTTCTTCCTTTCCGCGCTCACGCGACGACGACCTGCATTTCCAACAGAGAGACGAGATCAAATCAACACAAGATGTCTGACTGGGGTGAGTCTCATCGCGAGCAGCGCCTATCCCACACAGAGCTGCGCCTCGACGCCGAAAGCCAGTTGCTTATCTTCTCTGTGATATCTTCGCTTCCAAATCACCCAGACGCTGATTCCGCCGACGAGAAGGCCCCAGCTGCTGCTGCCGCTGCCCCTCCCAAGCCCACATACACCCCTGCTGCTACCTCGACTTTCCGGCGCAACTTCGATGACGAGGAGGAGGACGATGTCAAGGACGACTGGGACGACGATGATGACGAGGACGAGAAGAAGACCGCTTCCGCATCGGCAGCGGCTCCCTCCAAGAAGCGAGGCACCGTGAAGCAAAAGATTGCGGAACGTGAGGCAGAGGAGCGAAGAAGGGCCGAGCGGGGTGATAATGATGAGGACGATGAGGACGACGACGATGATGAAGACGACCCATCGTCCGCCGCAAGCGCGAACGCGAAGCGCAGATTCGTGCCGATGTCGAAAATGCTGCCTCCCTGCTCGGTACCTCCAAAATCTCTGCAGATGACGCCCTCTCCAAACTGCGCTCGGCCAATCCCGTCTCGAAGGAGGACTGGGAAGAATACTCAACTACCCTCTTCAACGAGCTCCTCAAGCGCCAATCCTCTCGACCGGGCTTTGACAAATTATTTGCCCACCACTTCGCCAAGCTGCTGTATTCGCCTTTGAGGGACGTCGAAATCCGTAAAGGTTCAACCAAGTTGCGCGAGCTGGCGGACGAGAAGACCAAGGCGGAGAAGGAGAGCAAGAAGAATCCGGTTGGGAAGAAGACGAAGCCGAAGTCGATTGGCACCTCTTCGGCGAAGAATGTGTGAGTTCTGGGCACGACCAGCTGTGCTTCGCATTAGTGCGACTATTCAGATCGAACCGCTGACGCGTCGTCGCTACACTATCTATTTTCTTGCCTTCAGTTTGGACCTCAGTGCATGTCAGTCCACAAGCCCGTCTCAGATTTCTCCCAATGCTCTGATTCTGACCCTCACATTTTCTCACAGATGGCCACGAGGCACTGGACGACGGCGACGACCTAGACTTTATGTAGAGGCGGGGATCAACCGTGACAGTGTCACATCCTCCTCCTTCCTTCTCCCCAGTCCATTCGGTGACTCAATCACCCTTTCGATTCTATCTCCGCGCCCTAGAGCTTCTCAATGCGATCGAAGCAAACATGCACTGCGCACACACTTCCGGTTCTCCACAATCGGGGCGGTATGAAGATGAGGCCACTACAAGGTGTCGCAGATGATCGATCAAACGAGTGCGGGAAGCGCAAAGGGATCGCCATATCAAGCTTTTGTCCATTCCTCTGAACTTCTTTGCAGTCTCGACAGCTCAAAGACACACATGAATAAGGTCATCCTGACTTTCCTCTTTTCTGTCTGCAGCCTCGCCATTATCATCGACATCAGTCTTTTCTTCTTCGCACATCTTCACCTGATAGCTGACAATTCTCTCCTTTGAAGGACGCAAATACACCCTTTCTTGTCCGACCCGTCATGCAGGAACCAGTAGCCCATGCTTTCCTTCCCTTCCGCCGCTCCTCAAATCGAGCTTCAACAGACCAGAATCAAGCATGAGCCGGGGGAGGATCTGCCGACGTCACCTCCACCACCGCTGCCGAGTGCTACCGATGCGTGAGGGTGAGGGTGCCGATGATGATGTTGCTCTCGAAGGGAAGGGGAACAGATGCGCGGTCGAGGTCTGTCCTGAGGATTACTTCAAGGTGCTCAACGCGTCCTTTTGGTCAAGAAGGAGGAGGAGGAGGAGGAGGAGGAGGAGAGGGTTACTTCTGTTGGAAATGGAAATGGACTAGGAGTGGACTATGCGACTGGTACGACGCTCGGGGACGGGACTGGACGCGGTCTTGGGACTAGAGGGAGAGGAGAGGGAGAGGGAGAGGGAGAGGGAGAGGGAGAGGGAGAGGGAGAGGGAGAGGGAGAGGGAGAGGGAGAGGGAGAGGGAGAGGAGAGGGAGAGGGAGAGGGAGAGGGAGAGGGAGAGGAGATCGGACGCATACCTACCTGAAAGCGAGTCCGACGCGATCGAGGATGGAATCCTACATGGTCAACATACCTCTTTCTGGATAGCACTGTTGAACATACCGCCATGGATCTCAACGGCAAGGGTCTTTCCCACAGCTTTCGAGGTCCGAGGTCAGAGTCGGAACAGGCACAGAGGGAAATGGACACCAAAGGGGGGAATGGGATTGCGCGCGGGAGAGGATTGTTTAGAGAGGCGACCGCAGCAAGCTACAATCACGCTCTATGGTGTAGAAAGATTAGGGGACCTTGACCAGAGGAGCCCAGAGTTGTTAAATGGTCTAGCAAGCACCGAGAGGTACCCAACTCAGCGCGACGCCTTACCCTTCGCCCTACGGCAGAGCCGTCAACGGGTTAAGAAGGTGCACCACGCCCCCCAGTCCACACCACCCACCCCACCCCCATCACCATGGTCCCATACCTCCATCGCAGCAGACCCATTGCTCGGTGACCCCCCACTACCCGGCGACGGGCCCGCCGGGGGTTAGTTGGCAAGGAGATCAAGCAAGCCGTGCCTTCCACACAGCGCCACTGTTGCCCGACGGGCTGATCGGGAGGGAAGGTCAGGTCTGGGAGGTATGAAGGGGAGCATATTGAAATGCCGTTGGGGGTAGTGCGGTGCGGGGTCCATCATGAGCAACTCGCGGGCTGGGAAGGCGTACCCGGAGCAAGAACAATCCGGGAGAGAGCTTCTCGGCTGCCACCATGGGTCACGAAGCCACAACCTGGTAGGCGATGAGTGGGATGAAGAGAGGGAAGAAGTCAGTATGGAGGGAAGGCAGTGAGGGAGGAAGGGATGCTGAGGGAGGAGGAGGAGCTCACCAGTGATGGTATGATATGTGGGTATCGGGTGAACATCAAGGATGCCAGGTTCAAAGGTAAGACAAAGAGCAAGTGTACTTGGTTTGTCTGTATGGAGAGAGAAGAGGAAAAAAAAGTGGGAAGGGGGGAAGAAAAAAATTCAGCGTCTCTATATACCTTCCCAGCTCTCTTCTCTGCCTGCTGAAAGTTCGACCGTTTCGAGTATCTGTGGGCATCAGAGCAGTGTGTCGATGCGCGGTCGCGAGAGCTCAGCCGTGGCTCATTCGCAAGGACGAAGAGAGAGTGGCGAAGTGCCAGCTGATGTAGCTGCAGCCCTTCAGGAACGGAGCAACTGTCTGGGAATGGAAGAGATGCGGGATGTATGTCTGTGCGCGACGGTATTCAGGCATGTGGGCGTGTCGAGGAACGGCGTTGCTCTAATGATCTAGTGCTCTGGTGCTGTGGTGCGTTGTTGCTCTGTTGCTCGACCCCCTGGGAACGCCATTTTCGACCACTCGAAGGTGCACAGGCACGACGGCACGAGAGCCGCGAGGAACGAGAGGCGGTGGACCCGGAGCACTGAACTGAACAAGAAGCGATAGAGATCAGGCGATCAGGAAAAGAATGGACAGCCACAGGGAAGGGCGAAGAGGAAAAGTCAGCCATCGGAGGGTGAGTCGGTGAGCGTGAATGCTCCGGTGAAGTGCATCAAGACAGGAAGCAACGAGGCACGGCGAACGGTCTTGCTGCTCATCGCTGGCACCATGGTCTGCCCAAGAACTATACGCCAGAGAGCCACCACACAGAATCAGCACTCAGGGAACGTAGGCCCTCGCCATCCATCCCCCGTTCCCTAGCAAGGTGTCGATGTTTGGGCAAACTCGGTCGGATTTCATCTACACATGGAGACACGTAACCACCTGATATACTTACTTTACAGAACGTAGAAGGACTTACAGATGATACCATCGATGCACAGCTTATGTACGCTACGCTGGATCTCACTTTTGCTGTTGTAGTCTGGAGGATAGAAGGGAGGAAGGAAGCTGAGGACCACCGAAAGGACACGTCGGTGCGATGGAAGAAAGGCTCCGAGCAGTAGTACTTCCTCCCTGCTGAGGTCCGTGCACCAGGCCTATCGTATCAACAAAGGGACCTTGCGAGTTGCGAAGTCCATAAACCTGGGCCGCTCTTTACGTCTGGCTTTGCCTTCAGAATACAGAGAAGAGCCATTGTTGTGGGCGCCGAGTCGAAGAACAGCAACGCTCCCGACCATTGATTTGTGAGTTCATGAAAGAGTCTTGTCGCACTGGTGGTCCTCGCTCATCATCACATCACCGACTTCTCACAGATCCTCCATTCCCTCGGACCGGCCATTGTATTTGTCGACAGTTTCCTTATACTCTTGCTCCCTCAGATCTCAGCTCTGACGATCCGTGGCCACCCACCCTACGCTCCCGCGGTGCTCCATTCTGTCCAACAGCGAATCGAGCAGTTTCGGTCCCCAATCAGCAGTCCGCGCCATCGCTCCCCTCTCACCCTTCTCGCTAAAGATGGCTTTCCCTCGATCATACAATTTGCTTTCCATAGCCACTGTGGTCGCCTTTGCTCTTTTGGCTCTCGAAAGAGTTCAAGCAGGAGCTATACTGTTCAGCAAAGGCTCCTCCAGCTCCAACTTCGTCTTCTCTCTGGATGGATCAGTCCCTGCTGCGGCCGAGCATAGCGACCGTAAAAATGACAAGACATCGTACAAGTGGGGCAGCCGAGTCGTCGATACTGAGTATATGGACCAGCTCTTAACAGATTCATTCCAACGCTGGCGTGCCGAGTCGAAGAATGGCTCTGTCACTGAATTTGACTACGCTGGACTAGTGAGTCTCCTCCTTCTAGACAATGTTCGTCTCGGATGGCAGCTGACAGCTGATGGAACTCTTCTGCAGGTCAATGTCTTCATAGGTACTGAGGCCAACAACGACCCAGGTGAGGTCGGACAACTCCTCTGACGGGCGTGCAAGAGAGCATTGCTTACGAACCTTTGCGTTTGTCCATCTCATTAGGCAATGTATTTCCTGGAGCGTCGGTGCCCTTCGGTGAGTAAAGGCAGATTGGATAGCTGCTGCACAAAAGTGACAAGCTCAACAGTTCTTCCTTCCTGTCCACTCAGGCATGGCCAAAATGGGTGAGGATCTAGTGAGACCGGAACGCTGATCGACATCATTGACACCCAAGTTTCCGCTGCATTCACGATTTGCTCGTAGGTATCGATCTCACGGACACGTACTCGCCCGCTGGCTACAATGACGATGTCAATGCTCCCGTCCGCAGTCTGGGGAGCCTACACGACTCTGGCACTGGTTCTGGTGATGGCAGCTTCGGCAATTGGGGAGTGATGCCCATCGTTTGTTCCGATGGCAACTTCGACAAGTGTTCCACTACAGTCGAGGCTCGCAAGCGCGTTAGAGCCAATGGCAAAGACGTGGCGTACCCGGGATACTTCAGTTCAACGCTCAACAACTCTATCAAGATGGAAGCGACTACGACCCGCCGAGGAGGCCTCCAACGTTACACATTCGACCAAAAACTTCTTGAATCTTCCAATTCACTTCCGCACCTTGTCTTCGACTGGACGCGGGATAATCCGAGCACATGGGCGGGCGGCGAGATCGACTTCGACTATGATAAGGGTCGAATCACGATGAATGGATCGTGGTACAGCAGCTTTGGAGCGAAGACCCAGGATTACAAGGCCAGCCGATACGAAGGTTTCGCGTGTGTTGATCTTCTGCATGGGTCGCAGAAGATTGCCAAGGCGGGTCTTTGGGCTGGCGATCGGTTCGGACAGGACACGAAGCTCGTCGGTCAGACGCATGCCAACTTGTCTCAGGTGAGCTTCGCTTTCGAACCCTCCTGCCCCTACAACGTATTCACGAATGCAACTTGCGCCTTGAACAGAACTTCATCGGCTCGGATCCCATCCAGAGCGGCAGCCTCGTCGCCTTCTCCGATGCCCTCAAAGTAGGCTCCAATGCGGTCCAAGTGACTGTCCGCTTTGGTCTCTCCTACGTGTCCGCTCAACAAGCCTGTGCCAACGCCGAAGAAGAGATCGGGCCCGACTGGGACTTCGATGCCGTGGTAGCTGCCTCGCGCTCGCAGTGGAACGAGAAGCTCAATCGGATTGTGCTTTCGCCGAACACCACGGATGAGGTTGCGAGGTTGTTCTACAGCTCGATGTATCGCACATTCTTGAGTCCGAACAATGCGACGCTCGAGGCTCCCTTCCCAACCAACACGTAAGTCTTATGGATCGAAGGTGGCGTGTAGCGATGATCGATTATCTGACGCCTTCTTGAGTCCGTATTTCGCAGCTCCTTCTTCGACGGACTCTACTGCAGCTGTGAGATATCAAGTTCTCTGCTGTTGTGGTCAGCTTTTTTTTTTTTCGAAGCACCTTGCTGACTTTTTATCGCCACACTTACAGGGGATACATTCCGGACGGAGTTTCCGTTCCTCTCCCTCACTTCGCCGGACGACTTTCGTGAGATCGTGGACAATTACATCGACGGTGCATCGCAAACCGGTTTTATTCCGGAGTGTCGTGCCAACTTGGTTCCAGGTATGTCGTTGTTGCAGTGAAAAGAACTTGTACTTCAAGCTGAAGGACTTCTTCTGTGCTTCTTCCCTTTCGATAAGGTCTTACACAAGGTGGCTCTGACGGTCTAAATATTGTGGCCGATTACATAGTGAAATACGGGCATTCTGCTCTTGCTTTTACCAAAGAGCAGATCCTTGCCCAGCTGGTGAAGGAGTCGTATGTCACACCGCCCGAATGGAACAGCTTCGGTCGACAAATTGGCGTGTATGAGAAGTATGGATATATTCCCTTTGGGGTCTTTGACAGCACTTCGACTGGCCGACAGACTCGCGAAGCGTCAAGGTGAGTACATGAAGACCGGTGCGCGAACTTGAATAGGTGGCATGCCTGATCTTTTCCTCCCTCCTGACCCTGCTCCTGCATTGTGTATTTCAGGACGCTGGAGTACGCTTTCAACGACTTCGGCGTGGCCCTCGCTGCCAAAGAGCTCGGGGACGAGCAACTGTATCAAAATATGCTCAACAGATCAGAGAACTACAAGAACACCTTCGACTCCACCGTGGAATCGCGCGGCTTCAAAAACTACCCACAAAAGCGTCGAACTGATGGTGAGTGTAAGGCACGACGGTGCTTGAATATCGGTATTCATCTGAATTCTCGCGCCTCCTTCTGCACTGTCACAGGCTCGTTTGTATACACAGATCCCACGTTCTGCAGTCCGATAGACAATGCGAGCGGACACTCTTGCTCGCTACAACAGGAGGTAAGCCCTCACATGGAGGAAAAACAAAACACGGATTGGATGCTGATGCCGTCCTTCATCTTCCTCAGAACATCTTTGGCACAGTAAGTTCCGCTGTTTTGGCGCATCCGCTTCGTGGTCATCTCTAGGGCAGGTAGTAGACAGAGCACTTAATACCTTCATTCCCGCCCTTCTAGTATGAAAGCTCCCCTGCCGAGGTAGGTCCGGCTGTTGTTGTCTCTTCGCTTCGTAGCCATCTCTAGGTAAAGTGGACAGAACATTTACGAGCTTCATTCCTGCATTTCTACCATGTTCAGTACGCTTTCTGGCACCGCACGATGGCGCAGGTATCGTCAACCTCACATCCTCTTCCTCGGGCGAGTTCATCAGGCGTCTGGACGACTTCTTTGAAGGCCCCGGAGGTTCGATGTACAATGTCGGCAACGAGCCTAGTTTCGTCGCGCCTACCATGTACCATTATGCTGGCCGGCCTTCTAACTCAGTCCGCAGAGTTCGCAAAGTGGTCCACAACAACTTCAACTCCAGCATTTTACCTGGGAACGACGACGGGGCAGCGATGGCAGCTCTTGTAGCTTTCTGGCTTATTGGGTTCTTCCCCGTTCCTTCCACGAAGGAACTGCTCATCCGTAAGTTCTACCTGGCGGAAACGAGCCGTCCATTATTTGGGTCTGACTAAGTCATTTCTTTCGATGTCTCTGCTAGTCTCGCCATATATTCCCGAATACACGATCAAGAACCCCGTGCTCGGCAACGTTCACGTAGTCGTAGATGGCTTTGACCCAGCCTCAATCGGTGCAAGTATTCCCAAGGGAGTCAAGGCCTACGTCCAGACGATCTCTCTCGACGGCAAGCCCTACTCGTCCCGCTGCCGAATCTCGTGGGACGACCTCTTTCCTGGTGCTCCGGAAAAGACTACAGAGATGGTATTGACGCTGACGGCTGATGGGAACGCTGTCAACAATTGTGGTGCGGGTGGAGCGAAGGACTTGCCAAGCAGTCTGTCGACCGGCGGCTGGCGCTAAGTGTTTCAGCTTGATATAGGCTTTCGTAGGCTTCTGGATCACTCTTATGTTGATTTCTAACCTCGTTGTTGCAGTTGGTACCAGATTCACGTACTTCTTGCTCACCACCCCTGTACGTTGCCCACTCAAAAACGCTGCGAATAGGCGCTCTGAACGCGTGCGGCAAGTTCGAAAAGCAGCAGGCAGTCATGGAAAGCTTGAAATACGTAGTGGCACAGCACGCAGGGCACTGTGTGAATGTGCTCTTCTCAACATGCGCAGGTCTTGGTGGATAAGTGAAGGATCTGATTACGTAACACGATATGAAACAGCGCAACAAACAAACAAAACAGACGCTCGCTAGGGATATGTGCAACGTTTCGATGTAACTCCTCCCTCTTCACATTGATACCTGTCTCCGGGAAAAAAACGAGACCGTTCAACGCGGTAAAAGAACGAAGTTTCAACTCACCAGGCGATAGGGGTGTGTGTCAAAACCAGCAGTGTGAGGGCTGTGCAACGGACACAGACATGTAGCGAAGGAGAACGCCAACAAGCTCCATCACGCATCACTGCGCAAACTCTCCGTACCAATCGGCTGGCAGATCCATCGCTGCAACGCCTGGAGACCAATGTGGCCACAGATAATGTCTCCTTCCCCCACGCCCCGCAGCCGCAAGGAATGACATCCAGAAGCCGTTTCATACCGCTCAGCTCTGACCTGATGTTGGGGCACATCGCCTAAGGATCTGTCGTGAGGAATGGCAGCAGATATCTTATGGACCGATGTACCCCACACATGCCATGAAGACTGTGTCTTGTTGGGCAGAAGACCGCTACAGGCAAATCCCGTCTCCATGTCAGAGCACGCAGTGGTATGAGCCAATAGCCATGCCCCATGGGGCCCCTCATCCTTCCAGTCGACCAAACACATGAGAAGAACGAGTACCGAGGCGGAGAGCGGAGACGAGGTGAGAAATCCCTCAGCCGACCTCAATATCCTGAACAATGTACATACAGTGAGTCTTCGAAGCTTCACGGCAGTGCAACTACATACTGCGTCGAGCTGACAACGGGAGTCTTCAGCACGATTCAGTCATCGGCGACTCCAACACGAGAAGGTCGCCTGACCCGCCCCTTCCAGCTGAAAGCTGGCGCGGGCGGCTGCTGGGGACGGCCAAGGAGTTCACCATCCTGAAAGGTATAAGAAGGCTGGTTCTTCTCCTCTGCACCAGTTTCTCTTCACCACTCATCCGACCTTTCACAACACCCATCAATACTTTCACATCATCTTCAAACCTCACCCCTCTTCTTCAAACTACCAAGCCATCATGAAGTTCTCCACCTCCATCGCCGTTTTTGCTACGTTGGCCCTGGTCAGCGCTACGCAGGTAAGTCCATGCCTAATCGTCGAAGTGCAACTTGGCAGTGCAGTCTGAATCCGTGTCTCTCCCTTCTCTTTCTCGCAGGCTAAAGACTGCAGCAGCTGTGCGCAGTACAAGGGCGTGCAGAACTGCATCTCGCTCTGCGAGGGCGGCAACGAGAAGCCGTGCTGGTATGCTCAGCAGTGCACCAATTGCCGTAACGATGGCTGCTGAACAGGTAGTCGATGTTAGCAGCCGGTCGATCACGCGGGTCAGCTCGAGGTCCTTCTCATCGCTCGGCAGCCTGCTGTGTCTTCGACAACGCCGTCCAATCGAAATCATCGCTGCCTCATGAGCCGAATCATCAGTCTTGTTCGACCTCGCTTCGTCCCATGTAGTTCTCACGCTCCGACCTCCCCTACTTCACATTCTGCCAGACCATTCCCGATTGTCATCGCAGGGACAGGGATTCCCAATGCTCTTTCGGACCCTCCCCAGGTTGTCTATCGCGCAATCGCTTCACGCCTTCCTTCCCTCCCTCCGTCGTTCATCAATCCACATCTGCTCGTGGTACATTACATAGCAGCACGCGCTTCTGTCTGACAGTTCGAAGTGAGCACAGTGTCTCCGTGTTCACTCATTTTGCTATTCTCATGAGCTTGACGCTCGAGCTCGGAGGACGAAACCATCGCGGCTGCCTTGGACATGCCGTCTCCTAGGCGTCAGGCGTCCGTGAGCTTCTTCTTCACCATCAACCTGTTGTATCGGTGGGATGCGTTGTGATTAGGATGGTTGAAGTCGACTTGTTCGCTAGGGTAGGCAGAATGAGAGCAACGAGCCAGAACACTGCCACTGACTGAACTCACATAGGGCCTACACGACGTTCTCCGTTCCCGATTGCAACGTAGAACGCGTCCTTTAGTCGCGTCCGTGTGGTAGAGGAGCTCGCAATGGTCATAAAGGACCTCATCGATCATCGCGGACAGGCGAGAAAGAATTGAAAGGACATTCCACACTATTAGACGATTCCATACGTGATCGATATCAGCTCGCCAGCCAACCATGAGCTGCGAAAGACAGGGACCGAGGAGGCCACGAATCTGCGAGAGAGAGAAAAAGAGTATGAACTCAGCCGGTTGTCTACAGTGAGTCCTGCCTACTGAATGTACACAGTACAGTCACTCACGAAACAGCCCCGTCACCATCATGTCTACGTTCGCTTCGCTACTTATGCCGGGGCCGACTTGGCCCTCTTCGCCTTGCAAGTGGAAAGGACGCTTCGTCTGGTGATCGCTGGGCGCCGACGCTTTGTCAAAAGCATAGCACTTGCGGCGAGAGAACTTCTTCGACGTCGAATGCGGGCAGCGTGATCGCTCGGCCAATTTGACCGTTAGCTGCAGTCCTGGAAGGTGGGTGGACATGTGGGAACCATCTTATATCCCCGAACGTCGACGGGCCGACTGAGGCGGCGAACACGTTGCCCGGTAAAAGGAGCTCTACCGCTCGATATGAACGGAGAGGAGACCTGTGCGTTTGGGGATGCTGGGTCCAAGAATGTGGTACGTGTGAGGAAAAAAAAAGGAAAAAAAATGATCCGACACGGGATCGAACCGCAGACCTCATGCGCTTAAATCGAACCGAAGCTCGTATGTTAAGCATGTGTCATAACCAACTAGACCATCGGACCTTGATGGATGTCGGAGGTCACTTAAAATATATATCAAACTTGCTTGCAAAATAACTGATCCAGACCTTCGTCGGCACCCATCGTTGGTTGGAAACGCCCCATCCACCTGTGTTCCCTTCCCTTCCGCCTCTGGCTGAACCAAGGACGAGACTGAATGTGGTTGTTGACTTTAGGATGAGGTTGGAAGCCAGAAGAACGGGAGAACATGAAATGTGGGAATAAAAGGAAGCGAGAAAACAAGAACCTGGAGAAGAGGGGGGGGGGGGGGGGAGGAACGGAACTTGCTGGAACGCCTCATCAGAAACAAGGTGCCATGCAGATTTCGATGCTTGATGCCAGAGAGAAAGAACAAACCCCGGAAATGTTTGGTATGAATCCATGCCCGCGCGCAAAGAGGGCATTCGTTGGGCGGAATCGAAGAGGAAGAAAGAGACGAGCGATTTTGGGCGTCCCCACGGCTTGAAGAAGAAACAGAAAGGGGAAAGGCTCGGCGGAAGAGACCTGTTGGTGTGGAAGGAATGCTGGCCGGTTTGTAAGATTCAAACGACGAGGAGGAGGAGCTGGCCTTCGAAGGAAATCGAGCGAAAGCCCGGTGGGTCCACGACAAAACGAAGGTGGCGAGGGGTTTCCGGTGCATAGCCAGCCGTGGGAGCAGAGGAATCCTGCGAGAGTTAAGGATGTCGGTTGGGAGGGGGCCGGACCGGGAGGTATGAATGTGCTGTATAGTTTAAAATTTTGGATGTATCGGGAGCGTGGGAACAAAGGGAAGGGAAGACTCAGGCCTACAGTCGACCAACAGGAGGGAACGAGGACTCCGCGTGCCGACTACCATCGAGCCCGGAAGGGTAGAAAGGAGAATCAGAGACCTTCACCGCTCGATCGCGTAAGGGAGGGCATTTCGGAGGGCGCTGCTCCCGCTTCCAACCGCAGCTCGAGTGCATTCAACGACAGACGTCGCCAGGCCCGGCCCGCTGGCTGTGGGCAGAGCCTGTTTCATCGAGGTGTCGCGCAGTAAAATCCTTCGAAAGGTCGATCGCAGTCGCTCAAGGACGAGAGGGACGTGGCTGTGGAGCGGGGACGGAGGGGAGAACGAGAGAGTGTGTGTGTGTGAGAGAGGAAAGAGAAAAGGGAAGGGGAATGGGATTGGCGTTCATTGTCCATGTTTGTGAGTGTAGAATAATCTCGAGTTGGGAAGGGGAGGATAAACGGAGTCGCAGTAAGGGCCTTGCTCGTGACGAAGAGAAGAATCGAAAGAAGAGGGGAAAAAAAAGAAGAATGAAGTAAACTTGGGATTTGGGAGGAGTCGAGGCCGAGTCGATGGAAAGAAGAAGAAGAAGAAAGAGAAAGGCCATGAAAGGCGGCGGTTCCGAGAGTGAGGAAGATCTGTTTTCAACCACACCGACAAGTAAGCACCCGTACAAGCTTCTCTCCAAAGCTTCTCTTTCCTTCCCCCTCGCCTGTCCATTCTGCCCCTGCGTCTCACACCGGCCTCTAACCCCAAGCCATCCGGCCCACCGGCCGCATACCCAGCACCCGAAGCCCGATTCCGACCATCCCCACCAGAAGCATCAAGATGCTGAGCCGAAGGACCCGCATGAGACATCCCGCATCTCGGACAGCGACGTTCGAAGCTCCCGCTGCTGCGCCGCTCACACCCGCCAGATTCCCGTAACTTCCATTGTGCCCGACTCCAGTACCGCCGTACCCACTCGCGCCGGTCATCGTGTTTCCCGCAGCAGGGATTCCACCCCGTCCGTCGTTCTGAGGCACAACAGAGGCATTCGTCGCAGCAGGCAGAGCATTCTTGCGCGCCTGCTTCGAGCCGTTCCGTTGCAGTTGGGCTGCTTGCGCTGCTGCGGCAGCCGCACCTGCCCCACCGGCTCCTGCGCCGGCATTAGCATTCTGAGAGGCGTAGTTGTTACGACCTCCTCCGTTGGCAGTGCGATCCCTGTCCCCTCGCTCACGGTGACGCTCCCTCTCGCGATCCCGGTCACGGTAATCCCACCCTCGCCCACCGTTGAGCAAGTCCCAGTCAAAGACGCCGTCCTCTTGCTCGCCCGAGTTCTTGAGCACCTTGGTGAACAATTCACGCAGGAAGTCATAGTCCGGTGTCTCCTCGAAGCCGAGCTTGCGGACGTAGTTGAGGTAGATGCCAAACTCTTCGGGGAAGCCCTCGCAGAGTTCCTTGATGGGTGTGCTCTGCTTCTTCTCTCCAATCTTCTCGTATTTTTGCTTGTTGGTGGCTGCCTTGAGGCCTTGCCATGGTAGACCTCCGCGAAGGAAGTACATGAAGACATGTCCGAGAGACTCGAGGTCGTCTCGTCGGGATTGCTCGCGACCGAGATGGGTGTTGATGGACATGTAGCGGGCTGTGCCGGAGAGGGACTTTCGCTCGCGGTAAGGAATGTGTTGCTTGGACTTGGGGTCTCGGTACTGCTTTGCCATGCCGAAGTCGACAATGTGGATGAGGTTTGCGGTGGTGGTGTTGGGTCGGCCGATGAGGAAGTTGTCTGGCTTGATGTCTCTGTAGATGAGACTCTTCTCGTGGATAGTCTGGACGCGTGTGATCTGCGAGAAGGAAGAGAGATTTGCTTGGGTGAGTTGCATGTCGTACTCGGGGATCGCACCGAGAGGTGACTGCGCAGGTGGTCGCAGCAGGCTCAGGAGAAAAGAAAACATACCATTTGCTTTGCACACATGACTACAGTCTTGATGCTGAACTTGCGTCCGCACATGTCGAAGAGATCTTCCAAAGAAGGTCCCAAGAGGTCAATGACCAAGATACTGTGCAAGTTCTCGTGACCAAAGTAGTATGCCTGTGGGATTCCGACCGATCCGCCAAGCAGCTTGTAAGCTCTGAACTCGTCTCGGAGTTGCGGTGCGTCCGTCTTGCGTGGTTCGAACTTGATGGCGACCTGGATGAGTTTAGGAGGTTGGTGCCTGGAGAGTCGGAAGAAGAATGGTAAGTCAGAAGATGAGCGAAGGCTGCTTTGGAGTGGTACAATCTGGAGAGATACTCGCCTTCAAAGATCACACCAAATGACCCTTCACCGATCTTGCGACCGACGCGGTAGTGCACTCCGACAATGTTGGAGCTGGAGGATGACATCTTCGGTGGTCAAGGATGTTGGGTGGTACGAAGAGTAGTGGTGGTCGTGGTGGTGGGTGTGGCCAGGCTCAGTCTAGAGAGCAGAAGGAAAGGCCAGCGCTGTGTGCTTTTTGAGGATGTTGAATGAGATGAGGCGGGACTTGTTGAGGCAATGACGCTGTGGACCGCGGGTTGTGTTGTTGGGCTGGGTGATAAGAACGAGGTTTCTTCGAAAAAGGGGCACGCAACAGGGAGTCAGGAAAGATGAGCTGCAGCTTGGTTGCTGATGAGAAAGGAGGACTGATGGTTGCTGGGCTTCGGTGCTCGGTTGGTGCCGAGGTGGAAGGAGACCGCTGATGAGAAAATGAAGGTGGGGGGTTGCAAGAGAGGGAGGGGGAGAGGGAGGAAGGGAGTGATGCGGGGGGAGGTGAGGTTGGTGTTCAGAAGGTGAAGGTAAGGAATTCGATTTTAGCAAGTGAGTGCTAAACCCCAACCTCCTCTCATCGTCCTCGAGACCAACATCAGACCCCACCTCTTTCTTGACCAGCCCAGACTCCACTCAATTCCACGCTCAGATCCCCAGAAAGCAACAAGGAGGGGGGAACCATGCACTCCCTTGCCGTCATTCTAGCACGCCTCTCACTACTCAATCACATACACAGCACTCGACACCACTCAGCGGCACCCGCCTTGGCCTTGCTTCTCCTTACAAGGCGGGATCTTGCTTGAGCTGGTCGTGGAAACCTGAGACAAGATAAGGGTCACAGAGTCTCACATCATCAATAGGGAGAATCCGGGAGCAGCAGCGTCCAGCAAGCAGCGTCAAAAGCTGGGCAGAACATTTGCAAAAGGCAACGCACAGCAGTCAACGTGGATGCAAGGCGAGTAACTGCTGTGAGACACGTAGAGGTCAATAGATGCTGAAGGTCCCGCTCTGCCATTGAATATGCAGACCAATGGCTGGTCAGTTCGGGCGTTGAAGGCGACCGAGTGACACCCACGTGGGTCATGACTTCCCCTCAGTCGGCGCCTCGGCGTTCTCTCGATGTCTCACTCTGCACGAAAGGATTCCATCTCACGTGAGCCAACCACCAAAACGCGTCCATGGATTTAGAGCTCGCGCTTCGCGTGAGATGCACTTTGTTTTAAGCTTTAGAGCGTTCCTTGTGTTTTGAAACCACATTGATTTGCAGATCGGGAACCTTCTTCCTTTGAAGTTTCATTTCGAGCCCTTTGAGTTGATGTTGAACTTCTTCCCGAACGCCGACGACAGCATCACCTCCATCCGATGTGAGAATGAGTGAGGCGAAACGAGAAGAGCAGGGCTTTCAAGCGTCCTTTTGCTCTCCGGATGGCAGATCATCCACACTCACAGGCGGCGGGCTCGTCCGACATGCTGATCTTGATCCTGCTGCCGCGCGCCGCCCAATCTCCCAGCCCCTCCCAACATGCCCCGCCCTCTCCCTTGGCTATGTATTTCACATTCTCACATCTCCTTGCATTCTGGGACAAAAGGTGATTGCTCATTTAACTTGGAGACGAGCTGCCTCCCAGGTTCATCTTGGCGCTAAGTGTGCTATGTAAACAGACGAGATGTGATCTCATTCTCGTCACCTTAATAAAGGGCGGGCTGTTGGACAGATAGCCCGCCATATAAATGGTAACACGTTCGACGACGATGCTGGGCGTTTGGGCGCCGACTGCCGAGCCAGCGCCGGGGACAATTGATACATAATTGATCGTGTGATGGAGGAATCCTGTGCTTCGCAGGCATCGAGCAAAGGCCTCAGGAAAGATGACGTAGTTCCTTTCGACGGTCTGAACGACCAAAGATGTACATATCTTCTTCCCAACCACCACATGCAATCAACTTTCACGACGATGCTGTTCGTCCTCGCTGCCTTGCTCACGGCGATGTGCACGACGACCGATAAATCCTCCACTCACATTTCGCATTTGCTTCGGATCGTGAATCTCAGATCTCAGTAGTTCTCAGCGTGCGGGCGAGCGAGCGAGCGAGAGGCCCTGGCTTCTTTCGTTCCTTCACCCTTCACCTTTCCAACGCAGCGTCAGAGCATTATAAGTATCATTCGCAAACCCTATCCGCATAGGCGGCGATGCAAGACCCTGCCGCCTGCGTCGGACTCTATCTTCGAGGACCCTTTCTTCCTGCTTCCGTCCCAGCTTCCACGTCGGTCGTCGCCGCGCTCGGCTTCGTCGGTATTCTTCAGAAAGGACAAGGGATTAGATATTAGGCTTTGGGCTTTGGGAGTACATAGTACAGTAGTAGTCATGGCTAGGAAGCAAGAAGGTTTACATGTCGATCATCACCAGCCAGGCCAGCAGCTGCCCCTTTTGAATGGTCTTGTTTGGTGTCGAATGTCGATCCCCACCTTTGTTTATTGGCCTCCGCGCACGGACAGGCGTAAACCTTGCTGGAATTACATACTACACATCATTCTGACCGAAGCACCGCAGCATGCCGTATGGCGGGCAGGCGGCAGGCGGGCTCACACGCGGCGCCAGGTTTGTTGATCAGCGTGCCTGATTTTACTGATGCGATGATGCTTCCGGTCTGATGTCTGATGTATCTCGTATCCGTCAACCAGAGGCGGGATCTGTTCTCGTTGTGAGATGTGAGATGCTGTGAGGGAAGGAGAAGTACCCCCGTAAGCAGCGTTCAACAAGACCGGAGCTTGTCGGTGGAAGGAAACAAGAATGGCACCTGCTTTGGCCACACTACATATGTATGTATGTACTTGGCAGCATCGCCATCATTATTCATTCTGAATTTCTGACCTTGCCCTGCTGGGTCGTTATAGTTCTTTACACAGCAGGATGCACTCGCGGAAATACAGTCCTATCATTGGAACGAGCTCGGGTTGGCTTATGCTGCTGGCCTACTTGTTTGCCTGCCTGCCATTATTATTGTGACTCTGCCCCGCTGCCCTTCATTGAGTCATAACTCAATTGACTCGTATTGCTCTACATGCTACATATGTGTGCTGGGAAGAACGGCAAGTGACATACATACATGCGAGTTAGCGACAGTCGTTGCGCGTTGTGGGTGGCCCGCAGACTCCTTTATTTCGCAGCTTCCTACTGGCTACAGCATTCACCACCCGACGGCCGACGGCCTTGGTGGTGTCGCGTGAACAAAAGCTTCACTAACTGAGGTACATGCTGAGATAGGTGATAGGTCCGAGGGAGCGAAGAGGTCGATGCCGTATGTATTATGTATAAACGTCTACGTTACCGCTCTCCTCGAGAGGCCGTAGTTGAGCTACTCGGGCCCAATGATGTGAACGTCGTCCTCATTTTTCTTTTGTCAAATAAAAAACCCTCTCCACAGGAGAGGGTCCGCAAGCTCAATGAACAGCACAAGCTCAATGAACAGGAGAACAAACGCGTCGCGTCTTCAATGATCTTCATTCCTGCTCTACCACCATTCTCATTCACCACACATCAATCATTCAAGTTCACGTAGTTAAACGTTTTCACAGATGCCTTCAAAGTACGAGGAAGAGGAAGAGCGCGTTGAATGCGCGGTAGAAGAAGCGCGCGCGGTCGTCAAACCCGACTTTTCTGCCCTTGCAAGGAAGTGGAAGGTCGACCGTCTTCGCATTTCTCGACGATATCAAGGCAAAAACAGCAAATCGACACGCGCACCAACGAATCGGAAGCTCGATGATGATCAAGAACGCGCGTTGCTTCAATACATCGGCATTTTGGATGGTCTCGAGCTCTCTGCGCGTCCTGAACTAGTCATCGCATCCGCAAATCAGCTGCTTAGCGTTGCGCACGTTGGATCTGGGCCATCTCCCGTTGTTGGCACAAACTGGCTACCCAACTTCATCAAAAGGCACGAAGTTCTGCACAAAGTCAAGCAGAAATCGCGAGAGCTCACGCGTATGACTCAAGATCGTACTACCCTCGCAAAGTTCTTCAAGAAGCTCAAGACGACCGTCGACAGAGAAGGAATCCTTGCGTGCGACATGTGGAACGTTGATGAAGTTGGGTTTCGAGTCGGCATCGGAGGTAAACAATGGATCGTCACCCTCAACCCCACCAGAGAAGCACACCTTGCCAGCGAAACGTGCCGTGATTCCGTGACTTGCATCGAAGCAGTCAGTGCGTTGGGTCAGCACATTGATCCGATGGTCATTATGTCCGCGAGCCAGCATTCAGAGTCATGGGTCAACAACGATCTACCCGACACTACCCTTCTTGCAGTTTCTCCCAACGGATATACCGACGACATCCTTGCGCTCAAATGGATCAAGCATTTCGACGCTCGGACAAAAGGAATGACGAAGGGCAACAAACGCCTTCTCATTTTCGATGGGCACGGGTCGCATTGTACGAAGCAGTTCATCGATTACTGCAACGAGGCCAAAATCATCCCCTTCAGCCTTCCACCCCACTCATCTCACATCTTACAGCCCCTCGACGTTTCTGTCTTCCAGCCGATGAAACACTGGCATCGAGAAGCCATCGATGCCGCAACACGAACAGGATGCACCAATTTCAACAAGATCGAGTTCCTTGCGTCTTTGAACGATATTCGCGTGAAAACTATGAAGACGAACACCATCAAAAACGGCTTTCGTCTGACTGGAATACACCCATACAACCCGAATATGGTCCTGGTCAATTTCCCCGAGCAAACACAGATTCCTTCTGCCATATCCCCTGCTTCACCAACTACCCAGTCTCCAGATGCCCCTACGACTCCCAAAACAGTACGCACGCTTTCACGGGTGGTACACGACATCGAACAACGATATGGGGATGAAATATCGCCCACTGTGCTGAAGTGCGTTCGTGGAGGCCTTCTTCAGGCACAAGTAGGAAGTTTGGCAGTCTCGGCGATGAGGCATCAGACCGCCGCACAAAAGGAACGAAACAAGCGGACAGAGCGGCAAAGGAAGGTCACACAATCAGGCGGGGTACTTTACGCGGAGGATGCCAGAGAAATTGCAGAAGAAAAGATGGAAAAGGAAGAAAAGGAGGAGGAGCGGAGGATCTGGGTGAAAGTGAGGACGGAGGTCAAGAAGCGCAAAGCGGAGGGCTGGCAAAAGATATATGTGCAAATGCGGAAGGAAGTCAAGCGGCGGCGCAAAATGGCCATGTTCGAGCTCCCAGAAGAAGAAGAAGAGGAATTGTTTGAAGAAGATGTCTTCCCACCGGCTTGTTAATGCGACGCGTTTGTTCTCCTGTTCATTGAGCTTGTGCTGTTCATTGAGCTTGCGGACCCTCTCCTGTGGAGAGGGTTTTTTATTTGACAAAAGAAAAATGAGGACGACGTTCACATCATTGGGCCCGAGTAGTACCAACGCGTGTGCTGTACCGGAACCTGCCCTCGACAGCCCCAGGATGAGAGCACAGATAGAGAGAAGACATCGACGACCTAGACCATCTACACAACACATGTAGAGCTCATAAGTCGCCGGTTCTCGCATGCTGGGGGACCGCACATGTATCATAATAGGGGGTTTCGCCAGAGAGTCCGTCACGGAAACGTACTTGACCGTTGAGCAATCCCTTGAGTACTTTTCGGCGTTTAGGGGTTTTACCGCCCGTTCAATTAGTACAGTACTTTTCGTTTTACTTCTTGACCCGAATACCGCTCCAGGGCGGTATTTGGGGTCACTACTTTTTCGAACAGCATTCCGAAGAGTACTTCTCCCACTCACTCCCTATGCCTCCCTATGTGAAAGCCACGCGAGCGAGTGCCTGCCCGTTATTTCCGGAGCAAAAAAGCAAAAAGAAGTGTAAATTGCATAGTGGTGCATTCAACAGTTCGGGCTCTGAGCAGTACTTTTCCAGCAAGCGCGCAACCCAGCCCTCCACTGGCGAAACACCCTAATATATATGCTGCTCTCAGCGCTCAGCGCTCAGCGCTCAGCATGGACCTGCGTTTGCTGGCAGCTCGAGGTGTTCGAGGTCTGGAATCTGGATTTCTGGGTGAGCTTAACGCTCAACATCTATATGTGTCATGTATACATTGATTTTGTGTCACGGAAACCGCAAATTGTGGTGCGTGAAAGTGGTGATGGTACGGACTGCTGAGCTCGGAGAGGTGGTGGACTGTGAAGCAGTTTTCATGCTCCAGAGCTCCCGTCAAATCGTCATGCGTCATGGCTCGAGGTTCGAACGAAGGCAGACTGGTCGGGGCTTGGGACATCGGACATCCAGCATCCAGTATGTACCCAGTTCGTCGCCGCTTGGTGCAAACATCGGGGACAGACCGTATGCGGCGACGGCGGGCAGCGGGCAGCAGCATGTAAGAATCGTCTGCTTTGTCTCTGATTCTTATTCGAGTCTCGACTCTCGACGTTGCTACCTCGTCGAGGGCCCAGCTGTGGGATGTGGGCAGCAGTAGACAGCAGGAAGAAGGGAATTTGAGCACCGCGACGGCGATTTTTGTTCAACACAAGAGGCGGGAGACCAACACTTTGTAATCTGTTGTAATGTTGTGGGGGTCCATTGTGCTAGGTGGGTTACAATCTGCGATGGGGCGTTCGATGTTTATCCTGGTCGCGGCCGACGGAGGACGGCACGACGTCGCGGGTTTGCTGGCTTCACGCTCGGTATTTGTCCGTTAAATTAGATTCATTTACGAGCTAGGGAAGAGAGATTGGAGAACAACACCCACAAACGAACACAACAACGACAGCACGCACCCGCATCCACCGATCCGGAGTCCAAAAGTCCAACACGCCGCGCGACTAACTCGGCTTGCCGTTCCCATCGAGATTTTCGAAGCCCAACACCATCCGTCGGTCGTCATAGATTCCAACATCACAATCATTACAGTAGAGTCCAAAAGCATCACTACATACTGCTTTATCGAATGATCGCCGTCAGGCACAGGCGTTGCTCCGCATGGAGACCTCGCCGACGCTGATCGCCACGTATAAGTCACATAGACCGACGCACCGAGGATGGCCGATGACGAGGGAAGGTATCCAAGTAACGATCGGTCCACGCATACGAACAGCAGGACGAATGGTCTTGGAAATTGAGCTATGTGTGTACACAACATAATCTTGCTTTGAGGCCGACGCCTGCAAATGCTGTCGCAGAGAAGCAGGCGGTGCAGAAGATTGTGGACGTGCACGCCCCACGCATGAGAACAACACTACAACACGCACGGGAAGATTAGAGCGAAGGCGCAAGTGAGCTAAGTGTAGTTAATGTTTTCCTTTTCCGGGTCCCGCACAAGTGGAAAGTGGCCATTTACAAGAAGCATGCTTCTGCTGCGTGCATCGACTGTAGGAAGAGCGATTGCAGGAGGTAGGCGAGGGAGGACGGGACCAGCAGCATGCTTATGTAGATGTGTGTGTGTGTGTGGTGCGACAAGGTACAACCACTAACGACCGGCGCAAAGGCAGCAGGCAGGCAGGCAACAGTAGGGCAGTTAGTTAGTTAGGTGGTGGTGGTGGTGGGCATCCCTTGTTCTGTCTGTGTTAGATACTCGCTCGAATAATAAAGAGTGTAGGTCACCGCCAAATATTCAAGGAAACCTAACGGACGCACTCTCCCATCCTCCCACGACAATCAGGCGACTCACTTCCTCTCTCTCTCTCTCTCTCTCTCTGACCGTTGCTCTCGTCCACCATCCACCCTCATCCTCATCGCTCATCCTTGTTCCTTTCCCCATCTCTTCTCTCTCTCTCCAGGAAGGAACAACACAGGAACGCGCCAAAAAGATCAACACCTCACTCTACACGCGCTTCTTCTTCCGCATCTCATCTCACAACATTTTCTCATCAAACCTCGAAAAGAGGCGATCGTCCTCCGCCGTTTCCAACCCCCTTCGTCTTCTTCCTTCTTTCTCTTTGCCTCTCTTCTTTCTGCCTTCAGAGAGGCCAATCTGCAAAGCTTAGCCCTTTCCCACAACAAGAGAAGGACTCACATCCCACAGACAAAGGGACCTCTTTAAAAGCTTGGTGAGATAACCCTTGTCTCTTCCCATTGTCCTCCCTCTTCCCCCACGTACGGGCTGAAGCTTGAAGCCCGAAGGATTGCACATACTGAAACCTTCCTCTCCATTGGCTGCCCTTCTTCTTCTTTCCCAACACAGAACAAGGATACGCTTCCTTGTCTGAACAGCTGATCGACCCTAGAATCCATTGTCCGGCTCTCTCATCCCCCAGCAAGGCGACTGGCGTTCCTCACTTTCAACGCCCCGTCCCTCTCTTCGGCCAATTGTCCCACAACCCCCAACCCTTCGCCCGTATTTAGAAGGGGGCAGATGCTCGTTTCCTCAACCCACATCATCAGCCCACCTTCCTCCCATCACCGTCATCCCCAGCCGCACTCTCACCCTTTGTCAGGCAGCACTCCAACCATGCTTTCCGCCGCACGCCGTAATGCAGGCGGCAGCCAGACCAACAACTCATATACAGCTGCTACCAACGGTCCCGTCCCCTCCTCCTCTTCGGACAACCACAACAGCAACAACGACAACGACAACACTCTTCCCTTAGACTTCGACAAGTCCTTCGAGAGCAGCATGTCTCTTTCCGATTCTCTAGAGCATCTGGCAGCTCGTTCCTCTTTCCCCCGAACAGCATCTGCCTCTAGTGCTCTCAGCAGCAGCAGCGGGCATGGCCATGAGGGTGGAGCCCGGACTCAAGAGGGCTTCTTCGACATCGCTCATCAACATCAACAACATCATCATTACTTCCCTCTCCAACATAAATCCTCCCGCCAAGTTCTTCATAGCTCAACAGCAGCAACAGGAGCTCCCGCTCGCCATGCTGTCCCATCGAACACATCACCAACGCGGCCGCTCTCCCTTGGTGCTGCCTTAGGAACCCAGCTCAACCGGCAATCTCCCAATCTTGCTGCGAAGGGGATGACCTCCCGCTTCAGTCCGCCCAACAATCCTCGGAGAGACTCTCAGACGGATAGCTCGATGTCGATGTCTTCGCCTGTTCACTCCTCGCCAATTCATCGCAAACCTCATCGCTCTCAGGCCGTAGCATCAACAGTAGCAGCAGCAGCAGCAGTACCAGTCGAGTGGCAAGACTCGCCTGTACTCGGCGCTCAGACACACAGCAATGGCCCGACCCCACAGCTGATGTACAGTCCTGCCTTCCCTTCGTTGAACAGCAGTGGCCAAGTCATTTCGACTTCGACCTCTACTTCAGCGCCGAAGACGATCATCTCCACCCGCCTGCAACCGAAACCCCGAAGCAATTCCCGAGCCCGCTCAAGTTCATATATTGGCTCACCCTCAGCCCCTTCACCCAAAGGTTCCCGATCTCGCTCCAACAGCCAACTCGATCCGCACCGTCGTGAACATGGACATGGAGCGAATCTATGGGGGACGCACAGGCATGGTGCGCCCGAGAGCTACTACGACGAAGATGAAGAAGATGATGATGACGAGGAGGACGATGACGATCGGAGTCCGATCCCTAGTGCTTTGCCTACTCCGGACAATTTCTCATCTTTGCCCGGTTCCTCCGGTCCTGGGTTTTTCGGCATCGCAGCTTCCATTCAAGACCGCTTCAGCAGCAGCAGTGCAACTTCGACTGGGAACCGGACGCCTTCGCTTGGATCCTCCGTGACAGCCGTTACGACTGCGACTTCTTCTTCGTCGTCGTCGTCATCTTCGGCCGGGTCGGCCAAGTCCGGTGGGGAGTATGGGTCCGGCGGAACTGCTGCTGTTCTCTCGCCACTGGGAAGAATGTTGGGTACGGAGCTCTCGCTGAATGATTCTGCCATGTGCGATGGCGAAGCAGGCAATCAAACGCCCAAGGTGCTCATCGGCGCTCTTCAAAAGCTCAAAGGCGGTAACAATGCCAATCACTCGCTCTTCGGTCCTTCGTCCAGTAGTGCGGCGATGAACTCTGGCTTGGGGATCACGATGAACCCTAGGTCTGCGGGTAACGGCTTGTTCGGACATTCCTCCCTCCGTCTACCTGGATCGGAAAGTCCCGGCCCCGCCTTGGCCCACATGGGGACGACCGGTCGACCGCGCGCGGCCTCTGCTTTCGAACCTCATATGTACGCTCCCCCGCCACCACAACCCGCGATGGGCACCACGGCGAAGATCCGCGGACGGGCCGCTAGGGATGATCAATCGTTTTCGCCCGGTGGTGGATTGGGTGGTGGGGATGAGTATGGGTGGAGTCCGACGAAGGAGCCTCCGATGAAGAAGCGGCCTTCTATTGTTGCTTTGAGGAGTGGGAGTGGTGCTAGTGTTCGATCTGCTGGGATGTTAAGGTGAGTTTTTCACTTGTTTTTTTTTTTGACCCCTTCCCTTCTTTACGCAAGAGGTCCTTCTCCTTGTTCGGGATGCAGTTGCTCACTCCTTAGTTGCTTCCCTTTGTGGTCCTGGTGCTTTATTCAGTCAACGACCTCCCCTTCAGAAGAGCGCCACGGTCTCCGCAGCTTCCGCCCTCGCTGAGCTGCATGCGGCCTCCCGTGCGCCTGCGGTTCATTTTGTATCACTTCCCTCGAGGGCCGGCAAGCTTTCTGCTGGCCCGCTAACGACTGGCAACACCAGTGCCAGTCTCAGCATGGGCAACGGCAACGCTTCGCTTTCCTCCGGCCTCGCACGTCCTATTCGAGGATTGGGCAAACGCTCGCTCTCGCTCGCTGTGGGCGGTACCCACACTGGCGCACCTTCCTTGGTAGCAGGCTCTGTCTTTGGCGGAGGGAGCAGAGCGGGTCGACCCATCCCTTCTCCTCTCCAATCTGCGGGACCTTTCTCGACGACTTTCCCAGAGAACGTGATTGCTGCGCATGAGTTGCCTACTGCTTCGGGTGGGCGGATACCGAAGTCAAGTTCCGGCCCAATCCCGACGACGACGAGTTCCACGCTTGTTTCTCCCGACACGAGCATGAGGATGATGGGAGCTGGAGATGAGGATGGTGCGGAGGAGGTTGAGGAGATTGTGGATGGGATCGTAGGGGTGGGCGACATGAGTGATTTCTTCAACAATCCTCATAGTCCTGAAAATTCTTTCGATTTTGGTGCGGCTGGGTCGAGAACTAGGAGCGCGAGCGCGAGTGGCAGTTTGAGCGCCAGTACGAGTGGGAGGGGTCCGAATGACAGTGTTGGGGGGTTGTCACTTGCTGATCGGCGAGGTGAACACCTTGCTGATATCTCAGGAGGCTCCGTTCTCGATGGTCCGCCCCCGCCCGCCCGTCTTCAGCAACAGCTCGGAAAGCGGATCACGGCTGCTGAACGAAGAATGCCTTTCCTTACGGCCGCCTTTGCGGATCGGTCAATGACGGAATCGGAGCGGTCTTCTTCGCCACCTATGTCTTCACCTCTGCAGGGCCGGCATACTTACGCATTGGGGATGTCATCCTCCGGTCCCGTCGTGACCGTCAGCGCTGTGTCGAGTGGGAACACCCCTCCTCGTTCTTCGTCGATTCTTTCCGCGCGGCCCCGGTTGGTGGAGAAGTCGCACTCGGTATCTGTTATTCCTTCCATCCAGCAGCAGCAAGGGGCAGAAACGTCCATGCCTCGACGATCGAGCATGATCGGCAAGCGGCCTAGTCTCTTTGCTGCTCTTCCTACGTCTTCGTCAAGTTCGGCTTCGCTCAATACGGGGCTGAAGCCTTGGAATGAGTACGGGAATGGGATGCTGGCTCCCCGCCGGATTCAGTCTACTGGCTCCCCTGTTGCGCCGCCGAAGATGAGGAGCTCAGGCTCGATGGGGGCGGACCTTTCTGCTGCGGACCTCTCTACCTCAGCGTCGGACAGCTTCGGCCCGAGTCCCCTGGCCGCCAGACGACCCGTCTTGCTTCGTCAGCGGAGTAAAGACGATAGCTCACCATCTGTGAATGCTCGACGACACAATCGGGAGCGGAGCTGTTCCATGCTGGACACCACGGATGATATTTGTGTTGATGCTGCGCCGATGCGACGGTCTATGATGGATGAGGACGACGAAGGGGATGTGTCGATGCATGTGGGGAGTAGCAGCAGTGGCCAGCTCCAGTATCCCACCTCGGCTCATCATCATGTGGGACAACGGCATGCCCAGCTGCAAAATCTGCAGAGCCCTGCGCCGAGCTCCGCTGCGTCCGACTTGACTTCTCCTGGTATTGGCGATGCGGTCGAGCGGTACATCTTGCCGGCCGAGACAGGTGGGGACGACCGCCTGATGCGATTAAAGCCCGAGACGATGATCCAGCTACTGAATGGCGGCTTTGACGAGGTTGTGAGCGGATATACGATCATTGACTGTCGCTACTCGTACGAATACCGAGGTGGACACATACCCGGTGCTGTGAACTTGCGCACGCTGGACGAGATCAAGGACTACCTCCTCACACCTCGATCCGGTCTGAACGCCAACTCGGACAAGCTGCCACCCCGCACGACGACAGGTCGGAACCGAGCTCATAAGCATGTGCTCATCTTCCACTGCGAGTTCTCGCAGAAGCGAGCCCCCAAGATGGCCTCGGCTCTGCGGGACTTGGACCGGTCTCTCGCTCAAGATTGGCCCCGTTGCCATTATCCAGAGCTCTACATCCTCTCGGGGGGCTACGCAGGCTTCTACAAGTTCTACCCGGCGATGTGTCAGCCTCGGCAGTACATCCGCGAGTTGGAGCCCAGCTTTGAAGAGCAGTGGAAGGCGGAGACGAAGACTTTCCAGAAACAGTTTATGCGGCACAAGAGCATGCCTGTTCCTAGGCGGCTGCAACGGACTAAGAGCGAGTCGGCTGCGCAGATGATGTTGACCAGCGCGACGAACGGGATGGGTGGTGGTGCTGGGGAGCACGGAGGCTCGGGTTCCAGTGGTGGAGGTGGAATGATGTCGAACGGCTCGGAGAATACGCCAAGTCGACCTCCGCTTACTCGGGCTGCAGGAAGCTCGATGGCAGTTCTAGGAAGCACGGCTTCCTCCTGCTCAGCGAAGACGGGCACAAACACAAATGCGATGCCGCTGGCGAATCGGACGAACGTCATGCTGGGCCTACTGCTGGGCCCCCAGCTCGTTTCAGCAATCGTCAGCCGGGGTTGGGACCGCGCGCGGTCACGGCGAGTTATGTGCCCATGATGTGTTCGGGCGGATCGACGATGATCCGTGAGGCGTCGAGGGAAGGGGATAACTCCTTCTCACCTTGAAGGGTATCCCATCCCGCCCTGTCTATTTTCCCTTTTTTCCTTCTCTCCAGTCTTCTCTTTCGTTTGAAGCTCTCCCATTCTCCCTCTGTCTCCTCCTTGTGTCCTGCATGTCCCTCGCATTTTATACATACCTCAACTCTTTCTATACGGCTCTTTCCATTACAAGTATGAGTAGGAAACCTCCGGCGCGGTGGTACACTTGATGGAAATCAGGTATCAGGGTCTCTTAATTAGACGGGTCTCAAACTCTCAAACACTCAGTCACACTTATGTAGTCTGTCGAGCACCTTTTTCCAAGCTCTTGCATCTTCTCGGTCTGCTTCAGGCATTCAGCGCTTCAGCTCCTCTGAGCACAATCAACACGTCGTCTTCGTCTGCGGCGTTGAACCTCCCTTATTTACACGGGCCCGGCGTCCTCTTTTCAGTTCCACGGCTGTCGATATGGTTTCCTCTGGAGCTGGTGAATGGTGCATTACATATCTCCTGGAAATATTTTTCTTCTCTTCCTCGTCTCCAGCTCCCAGATCCCAGAGCCCGAGCTGTTCGAACTTCCATCTATGTATCTGCTCTCTCTAAGTCCATGCTCCCAGCCTCCCACCCTACTCAGCGCTCAGCTTCGGAGTCTGCATCTCGTCAGAGGATGTCAAAGAAAATGGCACGGCTTAGCTCTTTCCTAATCCACAGAATGGTACAAAAGTTGAAAGACTCATCTTCCTTGCTCCCACTCTACCCTGATTCTACCGCCGATCCTCCGACGAAACATCTTTTTCTAGCGATTTTCCAGCTGTAGACGGTGCCTGTATAGGCTGCTATGGTACGTGCTCTTCAGTGAAGATCTGATCGCTTTCCGCCCTGGCAGAGCCGTGTGCAAATCTTTCCTACTCGCAGAGCTTGGAGCTTGGACCTTCACAGTCTGGGTCTTAAAGTCTTTGGGCCGTGAGACCAACAACTGACAGGGTCTCAAAGCGTCGTACCATGCTGTGGTTTTCACGAAAAAGTTGCCCCTGCCTACTCTGTGCTTACCTTCCCTGCGATGACATCCTTTAACCCCCCCCCCCCCCGGGGTCGTGATGCGTGCTGCGTGATGGTGAAGCGTCGCTTAGGCGCTTAAGACGATAGCCTGAATACGTGTAAGGGAAAGAGCGGGGGGTCTGGGGGGGGAACCCCCCCAGCCGACGTCCCCGTGAAAGGACTCTCGGCCGAAAGAACCACCTTCCACTAAAGAGTAAATTGAGGAAATGACCGAAATGCCCTTTGCGCGAACCACCATCACTTGTACACACGGCCACCGAAAGAAGCGAAACTTGTCTGTTAGAGCGGCAGTGTGGAGATCTTTCGAATGAGCCCACTTTGAGGGCATGTTGTTCGAGCAGATGTGAAGCTATGGTGGCTCAAAGACGATGATGTTTTGAGGGCGAAATCAATTCTTACAGCTTTCTATATAGTAGATGGCGGGAATCCTTCCCTTTTCTACTTTTTCGTACGCACATTTTCTTTTCCTCCTCTCCTGAGCAAGTCCTCCACCCAAGTTCCAGTGTAAAATGATGATAGCGAGATCACTTGTTGGTCACACGTTGCATTGGACTGGTATTGCGTCCGAGTTCTTATGCCTTATGGCTCAGTAGGTTGTCTGTGAGAGGAAGGCAGAAGTCGGATTCGGAGGAGCTCGACGACGCCGTCCCGAAGCGGGTCGTGAGCCGAGGGAAAGACGGGAATGCCTTCTAGAAGAAGGGGCGGCGCTGATGGCGGGTTGGCTGAGACGGAAGGCGAATCTGGCAGTAGGGGTATTCGTACACGCTCTGCGCTAAGTTCGATGCGTTCAAAGCTCAGATGAGCCGTCCCTGCAAACAGACGCATGGAAGATTGTCAGTTTCAGTAGTTCGCAGAGGAAGAGCTGGGCGGTGAAGGGCAAAGGAGAAGAAATCGTACGCAGGGCTTGTAAGAAGACGGCATACGTCTCTGGACTCCGGACGGGGATGGCAATATACGCAGTGACCGCCGGCTCGCTGTCTTCCTTCCTAGACTCCTGCCTGACTTCTTGCAATTTTCTGGCCTCCCCGGCCTCAAGCGCGAAGCGAACGGTTTTGGCGAGCGGACCGCAAAGTAAAGGATCAAAGGCGACGTCTGTTGCGAGGATCGTGGTAGGCGCGACGGACTTGAGCCAGGTCTGCAATTCCGATGCATCTGGTGACGGAATACGCTGGCCCTTCATGTCCGATACCTCCTCTTCTCTGGAGCTTTTGGACAGTTCGACCCAGTCCAAAGGTGCCACATGAACATGCCCCGAGGTCGACAAGTTATCTTGTATGCAACAAAGAAAATCTATCAGCCAGCAGGGATCATGGTGAAGTGAACAAGTAGAACAACTCACTTCGTTCGACAGTGTCCGAGAGGGCCTGAAGTACATCCCCCGGTACATCTGTCATGTACACTTGCGCCGGCTCCAATGTTGGATCACTGCTCCCTTCTTGCTGAGCGAGATGGAAGTCACTCTGGAGTTGGGCGCAGAGGACGCCGAGCATGCCGACTCCACTGCCCAATTCGAGGACACGGGCTCCCGGCCGGACGATGGAATGCCACAGTGAGAATTTTTGGTCCTGTTCGGAAGAGGGCGAGGACGAGGGTGACGATTGGAAGGAGGCTAGGATATGGTAAGCGAGTGCAAGACTGGCTTCCCATGTTCTGAGACCGGTCGTCCCTCGACTGATCATCGTCCCTGCCTCCTGGAGCAGGATGGAATTGAGATCATGAAGGATCGACTGACGTCTATGCTCGCCTTCTCCTTCATCGATGGGTAATCTCGAAGTCGGCCTTGAGTACAAATATTGAATGGTCGAGGGCGGTGGTGGACCTGCTCTTAGACCCAGGGAAGGAGATGAGGCGGAGGAGAGTAGAGCGGTATACCGACAGAACAATCGTTCGTCAACTTCGAGTTCGCTGTCGTCCCCGAGATCTGATGCCTGGGCGAGGGCATCCGAGAGCCTGTCGATGAGCGTTTTGAGGAAGACGCGTTGGTACTCGTTGGGGGCAGGAACGAGGCCTTCATTGGACAGAAAGAGGTCATCTTCGAGATGAGCTTGGACGGCGAGGAGCAAAGAGGGCGGCGATGGCCATTGAAACTTGGGAGAGCGTGGGGATAGACGGGCTGCGTATTGGATGGCGAGGTTGCGGCGTGCGGTAATGATCAAAGACTCCTCATCCATGGCAAAAGAAGATCTGAATACTTACTTCTTTACCTTAACGACTGCCTTTGCCATCTGTGTCCAGCAGTGCGTGTTCTGTGGAGGATTTGCCTCAGGACGGCGAGCGTGGATTTCAAGGTGAAGGTGACGGTAAGGGAGGCCGATTGATGTTAGGACAAATAGAGAGTACGTGAATTCGTGAAGCGTGAAGCGTAAACATCTGCAGTTATAAAAGTGGAACGTATGTACAGTAGCGCAGTGGAAGCGAACAGAGAGAGGGTAAAGGATTGTCCTGAGCCAGGGTGTTATCGCGTCCAGGGCGAGGTCGAAATAAGCGTTGCTATATATCCTCAGACGAGGTTCCTGAGACGGACAGGCATCGCCAGCCCACCGTCGCGGTCCTCTTTCAGGACGGGATGTGCGACGATCTCCAAGATTGCTGTCAGGGAAGATGGGATGAAGTGCCCATCAGTATGGTTGACTCGGTCCGCGTTAAGGCAGGAAGAAAGGGGATGATCAGATGACTCACATTCAATCTCGACGGGAGCTTCGTTGGGCAGGTTCGGAGGCAAGATCTCAAAGTTCGTTACCAGAGTTGCGATGATTATCTTGAACTCGAGCAGAGCCACTATGAAGGGGGGTTGAGCGGAGTGTCAGTGACCAGTGTCGCCAGAGATGAGAGCAACAGCTGTCAGATATACGTACTGCGAATCCCGATACAGCCTTGCGGACCAGCACCGAATGTGGCAAGGTTGGCCCAGACACCTCGGAGTTCCTTCACGGCGGGATCGAGGTGAAGCTCGTCGTCGTCCCCTTTGAACTCGTGACCAATAGAAAGCCACCTGAAAGACAGAGACCAGGAAGAGGAATGACACAGTTTAGCTCGCTCCCCTCTGCCTGAAAAGAAACTTTGGCAATTGGCTGCTCACCTCTCCGCCTTGAACTCGTTGCCATCAGCGCCCACAAGCTCTCGTGTCTGAGTAAGGGAAAGCGAAGAAGAACTCAGCTGTGTATCAGACAATACGGAAATAATGGGAGTCAAGTACTCACCTGTTAAGCCACCCAACAGGAATATCGATAAGTTCACCCTTCAAGACACGAATCTCGGAAGCCATGGTGCCGTCGCGGAGTTGGATAGGACGTCCGAGTGGGAGGACGTCGTCGAAGGGTACTTCACGGGGCACCTCGCGGACAGGACAGTAATATCGCATTGTCTCTCTCGTGAAAGCGTCAAGGTAAGGCCTTGATGACATCAAAGAGAAAGGTCAATAGGTCAGCTGTGCGTACTAGGTTGTGATCAGGTTTACATGATGTAGACTCACAGAGAGTCCATGGCTTGGGCGTCTTCGCGCCATGCCGAGTCTGCCTGTAGCTCTTCCCGCAGACGCTCCTGAGTTGTCATGCCACGGACTGGGTCGATTAGGGAAAGCATAGCCCAGGAGAGAGCAGTAGCCGTAGTTTCGTGTCCTGTACATCGAGCGCACCAGAGAATTATATGAGCTCACCTCGCGGAACTTGGCACTCGAACTCGATAACCAGGATACTCACCTGCGAAGAGGAAAATTGGGATCATCTGCGCTAGCTCGTTGTCAGTGAGTCGTTGTGTGTCCTTGAGCTCGTCCGACGTGTTGGCTCGAACTGAAGTGAGAAAAGCATAAGAGAAACGAGTGAGTACCTCGATGATGATAGCAGACGAAGGTCAGATGTACCGCGTCAAAACTCACCCATGAGAGCCAACAGATCCTTCCCGGAAACGGCGTTCTCCTTTGCCCGCTGGACCAGCTTCGTGCTGATGTCATCAACGAGTTTCTTGGACCTGTCGAGATGCATCTGCTCCTCGATCCGAAGGAAACGGCCGATCTTCTCGACGGGTGTGCCGTATAGGAGACGGATAGCGGAGTATGCGGTGCCGGTAGTGACGAGATGGATACAGTCGTAGAAGGCCTTCTCCAGCGCAGAACTTCCACCTGCATTAAGAAGACTGTTGAATTGGAA
This sequence comes from Tilletia indica, assembly GCA_001689995.1. Lineage (NCBI taxonomy): Eukaryota > Fungi > Basidiomycota > Exobasidiomycetes > Tilletiales > Tilletiaceae > Tilletia > Tilletia indica. The sequence continues at coordinate 150,855 of MAPW01000013.1, forward strand.
GTCGCTGCATACGTGGAATCGGTATTGTTGGCAGTCAGCATGGAAAGGGACTTCTAGAGGTTGGTTTGGGAGAAGCAAAACTCACAAACCAGCAGCGCCAATAATGTCGAGGGCGGCAGAGAAGATATCTAGGGCAATGTTGACGCGGGTTCCGTACTGTTTTGACTCTGGAGTGGGATCTTGTTCCATCCGACGACGGAGGTTGCCAATCAATAGCCCAGCTTTCTCGTGACTATGAGCCAGAATAAGTATAAGTGTCAGCGCATAACTAACCTGGTAGCAGGAAGTCTTCGTAATATTCTGGACTCACAAGATTGGGGCCATGTCGTGCACTGCAGGTTGCGTGAAGGCGGGGTGTGCTGCAGATCCAGGAGGTTCATCGAGTCAGTGAGTATTTGTATCCTGCTCGGGCTGGTGACCTAAGCTGATACTCACCAACTTTACGCTGCCTACGGTGCTGAAGTCCCTCAGTGGTGAGTAGACCTGCACCGGCATGTCTCCTGACCGTTGTGCTGATGAAGAAAATCAAAATACCGGAAAGGAGTAAGGGTCAATATCCCAGCATCCGAATTCAGAGACATTGTAAAGGACGAGCTCACTTGCTGATAGGATCTCTGTTGTAGGGCGTCTGCAACAAGATCTTGTTGGCAGCGCGGTGGTCGCCGATGATGAACGTCGGTCGGCGGCCAATTGAGGTGTACGAGCATACCGGGCCGTATTCCTCCACTGCAGAACAACCCAGCCAAGAATTGCACTCAGTCAGGAAGCCAAGTTTTGGAGGAAGTGCAGATCAATCAGATAGGTGATGACTGAAGACTCACTAGTGTTGAGCAGGTACTGTTCGCCTCTACCCGTGAGCTCGGCTTCCCGTGGCCAGGAACCCAGATGGAATGTTGGAGAGGAGGACCCTTGACGGCCAGCATGGTCCGAGAGTAAGGTCGGATCGCAAACTTGTAGAGGGGACGGAGAACGATGGCGAGGAGGACGAAGCCTAAGCCGATCTTGGCGACGAGGACTACCTCGTTGATGCCGATGTCGGAGAGGATGTCGATGTCGATGTTGGACATTCTGCGTGCGATAAAAAGTTGAGAGTTTGGAAGTGAGTTGTTCTGAGAGTTGAAGGTATGGAAAGACTGGTACAGCTTGGAAAGTGTGAGAGAAAGGCAAACAGATAGTATGAGCAGGAAGAGAAAGATCAGCCTTTATATATGTGCAGATAGACATGCTGGCGAGCGAAGAGATCAAGCATCAAGCGTCTCGTGCAGGTCTTCGCTCTCCCTAATCTCGGGCATGTCTCCGTCTGAAGGGAACATGAGAATGCGCAGCTGGACTCATGCCCCCCTTCGAAGGCAAGTTGGCGAGAGGCGAAAGAGGAAGCAATGTCACATATCGTACGTGCATACAGCAGTCCACGGATTCGGGAATCCTCACCTGGGCTCTGTCGGAAACTTTGCCCTCCAAATGACGGAGAAGGACCAGAAATTAGAATCGATTCATTCTGGGATGCCGAACACGGAGGTTTCCATCATCCTCTGGCGTTCGCCCAAGCTCCTGGCGTGGTAACGTACCGTAACTTTGCTATCGAAGACCTTGACGCCTTCGTCTCGATTTGGAGTTTGACGGCAGCGGTGTCCATGATGTGGGACGGAGGATTTTCGCACTTACAGAAGCGGAGGTGAGCGGTGAGCGATGAGCACATTGAATGCTGCGCTGGTCGCGGACAGAAAAGAGCGAATGCCTTGCAAAGACGCCCGCCCCGCATGCAGAGTTGAAGGGCTCCCGTCGACGCCCAAGTGACCAGGACAGCCATCGTCGGCGCTACCACATACAGCATACACTCGTACATGGCAGCGCACGCCAGAGTTGTCTCGTTGGTCACCGTCTGCTCGCCTCTTGTCTGAATATGAATGGACAGCCTACGCCGCGTCACCCAGAGCCGAAATTAAGCTGGACCTCCGCCAGGTTTCCAAGTCCAGCGTCCTTTTGGGAGACATCTCTCCGTCGGCGGTGAAGTTGGATGGGATGGATCAGACGGCGTCGAGTATAGATGAGTAATGAGTACTGCTCACCTTCGACTGCCTTCTTCCCTTTGTCCTCTCCACAATCTGGGGGTTCGGCGTTTGGACCGGCTATTCCGTGGATGACGAGGGGTACGAGTACGAGTACACGGTCCAACGTTTTCTTCCCTACATGTGCACGTCCATCACTCACTCACTCACTCTCTCAGTCCCCTAACCCTAGCCCATCATTCTTCTCCTTGACACCAACATGGCTCTCGTACTCACTGTCCCTCCCACCTACGGCTACGTCGGCATCTCCGCCTTCGGTGCGATACTGCTAACCACATGGCAAATGATCCTCGTCAGCGGCAGTCGTCGTGAGAGTGGTATCAAGTACCCGCAACTCTATGCCGAGAAGGCTGAGGTTGCCGCTTCGCGCAAGGCTCAGATCTTCAACTGCACCCAGCGGTAAGTGCATTTTCCGGTCTTCCGCAAGTGATCCCTAGAGGATCTGACACTTGTGCTTCGTTCCTTCTTTCTTCAGCGCACACGCCAACACCCTCGAGACACTCCCCACTTTCATGTTCTGCACTCTGGTCGGTGGCCTCAAGCATCCCCGCACTACCTCCATCCTCGCAGGTGTCTGGCTCTTCTCTCGCGTCATCTACACTCTCGGTGTGTGGGTTTTCCTTACTTTCGAGTTAGCGCACGTTTCCGTGGCTGACCTTCTTGCCTTGTCCTTCCCCATAAACAGGATACGCGACTGGCGAGCCCAGCAAGCGCGCGCGTGGAGCGTACCCCGGGAGCCTTGCGCTCCTTGGTCTCCTCGGCACGGCAGGTCTCGCGCTCTTCGACCTCGTGCAGCGCAACAACTTCAAGTTCTGAAAGCAAAGCGTTTCGATTGCTCACTACGTGCTTCCTTCTCGCATTCAAGCAATGTCAAACTAGCAATAAAGCAAAACAGTTCTTTCCCTGCCGTCGTTGTGTTTCCTACCTGCTGGAACCAGTATAGAAACCGCACGGTCATCCTGTCTCCCGCTCCAGTGCGGACTATCATTCATAGCTGCGTAAGACGTGGGGTTGCATTGCAGGAACGTAGACAGGAGCGGTCGGTCTGATTACTCTCCCCCCTACTTGGCGCGTCTCTTGCCGTCCCTCTTTCCCTTCTTGGCAGATCCTTGATCGGCGGCAGAAGACGGAGTGGCTGCGGCGTCAGGGGCGGGTGCAGCGACCTGCGGCTGGTCGACGCGTTCCTGAATGGCATGCAGTACAAACTGCTTAGCCGCCTGTCCGAGTGAGGGATTGAGCGCGAGAGCCTGATCGGCTACTTGGACCGCCTCGTGCACATTCGAAAGCACGTCCTCTCCTGCCTTCTTGTCGTCCGAGGTGTTCCGAAGCAAGCGAGCGAGCAACGGCCCATGTGCTACATGGTCTTTGTAGTCACCCCCGTATTGCTCGCGCAGGTGGTGCATCCTCACAGCAGCCTCGGCCTTGCTCCGATCCTCCTCTCCCTCCCTGATCTCAGCATCGCGTGTGAATCCCTGATAGTTGGTCACCTTCGTCTTGTTCGACTGGTATCCGACAGCATTGGGTGTGCTCTGACTCCTTCCGCCAGAGTAAGAGGGACCTGAACCGAGGTGGAGCTCGATGGAGCGGACAGCGTGGCGGAGGGTGTGTTTGGGGCCGACGATGAGAGGGGATGGTTTGGACGCGGCTTCTGCGGCCGACGGTGGGACGGCGTCTGAAGAGGAAGTATCGAAGGCTGTGAGGATGTCGAGAGGTACGCGCGGAGTGGAGGCGGGTGCGGGAGTGCTGTAGAGCGGGGCGGCGAGAGCGTGGGACCAGTTTACTGAGCGGGGCTGGAGGGGCAGCATGGGCCGGTTCGTGCTGGGAGTCCAGGCTGCGAGGGGATTCTTCTTGCCTTCCTCTCGATGTTTTGCTTCGAGCCGTGCGCGTGCCTCTTCTGCTGTGAAGGATCTTGTTGATGATGATGAGGAAGAGGAAGAAGCTCCTGTGCTGCGAGTGTTGTTGGACTCTGCTGATGAGGAGAAGTGGTGTCGCTGGGAGGTGGAGGCGGCCGATCTTGAGAGAGAAGTAGCTGCTCTTCTTGCCTGTCGCGCTGAGCAGACACAACTTGATCCTGCGACGCTCATGGTTGCTGAAGATTGGGGGGAGATGGTGATGGACGTCCGCAAGATGGTCGCCTGGAAAGAGCTTCAGTTTCTTCTTGAGACTCAACTTGAGACTCAGTTTCCATTTTCAGGGTCTCGGCGTTTCAAGACCTCCACTTTTGAGTCTCGAATTTCCCACGCTTCTCCCGCACTCACTCCCACCTCGACCAAAAAAAACTTGGAATCCATTCACCTTCTCAACTTCCAACGCGCTGCCATCCTCCAAAAGCCATAGCATACAATCGCATCCCATTCTCTCTAGCAGCAAACGCACAGAAACACTGAACTCAGCGCGCGCAAGAATCACCCACTCACTCCTCCAACTCACAAGGACATGGACGGCAACGACAGCCATCGAATGCATCACCCCTCCGCAAGTATAGCAGCCGCGGCAGCAGCAGCAGCAGCAACCGCAGCAGCAGCCGCAGCAGCAGTAGAAGCTCATGACGCATCTGACGACGCCGTCGGACAATCCCTCGTCGAAAACATCATTCGGGCCGTCGAGCAGTCATCAGCTGTACCGGCCTCGTCTGCCCCAATCCCAGTCTCCCACGAACACGAAGTCGGAGCAGCTGTCGTCTCCTCAGATGGCGAGCCAAGGATAAATCTCAACGCGCAGTCGGAACATGCCCTTGCAGTACTCGTCGAAGCGGCAGGGAGAGATGCTCAGCAGCAGCAACTGGATCGACAGCACGCTTCCAGCTCGCACACATACCAGTCCCCAGATGACTCCAATGGATACGGCACAAGCAGTCGATCCACTCCAGTATATCGGACCTCCACCCATCTAGGCAAGCGCAAGGCAGGCCATGTCCTCACACCACAAGAAAAACATGCGCTCGTCCGAGAAACCGTCCAAAGACACCTCAAATCCCTCAGCGTCCCCACCAATCCCGACGGATCTCCCATCCAGGACGAAGACGATGAGAATGCTGCCGAGCGCGTCACAGCTGTGATGACCACCGTCCGATGCATGCACGGCTCCGTCGCGCAGAAATCGTACGGATCCGAAAAACGCTTCCTCTGCCCCCCGCCCGTCGTCAGAGTATCCGGCCCTCTCCGCTACCACTCCGAAAACAACATGTACTACGAAATGCCACAACCGAGCGCATCCGGTCTCCCAGCAGCTCCCATCCTCCTGCCCAGCTTAAGCATGAACGTCATCTCCGAAGACGGCCAGAGTACCTACAGCGAACAACACGCTGCGCTCGATCCAGCCATGCATTCCCGATTTCGCTTCTTACACGTCGCCGGGACGGGGAAAAGCAAGAACTTCCGACTCCAGCTCAACTTGCTCCGTCTCCGGCGCGGCAAGGACGGTCGGGCGTTGGCCAGGTTGAGGAGGTCGGATGAGGACGTTGGTGGGGCGGGGAGTGATATGGATTTCGCGGCTGCTGTCGCTGCTGCTGCTGGGCATAAGGACGCGAGCGAGCTTTCCGCGAGATTTGGGTCACCGGACGTGGGTGGATCCCGCCTGGGCGGCTTCCAGTCTGAGACCAATCTTGATGATGGGACGGGTTCGCCCGGCGCAGGTGCGGCTGGCCCTCTGCGCCCCTTTAACGTCAATTACGAAAATGTGGTCAAAGTCGTGCCGATGGAGCCCTGGGCATCCTTTGAATCCGCTCCCGTGGGCATCATCTCCAAACCTTCGCGCAAGTCGGCAAAAGTTCGGAATACGAGCTCCAACATTGTCTCGGGCTCCCTCATCGCGCTCTACAGCCGCATCAACTCACAAACGGTTCGCACCAAATATATGGCTGTCGGGAGCAGTCATCAACATCTGGTGTCTCTCCACGGAGGGTGGAGCGCGTTCCGGATTGCGTTGATCGCTCGACCTCCTGAGGCTTCCCTCGCGGCGCACGATGAGGATATCATCACCTATGGCTCTGTGGTGGTCCTTACGGATGCTGCAACGGGATGCTCGACGGATCCGCTGGTGCTTTGCAAAGTGGATCGGGGCAAGATCTATATTCCGCGCAGTGATGATGATGACTACTACGACGAGACACCGGGCATTGGGGAGGCATCGGGCAGTGGAGGGGTGCATGGTTCGAATGGGCCCACTCAAGCATTGGCAACGCCAACAGGAGCCGTATCTGTCAACGGAGCCGAACAACTGGCTGCGGGAGCTGCTGATACTGCGGCGACCATCCAGGAGATTGCGGAACGTGCGGCTGCGATGGCTGAGAATTCAGCGGCGGAGATGGACCGAGCGGCGCGTGAGGAGAATGGGAATGGAAACGGGCATGTGCAGACGCATGAACAGATCTTTGCTGAGGCTCATGCGGAAGCGCTCACAGCTGCTGGTTTACAGCCGCATGCGTATCCTGATCCGCCTTCTAACATACCCGCATTCGCCCAGGGTCCACTGGGTCGGGCGGCGAGCCGCCGGATAGCGGACGAGCATAACATCTTTGGTGCGATCAGTCAGATGCAGAAGGTTGCTTTCTTACGCTTTGTTCCGCGAACGGACGTTGGGGATCCGGATTCGGACGACTATGATCCCAGACAGGCCAGTCTTGATCCTGATTTCGACAAGGAGAGATTTTACCTTACCGCGATGGACTACGATCGGTTCGTTCGAGATGACGGGTCGGGGACTGTTCATGCGAAGGGGAGGGAACAGGAGGCTACGATTTATCCGCCTGCGGAGGATCATTATTTGGGTGAGAATGGGATCAATCCGGCTGCTTCGATGGAAGGGCCTCCCACTGGGGCGATCCGCCTTTGGTTTATGCGCCGCCTCCGCCGATATTGAATGGTCGGCCGACGCTGAGGAAACGGAATGAGGATGATATTGATGACTCCTTTGGGTGGACGATGGTTGGCATTTGTGAGTGTACAAGCCAGCTCTCTCATTTTGCCCAACGGGGGGAGAAGGATTCTGACCACCTATGCTGCCTTCTTGAAAACGTAAATTCTGCTAGCCCAATTCGAATTCTCCTTTTTTGAGGCGTATGGACAACCTACCCAGAATGGAACCACCACGCTCCCGATCACGCCCTTCCCCATAATCACCTCTATGCCACTCTATGACGCCCGCTCGCATACCTTAACGACCACCGCCCTCAACTTCTACTATTACCCAGAAGACGACGCCGGCCAGCCGACTCTAGTCCCCATGGAAGTCTGGCTCGGACCGCTGGGCCCGCTCGTCTGTCGATCCAAACCACGTTCGGATCGGACGGGGGGTGAGAGCGAGATTGCTGTCGATCTTCCCTCCCTGGTCGACATCCTGGAGTCGACGAGGGAGCAGCGGGAGATGGCGAAGAGGAATGCTGCTGCTGCTAGTGCTGCGGCGAGTGTGGCTGCTGCTGCTGCCGTTGCTGCGGCGGCGGTGGGTGACGAAGAAGGAGGAGGAGGAGGGGCGGGTACGTCTTCTGCTGGTGCGGAGGCGGGAGGACTCGGGCCTGATGATCCGAGTGGACACGTACCGCAGTATCTGCCTTTGCTCTTCGTCCGTGGCAGCGATGGGACGGGCTATCACTCTGGCCGACACATTGCGTGCGAGGATATCGTCTCGTTGGTACAGTCGGCAGCGCACGATCCGTCTGCTGCTGACGCGCTGCACAATTTGAGCATGCATCAGCCTCCTGGTGGACCGGAGACGGAGACGTGGTCGTTGCGTGTGGTATGATGAAAACTATCGACATTTCGTCCCGTGGAGTCTGCTCATGCTGCCTCCGTTGCCTGCTCCCCTCTTTTCCACAATTGATCAAGGGGGTTCCATATATACATCATCCAACCAACCTCTCAGGACAATCTCAACGGGCCTTGCCCTTGATCAGGCTCCCACTATTTTGTTGTCTATTCCTCTTCCAACCGGCCCATCTTCTTCCTATATTTTGTCAACCCTCAATTACTGCACCCTTTGGCAATCATGTATTCTTTCGCTCCAGTCGGTCTGTTCCTCCAAGTAACCCCTTGTGCTTTGCGTGGATTCCCATTGCTCACTCTATGTGCGACAAGTTTGCGACGGTGGTGGATTGGGGCTCTTCGTTTGCTGGTAAGGTCGAGGTTCGATTTCCTTGACCCGGTTACAACCTCTCCTCCGCGGCTCCGCGTAGGCGTGAGAGATGATCGCAAGGAATGGGAAGGCGAGGGTGAGCTCATTCAGTAGCTTGCTCGTGTTTGGTCGCTCACTGAGAAATGCTGGTACACTAACGCGAGTTCTGGTGACCAACATCGGGGAGCGCTGCGACCGAGGCGACAGAGGGCACCTGTTCATCGACTGCCGGGGCTACATTGGCAGAGGATGCTATGGGCTCCTTGCGAAACGGACGACTCCTCCTAGGCATGTCAGGAGCGAGGTTGTTTTGTAGCGAATCTCGGTACTGCCGCCATTCCAGAGGGTTGAAGACGTGGAACCGGCTGTATGGTCGCATTCGATAAGCATCGCATGCTCGGATGAGCGTGGTGGTCGTAGTCCAGCCGTACCGCTCCAGACATTGAATCGTCTCATGTTCTTTTACTTTTGGTGCCCGATAAGTGTGAAGAGGCGCGTCCCAGAGGAAGAACAGCATTTCTCGGCCATTGGCATTGGTCGGCGCGAGAGTACTGAGGGTATGCGTGTTCAGCCTGCGGACGCCGTCTTCGAGCGTAAACCCCGACCGTTTTCCCTGCGAGGCTTCGACACCGCGCCGCGTTCGACGAAGAGTGTGGTATCGGACCAACTCGTCCAGATGATTGTACATCTGCTCCATGTGTTTGGGCCAGTCATTCTTTGCGTTCTTCGTTTCGGTGCGAACTAGCGAGAAGAAATCCTTGAGACGGGACAGGCGTTGATACGTGGTTGGGAGAGGGAAATGTTTGACCCGGAAGGGCTCGGTGAAGTCGACGCCCATGAAGATCCACGGAGCGGAGGAAGTACCGTAGACGCTGACATCAGGAAGCCCCCAGTCTGGATAATCGAAGTCGGCCCATTGAACATCAGGCCCATGACGTTCGACGGGCGTCCCATAACGCGTTGATGAGATGGCAATCAGGCTTTCAAAGATTGTTTTGACACGCAGTTTGTCGATGGCAGCTTTGACACGATCGTTTTCGGTCCCCATCACTGAAACGAGGAAGGACATAGCTGGTCAGCACAGACACTTCCCGACAGTTTCTTACGGTAACGGGAATGGGCCAAACTCACTGATGATGGTACAAGCAAGCGAGTTGCGAGGAGAACTGGCCGGGGTAGGGGTGAAAGCTCTGATGCGAAGACGAATGATGCCAGAGGGTCTGTGCTGCTCGGAGTCGAACGCGGAACGGAAGGCCTGTGCGTCTGGAGCGGGGATGCCTCTGGAGCAAGAGAGCATGAAGCATGAAGAGAAGAGCTCCGGAATGTGCAGATGGGAGAAACCTGAACGCTATATATAGCACACCTGCAGATGAGAAGAAGAAGAAGAGGCGATGAGGTATGTACCAAGCAGACAGAAACAAAGGGAAAGCTCAGCAAACAATCAGCGAGCACAGAGGGGAAGAAGGCGGCATTCATTGCGCAATAAGAGTCAATGAATCTATTCCCCCAGTTACCTCATTTGCTTTGCTTGAAAGCCCCATTGCTCGCTCTGTGTGTGACAACTTTACTTCGATACTGGATTAGGGTTCGTACTTTGCTAGTAAGGTCGAGGTACGATGTCCTTGACCACGTAGAAGTGAGGGCTGGAACGCAAGGAATGGAAAAGAGGAGGGTGAGCTCATTCAGTAATCACTTTGTTCGTGTCCCGAAATGCATGGGTACTTACGCAAGTTCAGGGAGCCAATGATCCTCGATGACTGTGAGGTCTCGCATGAATCGCTTCGTGGTCTCGACTACCTCGTGGAAGATGACCCACTTGGTGCTGGGGATCCGACTGAAGAGCACGGATGACGGGTGGACATGGAGGATCTGGTTCGGAAAAAAAGGCGAGCGGCAGTTCTTCTGTCAGTCAGTTTGGGGTCCCGCGCAAAACTCAGACGGAAAGAAAAGAAGAGCTCAAAAGGGTAACGTACCGCATTCTCCCTCACGCTCCGATATGACCCATCTGGCATCATCTTCGCCGCATTCTTGAAGTAGCCACTCACAAGACACCTCCTCAACCGACCCACATCCCCCTCACAACTGACCTTCGCATCGATCCCCCACCTGACCAAATACTTCTCCAGCTGGGCCCGAATACTCACAGCCCGACTGAGAGCCTTGAAGTTCACTCGATGACGTCCACACCACTTTGCGCTCTGTTTGCCCACGCGTGGATTGACGAAGGCGGAGTAGACGTTCAGGAGGGTGAGGTGGTCGCCTTCTTCGGCTGTGAATTTGCGACGTTCGATCTCGCCTGCTGCGCCGGCGGCGGAACGACCTTCGTCTGGGATGATGAAAGGGTTTTGGACGGAGGTCATGGCTGCGATGGTGAGGATTTCGGAGGAACAGCGGAACGTTGCTGAGTCCAGAAGCTGTGAGATGCAGGTTTTGGAGATAGAGGGTAAGAAAAGAAAGCAGAACTTGAGAAGGACGAGAGAGGGAAGAAGAGGCACTCACCACTTTAGCAAACATCGGTTCCAGAGGCATCTCAGCCATCCTCTCCCCCAAAGGACTCGTCAACCGCCCCCAAGTATCCACAGCACCCAACGCACCCAAAAACTCCAAGGCCCTCCTCATCATCTCCGCCGGAGGCGCAGGAGGCAACCACTCGAAATTCCTCACCACATTCTCGATACCCAAGGCTTTGAGTTGTAAGATGGGCATGGAGAGGTCGGACCGACAGAGTTCCGGTGGGGTGGTCAATGCGAGGGAATCGAGGGCGGATTCGGGGAAGAGACGGAGACATTTTCCGGAAGAGGTTCGGCCGGCTCGTCCTGCGCGTTGGGTTAGGGACGCGAGGGAGGCTGGTACGGCTGTCAGGGCGTCCATACCGGTGCTTGGGTCGAAGAGCTTGAGCTGTGGGGTTTTAGAGAGTATTGTGAGTATCCAACATAGGATATGATTGTTTCTCATACATAAATGGAGTCAAGAGACTCACTTTGACAAAGCCGCAATCCACAACGTATCTAATTCCGTCAATCGTTACACTGGCCTCAGCGATATTTGTGGCAACTACGACCTTGCGACTGCCTCTTGGCGTACGTTGAAAGATCGCAGTCTGCTCTTCTGTGGTGAGACCAGCATGGAGAGGTAGTAGGAGCAGTTTCGGGAGCCCGGTGGTAATCTGTTGAGATGCAATGATAAGCATGGAGCGATGGTTGAATGTGTCCCTCTAAAGAGACAACACGACACTCACGTCAATGCCTCATCAGCCAGGATCTGACAGCATGCATCGATCTCGTCTCTTCCTGTGAGGAAGACGAGCACATCGCCTTGGGTTTCCTGATACATAGTCTTGATCAGAAAACCGACGCTTGTCCTCGCGACTGGCTCCGAAAAAAGAACTTGCTCACCTTCAGATGGATATTCCATACCGCCTCCGCTGCAGCTCGAACATAGTTATCGACGGCTTCTCGAGATATGCGACTTCGACTGGATATGTTCTGCCTTCGAGCGTCAGAACAGCTGCGATGGGTTCTGGACTTCCTTCTGTTGTCGTCGCAGCCTGTTTAGGTTGATGTGCAAGGGGCTTGACAGGCTCATCATTGAAGTAGTCCAAGAGGGCCTGGGCGTTTACGGTTGCGGAGGAGATGATGATCCGAAGTGCTGGTCTCTTCCGTCTAATCCTGATGTTCAAGGACAAGATCGGTTCAGTTTGTGACCGACTTTATTGCGTGCAAAGTACTCTCACTTTTTGAGAACGCCGAGTAGAAGGTCGGTATATGCTCCCCTCTCGTGTGCTTCGTCGATCATGACGACGCTATACCGACTCAAGAGAGGATCCCTCATGCATTCACGGAAGAGCATGCCGTCGGTCATGTACCGAATGCGTGTCCGAGTCGGGTGGGAGAGATCTTCGAAACGAATGGTGTATCCGACCTCATCGCCCAGGACGGCGCCGACCTCGGTGGCGACGCGGGAAGCTACGGAGACGGCTGATATTCTTCGTGGCTGGGTGCAGGCGATGCAGAGGGTGGACGAGGAAGAGGCCCAGCCTGCCTCGTGCAGGAACTGAGGGATTTCTGAAGGAGGAATCGAGGTCTTCAGTGTAAAAAGCCTTTCGAATCGGAATACACATAGAATGAAACTCACGCGTAGTCTTTCCACAGCCAGTCTGTCCGATGACAATCAGCACAGGAAAGCGTTCGACCATGTACAGGATCTCGTCCCGCTGTCTTGCAATGGGCAGACGATCTCTCTGAGCCTGAATGCCACCCAGGTCGTCGTTGGCTCGTGCTAATCCTGCTGCGGCGGCGAGTGATCCAGTGTCGAGCTCATCTTCGCCTGCCCTGTCCAGCACAGACCCCGGCCGAGCATTCCCAGGCTTCCAGAACTGCGACATTCTTTCCTTTTACTCTTACTCTTACTACTGTGTATGCTGTTGGTCGTGGTAAGGAGGATGTTGGGTGGGTAATGCTTGTCGGGTGGTTGTCGGCTCTCTCTCTGGAAGAAATCTCGCGCTCGACGTCGACATGGATGAGCTCGAGCTTCTTCTTGACGACGACATTCAACACACTCTCTCTCAGCATTCAGCGCGGACACAGCAGAACAGCAGGCAACGATGGCAGACACAGCAGTAGCACCAGAACCACAGCCAACAGCAACAACATCATCCACACCCAACATCGCAGACCTCATCAAAAAATCATCCCAACGAACACGCTACATCTTCTCCTCCTCCGACCTCGACGCCATCCCAAGTCTCAGCGGACCACGTCGAGCGAGGAAGCCAAAAATGCAAGAATATCAGCGAAAATTGGGGCGGAGTATAAGGATGTTCAGGTCTTGCCGCCTGCTTTGCTTGTTCAACAGCAGGGTGGTGAGGAGGGGCTGTAGGCCTGTACGAGCGGGTATGAAGAGGAAAGAAGGTCCTTCGTTCGATGGTCCTTCTTCTGGTCCCGGTGCGGATGGAGCTATGATTCTCGCTGGACCTTCCAGACCAGGCTCTCAAGCACCAGCATCAACATCAAATCCATCCCTCGCCCTCGTCGCCCTCCGAAGAGAAGAAGGCTACGCATCAGCAACGGAGGAGGTTCTTTACTCTCTACTGCCTCATTCGTAAGAAGGAAGCAGCGGCGCGTCAGGCGAAGCCGACTTATCATCCGCAGTGGAAGCTGAAGCGGGTTATTAGTGGGCATCTGGTTGGGTTCGTTGTATTGCTGTGGAGCCGGGGAACAAGTGGTTCGTCACGGGTGCAGGTGACCGGATGATCAAGGTGAGCTTACCTTATCCCCACTGAACGGCCGAAAAACGAAATCCAGTGCGGAAAGCTGACGGCGATTACTTTTCCACAGATTTGGGATCTCGCCTCGGGAGAACTGAAGCTCTCCTTAACTGGCCATATCTCCACCGTGCGCGCTTAGCGGTTAGCCCGCGCCATCCATACCTCTTCTCCGCCGGTGAAGACAAGATGGTCAAATGCTGGGACCTCGAAACCAACAAGGTCATCCGTCAATACCACGGTCATCTGTCCGGCATCTACTCGCTCGCCTTACACCCGACGTTGGACGTGATCGTGACCGCGGGAAGGGATGCGTCAGCTAGGGTTTGGGATATCAGGACGAAGGCGCAGGTTCATGTGCTTTCGGGTCATCGGGGTACCATTGCGTCTGTGGTCTGTCAGGAGGCCGACCCTCAGGTCATCACGGGAAGTATGGACGCTACCGTCAGACTATGGGACTTGGCTGCCGGTCGATCGATCACGACGCTCACCCATCACAAGAAGTCGGTCAGGGCGCTCGCTGTGCACCCGGCCGAGTTCACCTTCGCCTCGGGCTCGGCGGGTGGGAGGAACATCAAGACGTGGAAGTGTCCCGAGTGCTCGTTGGTGAATAACATGACGCATGAGACGATTGTCAACTCGCTCAGTGTTAATGCGATGGCGTCCTCTTCTCCGGTGGGGATAATGGCTCGCTCAGGTTCTTTGACTACGCCACGGGTGTGCCCTTCCAGTCGGCAGAGGATATCCCCAGCCGGGCTCGTTGGACGCGGAGTCTGGGATCTTCTGCTCCACTTTCGACCAGGCGGGGCATTCGGCTCCTCACCGGCGGTGCGGACAAGACGATCAAAGTCTGGGCGGAGGCAAAGTGAAAATCTACACTCCTCCCTTGGGGCCTCCCTTTCTTCTTGTCACATCCACTTGTCACTTGCAATCAATCAATGGCACTCTGCACGGACGGACAAAAAAAACTTGAAATTGCAACAGTGTATTTGGGAACGATCTGAGGAAGAAGCTTGAGAACACGACGAGAAAATGATAACCGAAGGAGGGTGATGGAAAACAAACGCGACAAAGATGGTGAGTGGGTGGGGAGGGGGACGTCGAGGGTATCGAAAAAATTGCAAGCCGGAAAAGGGAAGGAGGGAGGGGGAAAGTGTATGTATGTAAATGCGGTCCGTCAGGAAAGCTGACGGCGGTGGTTGGGGAAAGGCTCGAACGTCCGTGTATACAAAAGAGGGAGAGGAGGGAAAGTGTGTGTGTTGTAAGAAGAGCGCACCCGGTTGAGGAGTGAGAAAAACGAGAGAGTCGAAACCAGGCCCCGAATATCGCGTGCGTGTGTGCTGAAATGATCGGAACAAGTCTAGGGTTGGAGGGAAGAAGCGGGGGCCCGCCTTTGGAAGAGGGAAAGAAAGAAGGAAGAAAAAAAGGTGGAAGACGAGGTCTTGTCGTGTGGCCTTGAAGTGCGAAGATTGCGATGTCCGACTGTGCGATGTCCGTTCAGTCGGGAAAGAAATATAAAAAAGAAAGTCGTCGAGGACATAGAGAGGGGAGCGGGGTTTCATGGCCGGGCTTTGTCCGCGTCTCCGCTCCTAACCAGCCGTCTTGGCACCCTCCTCCCCTTCCTCCTCCGTAGCCGTGCTCAGCTCATCCTCCGCCCGAGCCGCCTCAGCAAGAGAAGGCCCACCCACGTCTGCCGCGGGAACAGGGACAGCCTCAACCTCGGGGACGGGGAGGGTAGGAGGAAGAGCGGCACGACGAGAAATCCCACTCGGGCCCGCTACAGATGCTTGACCCTCTCCAGTAGCAGCAGCTTCCTCCTCCTCCTTCAACCGACGCGCCTCAGCGAGAGAAGCAGCCTCAGCCATCGCAGCACGTTCATCAACCTCCTCTTCCTCCTCTTCCTCCTCTTCAGCACCGACACTCTCCCAGCTCGCCGACGGACTATGTTCTCCCTCAGCCTCAGCCTCAGCTTCGACAGGTGGTGGTCGTGGTGGGACAGAAGTACTGCCACCTGACTAGCACTCCAAGCCTCCCACCTCGCCCGAGTCCTCTGCGCCCTCCTCTCCTCCCCTTCTTCCTCGTCCTCCTCTTCCTCAGTCCCAAACCCAATCTCCGGCGTTCCCTGCGCAGCAGGAGGAGGAGGAGGGACCTCGTACTGGACGAAGAAACAGGAGTGCCCATCCCAGCAGAAGCAGAAGCAGTAGCCCGTCGACTCGTCGTAGTCGTCGTAGCCGTCTGGTCCGTCTCTTCCTCCGTCTCTTCGTCCAGTCGGCCCAGGACGCGTCGTTCGCCAGGCTTCCGGGTCCCAGTGGAGGAGCACCAACCCCTGAGGCTTGAGAGGTGGATGTGGAGGTGGGTGCACGGCGGGAAGAAGATGATGAAGAAGGAACCCCCATCTCCAGTTCACGCTCCGTCTCGTCCGAATCATCATACTCGCCACCACCCCCAGCACCCGCAGAAGCACGTTCGACCCGAGCCCTCGCCCGAGGCGGCCATCTGCTGACGACGATAGCCCTTTCTTCGGGTGTGTCTTCCAACTCGTC
Organism: Tilletia indica; assembly: GCA_001689995.1. NCBI lineage: Eukaryota > Fungi > Basidiomycota > Exobasidiomycetes > Tilletiales > Tilletiaceae > Tilletia > Tilletia indica. Next base: position 166,838 of record MAPW01000013.1, read on the forward strand.
GTCCAGGACTTCGTCGTCGTCGTCTTCGTCCTCGTCGTATACACCCAGAGCACTTGAGGTGGTAGTAAGGGACTCTGCCTCGCCGGCGCCCTCTTCCTCCTCCTCCTCCTCATCCTCGTCTTCCTCCTGATAGCCTCCTTCGCGCTTGACACCACCGTCCTCAGGCTTGACCCGCTTCTCACCATCGCGTTTGATAGAGGAGGGAGTAACAAAGGCCTCGTCTGAGGTGCGTACGTCGATGTTTGAGTTTGCGATGGTGGAGTAGAGAGCGAATATGCCTGCTACGAAGAAGGCTGCTGCTAGTTCGCATGCGAGGAAAGAGGGAGGTGAAGGTGAAGAAGGAGGTGAGGGGGTAGTGGTACATGAAGAACCTGTGTGGATCAAATAAGATCAATATGGGATTGGTTTTCGATAAAGAGAAGAGTGATTGGGGACTGACCTGAGACCGGTGAGATGGGCATCGAAGCGAAGACTGACGGCGTGGGTCTGTAGTTCTCCACGAGAGACAAAGGCTTCCTTGCCTCCATTGCCATTGCCATTGCCGTGCCCATGTCCACCCCCATACATCCAGTACCGCTCAGCATCGGATCGACCGACAGTAATACGAGCGCGTGCGATGCTCTGTGAAGGATGCCTGACGCCAACCTGACCTGGTAGACCGTTTGCTGAGGGAGTGCGTTCTCGTTGGAGGGAGGATGATTTTGACTTCGGAGGAGAGGGTGGTGAGGTTGGTATGCTGGATGCTGAGCCTACTTGGAGTATGGCGCGTCGGAGGAGTGGGACGGAGAGGAGGGTTAGAGGTGGGCCAGAGTAGGAGGAGGAGACTGCTCCGCCTGGGGCGGATATGCCGAAGGGGGAGATGTCAGGGTTTGGGTTGCGTGAGAGGAAGGAGGAGAGAGCGTTGAGAGCGGAGGCGGATGGATGGAGTAGAGTAGGTCGACTGGATATGATGACAGGTTCGCTGGACGAAGAGTCGGCATACATGTTGATGGAGACCATGAAGTTTCCGAGGTCGAGATTGGCAGGGGTGAGGGGAACGGTGAGTTCGAGAGTGACGTCGTACTGTTGATCATCAGCAAAGAATTTGCCGGGAGGGTCGAAGTATACGTCTGCCCAGGGAGCGGTACCCTGTTCGCCATACTGCAGATAGACAGGCACGCGGAGACCGAGATGGGGTACCCAAGCGTTGTAGAAGGCGATGTAGGCTGCTATGGCGAGAGCGAGGGCGGTCCAGAAGACGGTTGTGAGGAGGGAGAGACGGAGGATGAGTCTGTGAGTGCGTGGTGAGGTGATGATGGCGAGGATGAAGGTGAGTGGCTGGATGAGACAGGTGTCTAGGATGTGAGATGGCCATGTTGTGGGAGGGGGTAGAGCGTCGAGGGTGTATATGAGAGTGTCTACCCATGTTTGCTGATGGGGAATGTGTAGCTTGGTGGCTGGTTGTTGCTGTGGTTGAGGTTGTGGTTGTCTGTGAGGAGGGTATGAGTATCGATGTTGCTGCTGCTGCTGGTGGTGATGGCGTCTGAAGGGTGACTGTTGTTGAGGTTGAGGGATGCCCTGTGGCTGCTGTGCTCCTGGTGTGTAAGTCATCCGCGACATTCTCCTTCTGCAGGTTGAGGTGGTTGTCGTGGTCAAGCAGAGGAGTCAGTGCAGCCATGGGAAAGAGGTGGGTGATGTCCCCGATCTGTCATGCGCAAATCACTTCCTTAAGAGAGTCACGTGATGAGTCTGTTATCTTATCGTTATCTCTTGACTTTTGTTCTTCTCACCTTCCCTGCCGAGTTACGAGTATGACTGATGGATGAGGTCCACACACTCAAGGACGACGACGACGATCATCTTTCACTCACTTCAGCTCGGATGGCATTGCGCTTCCTATCAAGAACATCAAGAACATCATCCTTACCCCGTCTCTACTCATCACTCACAACCATGGCAGACACCAGCATCACCCAGCTCGAACAACAGCGAGATGCTCAGGCTCTCACCGTCAGACAGCTCAAACAGGACAAGGCAGACCCAGCAAAAATCAAGGAAAGCGTAGACACCCTCCTCGACCTCAAACGACGCATCACTGCCCTCTCTCTCTCCTCAGATCCATCCTCATCTTCTCAACCAGCATCCTCCTCATCACCAGCACCCACAAAATACACCCTCAAAACTCCAAAGGGCACACGCGACTGGGAACCCCTCTCCATGGCACTCCGCACCCGCATCTTCTCAACCATCACCCGCATCTTCGAAGCTCACGGCGCAGTCACCATCGACACTCCCGTCTTCGAACTACGCGAAATCCTAGCAGGCAAGTACGGCGAAGACTCCAAACTCATCTACGACCTCCAGGACCAGGGTGGGGAGATCTGCAGTCTTCGATACGACCTGACTGTTCCCTTTGCTCGCTTCGTCGCGATGAACATGGGAGAGTATGGAAACATCAAGCGATACCACATCGCAAAGGTATACCGCCGCGACCAGCCCGCCATGAGCAAGGACGCTTCCGCGAATTCTACCAGTGCGACTTCGACATCGCCGGCACCTACGACCCCATGCTCCCCGACGCAGAATGTCTCCTCATCGTATCCGAAATCCTCACAGCCCTCAAGATCGAACCCTTCACCATCAAGATCAACCACCGCAAGATCCTCGACGGCATCTTCGACCTCTGTGGGGTCCCCGCAGACAAGATCAGGCCCATCTCTTCTGCTGTTGATAAGCTCGACAAGATGTCCTGGGATGATGTCAAGAGGGAGATGGTCGCCGAGAAGGGATTGGACGAGGCTGTGGCTGATAAGATTGGGGAATACGTCAAGCTCAAGGGTGAGTCTTTCCTCCATTTCCCTTTGTTTCTTCCTTTCCCACCTCTGACTGATGCGCCTTCATTCGGCATATAGGCGGAGAGGAACTCCTCACTCAGCTCCAGGCCGACACCGCCCTCGCATCCCACTCCCTCGCATCAGCCGGTCTCAAGGATATGACCCTCCTCTTCAGCTACCTCCGCGTCTTCAACATCCTCCCCCGCATCTCCTTCGATCTCAGTCTCGCCCGCGGATTGGACTACTACACCGGTCTCATCTACGAAGCCATCACCCTCGCTCTGCTCCTCCTACCCCTGCCGAGTCTTCCTCATCATCATCATCGAAAAAGAAGAACAAGGACGAAGTCGACGAGTCTGCTGTGGGCGTAGGCTCCATCTCTGGCGGTGGCCGATACGATCACCTCGTCGGCATGTTCTCCAACTCGAAGAACAAGGATGCCGTGCCCTGTGTAGGATGCAGTATCGGGATCGAACGCATCTTTGCCATCCTCATGGCCAAGCTCAAGGAGGAGCAGGCCTCGGGAGCAGCGACCACAACTACCTTGCGCGCCAAGAACACGGAGGTGTTTGTCATGAGTATGGTGGGGATGGCTTGGCCTTGCCCCGGTTGGAGGTTTGCAAGAAGTTGTGGGATGCCGGGATCAAGGTGGGTTCTCTTTTCTCGCTTTTTTATTTTTTATTGAGGACAATGTCTGACCTCTAACCCTTCCATTCACAGGCCGAGTTCCTCTACAAAGTCAAGCCCAAGCCCGCCGCCCAGTTCACCGCCATCGAGCGAGACGCAACCCCACTCGCCGTCCTGCTCGCTCCAGACGAGTGGGCCCAGGGTACCGTGCGCGTCAAGGAGCAGCGAGGGAAGGACTCGGAGGAGGGAGCGGGTAAAGGCGAGGTTGTCAAGGTGGATGAGCTTGTGGAGTATCTCAAGGCGAAGATTGGGAGCTGGGAGAGGGAGTGATCCACCCCTTTGTCCATCGTGGATCACACATTACCCCACCACGCTCGTTTGATAGAACCCTGCCCTTCCCTTGGGGTCCCTGACAGCATCTAGCCACCTCTTAGAAGAACCTTGACCACGTTCGAAATATCCCCCCTCCCCAAGTAAACAAACCAAAAAAAGCCATTCTGTGTGTGCATGCTTCCAGCAGACCCCGCATGGCTCTACTCTACGTATGATCCACATTATTCCAGATGCTTCCCATGCGCACGGCGCAAGGTTCCTATGAAACTACGGATCACAGTCCCATATGCCCTTTCGACGCGAGTAATCTTCCTTCTTCCGATCCTGCTGCACCTTCGCGAAATCGCGCGCGCGACCTTTCCAGCTTCCAGGCTCCATCCAGGCTTCAACGAGCTTCCACTTCCCAGCGAGCGAAGGCATCATTTCCTTACAAGGCGCGCGCACAGGCCATCTTGCCGAAGCAGAGCGTATTCCATGGCCCGCACGACTCCCGTCTCCCCCCCTCCCTCCCTCCCCCGTACTTTTCGTCGGTCCTTCCGGATCAGCGATCAGCGATCAATCCGCATGGTCTTTGACTCCAGCATTCGACGGGACCAAACCCTGCTCTCACATCTCACTGCTGGGCCTCGGAAGTCCCCCTCTTGGGCCTCGAAAAGTTGGGCTTCCGACTTCCAAGGATGAGTGCGAAGTCATGCTGATTAGTTCCTTATTGTCCGAACTCCCACAGCCTATTGTTGAAGGCTGTTCTCAGACTGCATCGACCACCAATGTACCATGCGTTCTCGTCCTCGATCCTCGAGCTGACCCTTTAATCCTCTGAGCTGACCCTTTGACCCTCACTCCCCCCCCCCCCCCCCCTTTCATAACAGAGATACTCCTCTGACCTTCTATCCCTGATTGTCTTTCCCCAGTCCCCTTTCGTCTTATTTGACGATCTCCCTCCCTCCCCCTCTCCCTTCTTCTATGCAAGAGTGGTACCTGTACTCTCGGCAAGGACGGCGATCGCTGCTTGAACGTCGAACAGTGCCAGAACTGGCAGCATTGGAGATGGGGACCAGCGTAATATGATCGTCTTGAATGTCGAAAGTGTTCACGACAGAGTCTCGAAGCTGTGCCTCCGATCTAATCGTCTCGCTGGCTGCAGGGCCAGCCGAAATCCACTCTTTGACGTCCATGTGCATTGCTACAAACGATGCGGCTGGAACAACTGCGACGTCGAGGTTGTAACAAGCCTTGAGGTAGCCCTTGACGACGATCAACAGAAAGTCGAGTGCACTGTCGTCCAGCCACTGTGTGTCCTGGCAAGTACGAGCATTGGCAGCTGTCAGAGTACAGCCCTTGATATTTGCCACGATTTCACCATCAGGCATTCTTGTTCGAGGACGATCATCGGCCTTTCGAGCCTTCTTCTCAGCAGGGAAAGTGGAGCCCTGTTTAGAAGTACGCAAACACACAAGAAATAAACGTTCTTTAGACAACTTCAGTCATTCACAAGATTTAGATTTCTGATGCTCATGCTCACACTAAAGAATCTGTTCAGAGCCCGTATCTCGTCGTGGATCTCCACCGGTACTTCATCCAAGAAAGGAAGTGGTTCGCCATCAGCTTGTGGAGCCTTCGACTTGGGAGCCATAATAACGAATGTTGATAGGAAGACAGCTGATGCTAAGTGCGAGACGTTCGAAGGCGTTCTGGGTCTGGATGAAGTTCCCTGTGAGCAGGTTCCCAAAACTACGTTCAAACTTGAAAAGAAGATCTGAGGGTGGGGGTACTGGATGGTGTCTCTTGAGCGCGTGAGTCGTGGATGACACAATCAATCTGCTCTACGCAACAAACAAACACTAAGACAGGTCTAAGATACTATCTTATCCACTTTCGCTCGAAGGCCGAGGCGCCGAGATGGCGAGGAGGATCGCTGATCGCTGATCAGAGAACGTCCTGAGGACTGATGAAGTCATGCACGGCAGTGGAACTGGCTTGAGCTGTGATCTTTTACGAAGCCTCACGCCTCACCCCTTTTCCAGTGGCTTGCAGCCTTCCTTGCAGCCTTCTCGTCCGAGGGTGCTCCTGTTCGGGATCCTTTCCGGGTGGCACACCATGAGGCATGAGGCTGCAAAGCGGAACAACGCCCCCACCACTTGCAGGAAGGTGCTCCTGTTCGGGTGGCGCCTCATGCGGCATGCCTCATGTACCACTGCCGGACTGCCAAGTGAGAGACTATACACGACCTTCTCAGACACATCAATAATCAATAATCATTGATCATTGAGCGATGCCCTCTTCTGACCCCAGACCCTGCCTTTGCGATCGATACCAGGAACTTGTCGACAACTTGTCCATTCTCGTTGTTGAGGTGGATCCACATATCCTCGGAAGATACGACTGCTGCGTCTCCATTTCGGGCGACATGCATGTGCGAAATGAGATGTCTCATTTCTCACGAACCTTCCACAAACCAACCTGCAGCTCTTTCTCACGTCGCTTCATCTCCACATAAACGTGCTGCAGATCCAGAGAGCAAGAGCCAGCACACCGGAGCGGTCGTCTCCCGCATCGCGCTTCGTCGCCCATCCTTCCTGAGATCCCTTTTGAGATCCCTTTGAAGTATTCTGCGCTGCTCCACAATTTCAAGTATTTGGGGGAAGAGGAAGATTACACGCAAGTATACCGGGCGACACTGTCAGATAAGGAAAGCCGGGTTGTGCATATGTAATGCCGCTGTGACCTGCATGCAACACCTCATTTTCTCATGAGCCTCATCGACTGATCCTCAGTGGAAAAAAATGTGGATGGTTCGTGGAGGTTTGGTGGAGTCTCCACGAAACCTCCAAAATGAACTTTTTTCTCCATCAAAGCTCCACGAAAGCTCCACCAAACTTCACTCTTTAAATGTGGCTTAGCGCGCTTCTTGCCCGACAGTGGAAAGCGCCTGTGTGTGCTCCTAAGGCCCAGCACGCACGCCTTCCCCTTGCCCCCTCGCCCCCTCCCCTTCCGCACTCCCGCTCTCACGCCCTCCTGTAGCCACCCACAGTCACTCAACCTCCTCAGCATGCCCACTCTCGCGTAAGTTTTGCCTCAAACGGCGTTGTTGCGTCTTTTTATTGAGGATCGTTATGCTCCCTTTTGGTGTGTGACTGTTTTGAAGTTGGTGAAAAAAATTCCACGTGGTCGTTTTCGATGTTCGGCGACTAGATTGTCAATCGCAACGCAAATTTGGACAAAGCTCACGTGGCAAAGGTGGCAGATCAGCTTTTGGCAGGGGTTGCGGTTTGCTTTCCACGGATGCTCCACAAAAGCCCCACAAACGGTCCATTTGGGCAATTTCTCCACCAATCCTCCACAGTTTTTTCTACTGAGACTGATCCATTTATCCTTGCACTCACATCAGAGTAGCCTAACCTGAGTCAAGTCGGAACCAGGGGTGTAAACTGAGGAGAGACTGCTTCTTGATCCACCGCCTCACCAACGATATGCGAGAAACTGACCCGAAGGCACTAGGCACTAGGCACCTTCATTTTCTCACGAACCTTCTCCTCATCTTCTCACATCGCTCCATTAGGGGTGGTCACGCAGACGGAGGAACCTTGAATAAACCCGAAGAAATGCTACAAGCGAGGTTTCAGGTGCCTTCCTCCGAAGGAAAACGCCTGAAGGAACGGCGGAGGTCTGAACCTCCTCCGAGCTGTTCGTCCTTCTTCGAAAATTTCCTTCATTTGCTTTCATGCCCCTTGCATAGCAACAGACAAATAGCAACACCGTGTCGATCACCTGCAACACGGTGTTGCTAGATACGGCACCCATCTTGCAGCTCACAGCAACATAGGATGCGGATGCTCGCTCAGACGGGCCCCAAAAGAAAGATACAACGCTGTAAAGCTGGTCGATCGCGTCAGCTAGGCGGTAGACCTTAATGCTGTGCTTGGGGAGCTATTTTATAGGTGGTAATTGCTGCTCCATTGTTGGTAAATACAGGTCAAGGCGCGTAGGAACGCGTCTCCTACGCGTCTTTTAATGTCACGTGCTGACATGAAAATCCGTCCTCAGTCCATTCACCCAAAAATGGCCGAATGATGCGCAAAGGAGTGCTGGTCACGCAGCAGGCTCCTTCAAGCCACATTCGAGCTCTAATTTCAGACCTTTTCATTTGCAAAGAACTTTGCTTTTTCGGTCTCCTCCGTCTGCGTGACCACCCCTATTCTCACATCGATCCCCGTAAATAATAATCAAAGACGCCGCAGCAGGGAAGTGATAAGCCCTGTGGAATTGTGCCGTGGCGTCCTTCGCTGCACTGCGCATGCAGTCGAAGGGCTCTCCACCGAAGACTCCCCTTTGGGAGTTGGGCCCCCAGGGAAGCATCTCGTTCACTTTTGGATTGAGAGGCAGCTGTGGTGGAAGCACCGAGCACTCCCCTTCAGATAGGAGTGGAAGTGGCGCCAGCTGGGAGCGTGAGTGGCGCCTCTGCGGGAGCCGTGAAGGGAAGCTGCTCAGCCGGACTGGGAGTATATCGACCATGAAAGGTATAAATACGCTTGCCTTTGCTTCTCCCACTCTGCAGCCCTCCTTCATACCCAAGCTATTCTCACTCCCACACAACTAATCCCCGAAGTCACTCCTATCTTCTTCACCCTTTCTCAGGACGTTTCGCCCTCGTTCACCTTCTTGAATTGCGCTGGGACGCACACATTTGACGGTGAGCCCTAGATGATAGTAGACGACCATCAGATGGCACTTGTTGACTTGATTTCGCATTACAGCAGACAACACACATCGCCGCGCGCCAGGTCGTGATCCGGCACCATTACCGCCCCTACTGTCATCTCTCCTCTTCCTTTACCCTCTCCCTTTGGTTCATACCGCCTCCATTTCCCCTTTCGGGTCATGATACAGGTGAAAATCATGGCATACTTCCTCCTCAGTGTGCTCGTGCTGACCTCTTCTTTCTGTTCACTCGTCCCTCAATCTCCTTCACAGGCCGGTCACTTCGCCTGGTCTCAAGTACGTACGCTCCTGTCCTAGTACTGCTCCACATGATGGTTACGCCTACTGACTTGCTCACGCTCCCTACAGCCACTCGACCCTGGCGTGCTTATCTCGCCCAACTCCTGGCATACTGCTCAGCCCTTGCCGGCTCAACGCTTCCTTGGCTCGATCACCTGCTTCGACTCTGGTATCCTGCTCGCCCTCGCTAAGTCGGCTGCCAAGATAGCTTGTCCATAAGTGTGAGTATCATCCGATGATGACGATGAGTCTCATTGCACTGGCTGACCTCCCTCTCCCTTTCCCTCCCTCTCAGCCCGATTCACAGCCGTGGTGAAGCCCCCCGATCAGCTGCATATCCCTCCTCGTCGAGGTCGACCCCAGCCCGGATTTCCTTCACCAAGGTCGGGCACCCCTGCTGCACTTAACAGCAATTTTCAGGGCACTTTTACGAGTGTCTGCGCTCCATACGGAGTGTCCGGCAGCTTTACATGTGTATATAAGTCTGCCCAGCAAAGATGGCAGCCCTCAGCGCGACCGTCTACTGCAATCAAGGTCATTCTTCTTCGGTTTCTCATAACGGCTGAGTGAACTGCAGGGTCTTGGTACAGTCATGGACTTCGCTTGCAGGTGGCGAAGGCTGATATATCGTTTTCCCACATTCGAATCTGAACATCGAAAACGTTTCTCCTCACCACAATTATCTGATCTCCCCATCTCTTCTGTGCCGGCCAGCAACTGACGTCTGACGCGCCAAACTCGTCAACGCTCATTGCATCAGGCAGAGCCGGCGGGCAGGCAGAGGAGCTGCAAAAACAAGGTGCTCAAGTCCTTATTTGAGCTGCTTGCCTGCGACAGCCGGATGCTTACTTTGCCCGTTACAACACAGAGGAACTGGGTGACATCTCAGCGCTCAGCGCTGAGCCTTATAGCAGTAAGCGGCAAATAGAAACTGTACAGAGAGTGGCAGACAGAGAAGGGTTTTCCTTGCTGCTCCACCGCTCCCTCTTTCAGAGCGCTTCCTTTGAGGTGATCGGAGTCGGGATGCTCACTCTTCCTTCCTCTGCTCTCTCTCTCCACCCTTTCCTCTACTCCCTTTTTTTCGCTCCGCCTTCATGCTGCTTTCTAGGGCATCACTACGTTAACCTGGCACAGCTCAGGGCGACAAACGTTCCGCCGCTACATGGGTGGGCCCGTCGGATGGATCGCTTCATCGTTCCGCTACCCATTTCGGCTACTGGCCAAAGAAAGAAACGTCACTGATCTATTTCCATGCATCATTACGGGGTTGCAACTTCGCTGCACCGCAAAAGAAGACGAAGAGAAGAAGATATATAGCAGGCCTTGTTCGTTGCTCCCATCTTTGAAAATCTAAGTTCCATAACCATCGCCCTCCTCCAACCTTACTGCTTCCGTCCGCTGCTGGTCAGCTACATTGATACTTCAATCTTCCTCTTACATACATTCCACTCCTGCCTTACTCCACCAACAGACATATACAGCAATGGTCCACTTCTGTAAGCTGATTGCGCTACTGCCCTTCCTCCTCTCCACGTTCGCTCTCCCGCTCGAACACGCGACTCCCGGACTCTCGTCGACAGCGCCTCATCCTGACCGCGCCCATTCGCAGTCGGAGAGCCCTGATTTCAGCCTCATACTACCCGGTAAGTTTGACTCTTGCGTGCCAGAACTCTTGCCGAGATGGCGCTGAAGCTGATCCTACTCTACATCCACCACCTCTACCAGCAAAAAGGGTTAGATTGCTGCCGCGAAACGATCCAGTCACCAGGGAGGGCTGGCAATGGTTTAACGAAGCGGTCAAGATCATGCAGGACCCAAAAGCGGATCTTGCGACGTTCGATGAATCCATTCGCAAAGGGAAACAAGCTATCCACAAATTGGGAGCCTCCATTGAAGAAGACGAGAAAGCAGAGAAGGCAGCTAAAGCCAGACGACCACCCTACCGGTTCTTCTGGCCCAAGTACCGCTTAAACACCAAACCTTCTACTGAGAAGCCCAGTACATCCGGAAGACCATGGTCCGGCCCCTGATGACACTGGTCCTTGACCTCTGATCCCGCCGCGCGAGGGACGAGTCACGCCTCTGTCGTTGTAGCCACACCATAGCAATGGCGGAGCAGGGAGAAATGCAATCCGACAGTCCTCCTTTGCTGCCTGTTGCCTGGAGTGTCTTTGCGGCCTCCATTCAGGGCGAAAGTCTGATCCAGCTGACGCTGAATCTTTCCTTCCATCACTCTTTTCCTCCCCTTTTCCCCAGCTCAGTCGCGTTCCCGCAAAGATGGGCTCCACCTCCTTCTTTATAAAAGTCCACATCGACCTCGAAGATCCTCTAGGCCACGACGATTGTCCTCCTCATTAAAGCTTTCAAATGTCCCCAGTCTTCAACGCTGGACAATCATCGACTGAGCGCTTTTGGCCCTGAGGCCGAGAATAAAGGTTGAGGTCTGTACTGCGTCGCACGATGCGCTCGCTGCCAATTAGTGAGTCTCCCGAAAGATCCGGTCCCTACCCCTCATTCTGCTCACAGTCTTCTTCACTGTGGTCGCAGCCTTCAATCGACATCGAAACTGGGAAGCGAGACCCTCATCTGCCATACAAGCTCCGCAACGCTGGCTGATTCTTGAGGAAAGCTCGAAACGACTCGGAAGGCCATGTTTCGGCATGCTTTCTGCTTTCCGTGAGAAAAGTACCTGGTCTCTTCTTTCATTTGCTTCTCCCACTCTGCAGCCCTCCTTCATACCCAAGCTACTCTCACTCCCACACAACTAATCCCCGAAGTCACTCCTATCTTCTTCACCCTTTCTCAGGACGTTTCGCCCTCGTTCACCTTCTTGAATTGCGCTGGGACGCACACATTTGACGGTGAGCCCTAGATGATAGTAGACGACCATCAGATGGCACTTGTTGACTTGATTTCGCATTACAGCAGACAACACACATCGCCGCGCGCCAGGTCGTGATCCGGCACCATTACCGCCCCTACTGTCATCTCTCCTCTTCCTTTACCCTCTCCCTTTGGTTCATACCGCCTCCATTTCCCCTTTCGGGTCATGATACAGGTGAAAATCATGGCATACTTCCTCCTCAGTGTGCTCGTGCTGACCTCTTCTTTCTGTTCACTCGTCCCTCAATCTCCTTCACAGGCCGGTCACTTCGCCTGGTCTCAAGTACGTACGCTCCTGTCCTAGTACTGCTCCACATGATGGTTACGCCTACTGACTTGCTCACGCTCCCTACAGCCACTCGACCCTGGCGTGCTTATCTCGCCCAACTCCTGGCATACTGCTCAGCCCTTGCCGGGCTCAACGCTTCCTTGGCTCGATCACCTGCTTCGACTCTGGTATCCTGCTCGCCCTCGCTAAGTCGGCTGCCAAGATAGCTTGTCCATAAGTGTGAGTATCATCCGATGATGACGATGAGTCTCATTGCACTGGCTGACCTCCCTCTCCCTTTCCCTCCCTCTCAGCCCGATTCACAGCCGTGGTGAAGCCCCCCGATCAGCTGCATATCCCTCCTCGTCGAGGTCGACCCCAGCCCGGATTTCCTTCACCAAGGTCGGGCACCCCTGCTGCACTTAACAGCAATTTTCAGGGCACTTTTACGAGTGTCTGCGCTCCATACGGAGTGTCCGGCAGCTTTACATATGTATATAAGTCTGCCACCGCTTCTTGTACTTGGACTTGTCTGATTAACTCCCACCTTCTCCTGATGTACAGGTGGCAAGTTGAAAGTCGGCGACATTGTGCGGGTCGCACGAACCACGGACCCCTATACCCGCAAGATGACGAAGTGAACGTCGTTTTTCTCTGTCCGGCCTTTGAATTTGACATGGACGTCTACAGAACGTTCTTCGACCAGTCTACAGAGCCCTCTCTGCGTCTGGAAGCGTTCTAGATCAGCATCGCGATGCCACATCCCAACATGAAAATTTAAGGCTCATTTGGCCCTGTACTGATCTGACTTAGCGTTGCGTTCGTCTGAGATTCCGAGACTCTGGCGTCTCGGAGCGTGGGAAACTAACGGCTTTGCATATTCGCATTTGTTTGTTGTGTTGTTACGAAAGCACAATTTGAAGTTAAGAAAGCCAGAAATTCACTTTGCCCCTCCTCGCCTCCTCTCCATCGCCTTTTTCGGTATCACAGCCCTGGAAACTCTGCTGCTATGTCCCACATAGGGATGAGAAGACCCAATAAGGAAAAGAGGCTCATATAAAGTGCAGACCTTAATCTTCACTTCTTTTCATCCTTTCAGTGAGCAGCAAGTCTTGGGTGAGGTCGAACTTGAACAGAGTGTAATTCATTGAGAATGTGAACAGTCAAAAAGGGTCTAGAAGAAGATGCGCTTGGCCTCATCGCCCTTCTTCTCGCCCTTTCCATGTTTGCCGGGGCGCTCCTCTCCCTTCTCACCCTTCCAACTCCTCACTGTGGCCCTTCTCAGCACCCTTGCCCTGCTCGCCCTTCCGTCCAGCCTCGCCCTTCCGACCGTAGCGCTCCTCGCCCTTCTCGGCACCCTTGCCCTCCTCGCCCCTGTGACCGTAGCGCTCCTCTCCCTTCTCGGCATCCCGTTCTTGCTCGTCCTTCCGACCGGCCTTGCCCTTCCGGCCGTGGTGCTCCTCTTCCTTCTCGGTACCCTTTCCCTGCTCGCCCTTCCGGCCGTAGCGCTCCTCACGCTTCTTATGAAGCTTGCCCTTTTCCCCCTGATCTTCCGTTTCCGCACCTTCGTCCTTCTGACCCTCCTTGCCGTTCTCGCTCTGCTCTCCATTGGCTTCCTCATCTTCATCCTTGTTCTCGTCCTCACCCTCACCCGTGTCCTGTCCAACGTAGTTGCCGTTCTTGTCTCCGAAGATCACCTTGACGTAGTTTCCGTTCACGGTCCCGACCTTGCCCTTGTCGCCCTCTTCATCGTTCTCGCCTTCTCCTTCGTCATCATTGTCCTCTGCATTCCCCTCGTTGTCCTCCCCCTGACTCTTGCCCGTGCCAGCGTCGTTGCCGTTCGTGTGCTCGGAGGTCCCTTGAGCATGACCGCCGTTGAGCTTCTCGCTGCGGCTGAGGATACAACAGAACGAGGAACAATTCCCGTGGCGTCGGCGTTGATGCTGATCGGAGAGGACGCAATGGGCGTGGCGACCATGAGGGCACAGAGAATGAGAGCGATCTTGCAGTTGAGTTGCATGATTGGCGAGTTGAGAGTATGGGTTGTGTAGATGCTTTGTGAGTGTAGTGTGTGGGTGAGAAAGAGTGAGTGGGAAGATTTCCTATGATGGGAGTGGCTGATGAAGGAATGGTGGGCAGGAAGGCAAGTGATGCCCCCTTTTGAAACCTGAATGTACGTACCCAGCGAGAATGAGCATGGCTCTTCAAGGATTGTTGGCACACAGAGGCGACCCGAGCCCAGTCTGCAGATTGTCGACTTGCTCGGGCAGAGAGGCTCCACCTCGGGAAGTGGGGCATTTCTACATACAGGGCAAGCGAAGCAAGCGACTCACCCTTGCCGGTGCGAGGAGCTCGTTGTTGCGGGCGGCCTCTATGGTTGTGACGTATGTATGCTCCTCCTGAATTGCTGACGTGAGCATCATGAGCGACCAGTCCAGAATCGCCATTGAGGGACAGCGCGCGCTAGACTTCCAAAGTGTGACACGAACGTTCGTGACGGTGAAAGTTTCGTCCTTTTATAAGCGTGTATGATCTGGCGAGTGCACCGAGCTTCACGGCAGGTCCCTTTCACGAGTAAGGCGAAAGACTTTCGCACTCGTGTATTTGCGATTGATGAGAAAGTGAGGAGCTCTGTGTACAGGACGCAAAGGACAGGGGAAGACCGACCGCTCTCGAATGCATAGCGAGCGGTGGCTGCTCAGTGTGTCGAGATCAGGATCTTCATGTCGTTCTCGAGGAGCCTTGGCATGTTCGGCAGTGTGGTGTCGCGGGCGAGTCGGGGTGCGGATGCTGCTGATGATGTCGATTCGTTCTAGAATGAGGCGGTAGAGGTTGGCCTGGTAGGGAGCATCGAGGCGAGGCAAACGATGAGATATGGTCTTTAGTGAAGAGATCCATAATGTCATGAAAGACTCACAGCACTACGAGCATACATCAAGCCTTCTTTGCACACCGCCTTCCACCAGGCGATTTGTCACCCTGCAGGATCTCCACGAGCAACGGCTGCTGGTGCTGCCTTCTCTGCCTTATCGTCTTCTTCAATGGAGATTCAAGATTTCTACTCCCATTTCCAGCCCGCTTTGACCGGATTGATCAATCGGGTGTGAGCTGACCTGTGACTCAACTCTATGTATTTGCTGATATGCAGAGCACAAGGAGACTTACTCAACAACATTGGGTCCTTCGGGATGATACTTGTGAAGATAAAGCCCGCTGGAAAGCCTTCTCGGTCTCGCCGCTCCCACGCAGGATCACCGAGCCAGCAGAAAATCGTCAAAGAAAAGAGAAAGAGAAGGAGAAGGAGAAGGAAGTCATGTGAAGTCAGTACGAGGAAAGAACCCACTACAGCAGAATCAACCTGTGAAGAACCCCGTTGCGCGGAGCTGCTATATCCCCAGCTCTAACCATGGGATGGAGAGGGGAAGATTGACAGTCATTTGGATCTCGTGACGCGTGCGAGGCTTGGACTGAGCCTGTACACGGGAACATGAGACTCGCGCCTCCTGCTCGCCCGCGGGATGTATTCCATACGCAGCCTGGGCCCTGCGGTCCAATCTCAACCTAGGCTCTGTAGAGGGACGTCGAACCGCGAAGGAGGTAGACCGAGGTCTCCTCCCAAGTATGTGTCCCTGCCGTGGCAGGGCACCGAAACAGGACGTCTCCTGTCGCGATGGGGTGAGCAGGCCGGGAAGAAAGGGGATGGAGAGGGGAAGGGAGACACTCACATTGCAACAAGCGAACCGCTGAAACCAGGAGAGTGAGGTTGAGAAGATTGAATGTGAGGTATAAGAGAAGAGGTTGTGTGAGAAGTGAAAGGTAGATGTGTGTGTGAGTGAGAGGATGAGGAGATGGTGGAAGGGGGAAGAAAATTTTCTCTTCGGGCCCCTCTTTATATCTATCCCTCTCCAATCTTCTCGAAACACTCACACAGATTAGTAGAGGGATGTTGACAAGGCAGAAGAGCAGAGTAAGAGAGACTAGGCTGCGAGAATGACCGAGACCGAAGACTACCTACATCTTTGCAATGCTGTCGGATTTGGCACCGTCTATGAGTTTGGCAGACGGAGAGACGTGGTCGTTGATTCACCCAGAAGCATCTTGACCAACTGGCGCTCTCCTCATGTCGTGCGTGGTGTCGCAAGGAACGAAGTAACCAAAATGCTGCACCTTCCTACGTTTGTCGCAGCACACGTCACAACCTCGTTCAGAATCGTGGAAGGGGAGAAACGAGTCATCTATTTTGAGTGAGGAGAGGGGAAATGGGAATCAGATCTAGATATCTAGATGAAGGTGCCGAATCCGCTCTTCTTCTTTGCAGCAGCGAGCTTCTTGGCGGCGAGGCTGTCGAAGTGAGAATCCTCGTGAGCCGCAGCAGCCTTGAACTTAGTAGCAGCGTTGGCCTTGGCCGCAGCCTTGTGCATCTTCACCTTCACCATCGCCTCTTTCACCTGTTCCAAAGGTCTTGCCGATCACATGTTAGGTCTACTCGCCCATTCTCACAACACCTAGACATCCCTCACACAGATGTAGTTGGACCTGTTATTCTACCTTACCAAAACAAATTCCTGCAACCTGTTCCATGGCCAGAATGCTCACCTATTCCCTACGGAGGTGCCGATCTTGGTCAAAGCTCGATGGAGATAGTTCAAGACCTTCACCCTAAGCGGAACTTCTCCAACTAAGCTTTCTCGTGAGTTTCGTCCGTCTCGTAAGGGAGATTTAAGTATTGCGACGCGAGCTCACCGTCATATCCTCCCGCAGTCGATCATCTGTAGTGGAGCAACTTTTGTCAGCCGACTGCAGAATCATGGCCACCTAGACATTGATGACGAGGTAGAGCTGTTCACTACCAACTACGGAAAAGACTCGACATCACATGCGCTACAAGACAATCCTGCAATATCCCTCGCAGTCATGTTCATCGGCGTCGACATGTACCTCATCCAACAAAAGAAGTGGGGACAGTTGAGCCCGCCTCTGTTCGGAAACGGAACTGTCAGGACACTCTGCATCATACGTTCGGTACAAGGTCCAGCGTATGTGCTTCCTCAGGTCGATACGTTTTCTGCTCTTCGAAATTCCACCACTCGACTACAATTCCGGCATGAATTCAATCGATCAGCTCAATACGCTCGCTAGGCAACACACTGACGGACTGGTCCATCCCTGGAACGATAGTAGTACGATCAACATACTCCCCATGCAGCCAAGTACATACAGCTTCAAACATGGCCAAGGCGTTTTGCTGCACCGCAGTCTCTGGCGGCTGTGCTTGAACTCAAGAAATATACATGGACGGTCGATCTTCACCCCTCGCTTTCTGTCTTTCAGCTGATAGCGAACGCTCCTGTCCACTTCCTTAATCTGGAATTCGAGTCTGGACCCATCTCCATAAAAGCACTTTCCAGAACCTCGCTTCACGCGCATGGACCGATATCATCGACGAATTCAGCATCCGCCAATCGGCGAAGTTGGATATGTCGTCCTATTCCATCCGGTCGCGCAGCGTGCCTATGACGCGCGGCCAGAGCAGCAAGTCTACACTGTATGTCCCATGGGATACGCCTCGGGAGTGCTACAAGGGATGTTGCTTGGCTGAGTGGCTGAATGTTGGACCGTCGAATGAATAAAGGTGCGCTGCAGCGATATGTCTAAAGAACAACGCGAAAGAACGTTCTATTCGGCCCGAGCGCTAAGGGTGAACGTTTTGTGATGCACAGAACGTTCAGCCGATGTTGATCCTTGTATGTAGAAGGCTAAGCGCTAAGATTTCAAAAGAGGTGTTAGAGTAGGGTCCATGTTCGACTGCAGCCACCTTGCGCCTCGGTATGAACCGGCTTCATAATGGGTCGCCTTATGTACATACATACATACGTTCGAGGAACAATTTCCTCCTTACCGGTATTGTGCAGAAGGTACGATGCAATGTTTACAGAAGGCAAAGTTGCATCGATTCGAAGGACCTTCTTTTAGTACAGAAGCGATTCGGCTGACGTTCTTTCTTCCCGTGCGTCGGTAACTCCCCTTCTTTCGCCTTTTGACTTCGACCGTGTAGAACATGTACTTACTTACGCGCATTACGCATCATTTGCGAAGAATTGGCTTGCTCGCGATAGCATCTGCCCAGCGGTGAGAACTGGGGCCAACATGAGAAGCGTCAGTGGGAAGGGCAATGCAGAGGTCTGGATCTTCGGAGTCGATGTGGACTGTGCTGAAGGATACTGCTGATACCAGGATATTCATAGACGCATGTAGAGTAGAAGAGATTTAGCGGGCTGGTGACGCTTTCTTTCGTCAGTATGTAGCCGAGCTGGACACCGGGGTCCGGGACCGTAACGTGAGCCATGCGACGGACTGACCTAGTGTCGCGCTGACGTCCCGAATGATAGCGAGCTCGGGGCATGACACCGAAAACGCTGGAGAAGTGATGCGTGATGATCCGGAATGAAGCAAGAACAAGAACATTCATACGTCCTGGATTCGTCGGTCGACATCCCACTCATGCCGCAGGAGCTCTGAATCGAACAGCATGCGTATATTCCGATCGCTGAGGACTCCGATGGTCAGGACAAATGTGAAGGGAGGAAATAAGGAAGAGAGGAAGGGAACAAGACAAAGCGTTCACAGCGCTGAACTAGAAGTCTTTTATACGATCAAGTCAGTCTGCGGCAGACCAATCACGGTCGAGGGTTCCCAGCTCACTCACCACAGACTCAGCAAGGCAACATTCCAATGGCATGAGCGGTGGAGTCCACCTCAGGTGCTTGGGAGACAGTGCTACAGGTGTCGGCGAGGTTGATTCGGAGGAAGAGTCTGTGCTCCAAATCCGTTCGGCAAACGCAATAGGCAAGAATGGTCGGAAGATCAAAGGGGTCCATGGGCAAACATGTGAGAGGAAACGACGGGGTAATTTATATGGTGCATATTAGGTGGGAAATGGCGGTATGAACAGACTGGCAGGAGGCGGCGGGTATAATCCTCGTCACCAGTCGCCACGAAGAAGAACTGCTCGCAGGGAGATATGGGAGGCCGACTCACTCCACGCATAGCAGCAGTGGCGCTCTTGAGTGTCCTTCAGTTGTGAATGACCAAACAGAATCGAGCGCCCGGGTTGAAGTTGTGATCGTATGACGGGATACCTGATGTCACAGCATCTCCTGTGACCTGTTACTCATGGTAAGAGCTGAAGGGAGCCCAACTGGGGTAATTTGGTTGTAGCTGGGAGGAAGGAGGGCTCTCGTTGCCGATGGGAGTAGTAGGCTGCGATTCAGGTACTTGATAGCTGTTTGCTGACTCCCCTCCGGCCTCCTGGTCGTAGTAACTGAACTGAAGGGCGGGAAGGGCGAAGGTAGTGGATGAATTTGCAGATCCTCCGTTCAACGCTGTCGGATTTGTTCTGCGCGAGTGTAGAACTATCGCTTCCGGCGGTGTGGGCCGACAGACTGAGTTCGGCCGTCCTTCCCCTCGTCGACTGAATTGAACTAATCGAAGCTCGAGGTCTGGTTGCAAGAACTCGGGATGAGCTCGTACGTGTGGCAGTGATTGGACTCCCATTACACCTGAGCTTGACTGTGGCCCTTGCCCTCCTTTGCCTCGATCTTTGACCTCTAAGGGCAGAAGATCCTTGGCCACTGCCTTTGTGGAAGCACTTCGAAGATGAGCCGTCTCCGCCGCGAATATTTTCGCTTGCATGAGAGCTGAGAACGGTGCCTCGAAGCTGGAATAGGCCATGGAAGTTAGGGCAATGAGGCCCATACCCAAGGTGATATAGCATATCGCGACCAGGGCCAGCGGGATCATCGCGTCTCTTGACTGCTGCTCTATGGATGGGTAGAAAGTTACCGTTAAAGCGATACCAAGGCCGACCAGGCTGCTGCCTCCTATAGAGACACACGCTGCAAAGGGTCATGAAGTGGGCATGTCAGTTCGCAAATTTAAGTCGCTTTTCGCTCGGCCAATATCAGTATTTCAAGACGTACCGCATTGACCTGTGTGACGGAGAAGCCCAAAGCACGGTCAGAACATCAAGAATCAGTGAAGATAGAAGGAGACACTTACCTGCGAAGTATACGAGCACTTTCTGGGCCCGCTGGTGGCCCATCATTTGCGCCATCCCTGTTGGAGTTTCTGATCGCCAGACTGGAAGCTCCTGCTTCGATGGCGGGTCGACAGGCGTACGAGACGGATCACTTCCGGCACTGTCCCACTTTGTTTGCAACGAGCCTGTTCCCCGGGAACTGTTCTGGTCCCGGAAATCGCGTATCCTGTCGATCTGCTTGCTCAGAAAGCGCCAAGCCGATTGACGGTCGGTGTGCTCCAAGTGGCTCGAGCCGCCGTTCCTGAAGCGTCGTTGGATTGCTTCGCGAGTCGCGAGAAATTTGCGAAGATTCAGGACGGTGCGGAAGACGACGCTCACGTGTAGAACAACCATCATAGAGCCAACTATGACCCATGCGATGAGGTTTATCGACAGCAAGAAGTACATTTGAAGCAGGTGATCCCAAATCTGCCAGGAGGTGCAGGGAGAAGGAGCAGTATGATGAAATGTGAGTGTGAGCGAGCGATTGAGAGTCGGAATTGGAGCCAGCTTGTCATTGACGGCTTACCTTTTGAGCATCAACGAGCATCTCACGGCTGAGCTCAGTTTCGCTCCCATATCGATCCCGGAAGGCTGGCCAATCTTTTGCAACGACATGATTCCAGTGGTAGTCGTAAGCTCCAGACAGAGCTATGCAGAGCATCAAGAACACGGGAGGGGTGCCGATGAAAATTGCGTTCAGAACTTGAGCAGGCACTCGTGACGAGACCAGGGCGCCACTAAGATGTGCTGGAATGACAGCAATGACGAGGCCCCACACCTGGAACCATGTTCCCGATGCGATGGGCAGGATCAGGGCGTTGATCCAAAGAGGGTTGTGCTTCAGCGTCCTGCCAGCCCGATGAGCGAAGTAACCGTCGCATACACATCCCAAGACGACGATCAACCAGACAGTGCAGCACAGCGTCCAGCTCTGGCAGAACGATGGGCATGAATATCAGCTTTCAAATTGTCCTTGACAGTGTTTAGCTGCTCATCGGGCGTCTCCGTTGACACTCACATTCTGGGCATGGGGCACGACAAGGGAACGCCTGTTTCCAAAGCGAAGAACCCAAGGTGCCCGCCGTCGCACCTTTTTGATGATGATAAGGAAGGAGACGGCCACATATATGCAGACCACGGAGATTGTGACGATGTATGTGACGATGATCCACGCCGGGTAATTCCAGATCACCATCACCCGGACGAAATCCATGAGCTCGGCCGCATCTTGGAACTCTGGGAACCTAGCTCGATTGGTGCTGTGATCACGGGACAAGAAGGTGGGAGGCGGCGGCGGCGGCAGATCGAATCTCGAGTACAAATCCATGACGGCTCTGACTTCGTCCTTTTCAAGGCGACGGGTAAGAATCTTGGAAAGGTGTGGGTCAATCTGCAGGAAGGATGAGGGAGAGAGTAAGGAGAGAGGACAAACGTGAAACGGATCTGAAGGGGAGCACCAGCTGGGAAAGCCATGTCCAAAACAGAAGAATCAGTAAGCAGTGCTCTTCCTTGTACGAGCCAGGAGGGGACTCCATAGACGCAGCAGAGCTCGCTGTACACCTGTCACTTTCCATCGCCGGCATCACCCCGCGCACCCGAAAAAAGAGAAAGGAGTGTGAAAGGATCATGCATTCAACGGTTCTCATCTCCAATAGGATGGCAGCCATCACTCACCTTGTCTTCGTACCCCATTGAGGGTGCACGGACCGTCTGGTCCAGCTCGAAAGGAAGGGCAACCTGTATAACATGAGACTCATGAAATGTCATCACCCTGGGGAAGGGCTCAAGCGCGTGTCTGCCCGGCTGTACAGCGTTCTGGCCGTCTCTTTGTCTCTCGCTCCGGCCTCCGATCCACCGGCCCAAGAGGTCCCAAGCCAAGTCCATGATCTTCTTCCGCTTGCCTGGACATCCGCCTGCTTTCTTGAGGAAGGCAAGTGATGAGCGCTAAGCGCTGCTGATGTCGAGTGAAGATGGTGGGGTGTGGTTCACTTGGAAACTACCGCCATAACATACGAGGACAAGAAACGGGCCCGAGCGGACAACAGCTGGCGAACCGTGCCTCTCTTTAAGCCTCAAGTATTGAGGGTTCCATTTCGCTTTGAAATGGTGAGGAACGCCAGCAAAAACTGTGCTGACAAGGGACAGTGAGTAGTGAGTAGTGAGTAGTGAGTAGTGAGTAGGAAAAAGATTCTCCAGGAGAAGAGGAAGCACAATAGGGGAACAGACGAAGGCCTAGGCGAGGGAAGGAAATGGAGGCGACGAGGTCTGTATGGGATGATGACGGGCTGTTCGTGTGTGTGTGGTGCTTGCAAGGGAAAGAAATTGGTGAAAAGGCGAGGCGGCGGGGCAAAACAAGACCGTGGGAAAGTAGAATTTTTTTGGACCGCAACTCTTCTTCGCTGCCATCTTCAAAGGACACGTTTGGCCGTGCCCAAAGAAGTAATAATAAAGAACAGGTCTCGAGAGGATCAATACCATGCCTTGATTTTTGCACATAGACTATTGACGCTTGGCGTTTGGTCGAATTTCTGGTGTTGGGTTTGTGTGGGTGATGGTATTACACCGTCATCGTACCACCAGACGCTGCCAAAATCACCACCCAGCCAGCCACATTCATTCCGAAGCAATTCGCCGCAGGGACCGAGTGGATGGTAACTCCATGCCCACGCCCGCAAGTGGCGGCAAAGTGTCCACCTCCGCAGCAGCAGGCATCCTCGAACTGCCACCACCACCCAAGGGCTCATCCTCCCACCCGCCCATCTTCTGCCGAGCCTCCTTAACGGCGCCGCCTCGCCATTGGCTTCTGCCCTCCGTTACCCTTGCAAGTCCGTCCCTTCTTTCCTTTCGAGGCGAGTGTTGACATCAGTCACACAACTACACAGACGCAGCAAAAAGAGATGCTGTGCACCTTCCTCTATCACACATCACACGCACCAGAAGAAAAGAAAGAAGGGCCCAAGTCTGTGTGAGGAATGGCAATTCTCAACTCCATCAAGGATGCTCGTACTTCGTCTCTGTGATCGACAGAGAGTGTGCGGGTCGTCTGCACAGTTGGAAAGGAGCGCCATTCTGTACCGAAATTCATAAGATGCTATCAACGTGAAATTCTCGAGCGCGTGTCTGCCCAGGCATCGAGGCTATCTCCTTGTCCCTCCCTCCGATCTACTGGATTCAACGTGGACGTCCCATGTCCATGCTCTCCATACTCAGAGGCTCTCCGCTTGCCTGCTTGTATCCTTGATCCTCTCACCCTCTCGAACCCCCTGCCCGCCCGATCACCAAACTCCTTCGCCCTCGCAGAAATAGCCGCCTTCGCTTCCTCGAGTTCGCGCGCTTTCGCAAGCAGCTGGGCTACGGGCGCTCGTTCGTATTCGTCTTGTTGCTCCTGACTTGCGGATCAGTTGACAGCCTCCAAGTCGTCCAGGACGAGCGCTCCCCATCCTCATCATTTTCACCATGGTCATCGTCATCCCCGTCCTCAGGCTTCGTAGTACGAACTGAAGGGAGCCCAACTGGGACGGTTTGATTGGGGTTCGGTTGGCTGGAGTTGAGACGGAGGAGGCCTCGCGGTGCTGATAGGAGTAGTAGGGCTCGCTTGAGATACTTGAAAGCTGCTTGCTGACTCCGCTCCGGCCGCCTGGTCGTAGTAACTGAACTGAAGGGCAGGAAGGACGAGGTTGGTGGATGAATTTGCGGACCCTCCGCTCAGCGCTGTCGGACTCGTCTTGCGCGAGTGCAGGACGATTGCTTCAGGCGGTGTGGGCCGACAGACTGAGTTCGGACGTCCTTCCCGTTCTCGACTGAATTGTAAGAATCGAAGCTCGGCATCTGAGTGCAAGGATTCGAGTTTAACCTGTTCGTGTGACGGTGATTGAGCTCTTGGACTTGACTGTGACCCTTGCCCTGCTTTGCTCCGATCTTTGACCTCTGAGAGCAAGAGATTTTTGGCATCTGCCTTTGCGAAAACGCTTTGACCATGAGCCGTCTCCGCCGCAGATATCTTCGCCTGAATGAGGGCTGAGAACGGTGCCTCGAAACTGGAATAGGCTAGGGAAGCCACGTTGACGAGGCCGATGCCCAACGTGATGTAGCATAAAGAGACCAGGGCGAGTGCTATAATCGGTGCTCTTGACTGCTGCTCCATAGCTGGGTAGAGAGTTGCTGTTAAAGCGATACCAAGGCCGATCATGCTGATGCCTCCCATACTGACGCAAGCTACAAAAGGTCAGGAAGTGGACATGTCAGCCCGGATCGTTAAGTCGACCTTTTCGCAAGACCAACATCAGTATTTCAAGACGTACCGCATTGACCTGTTGATGGCGAAGATCAAAGCATGGTCAGATAGGAGGCACATCAAGAATCAGTGATGATAGAAGGGAGTACTCACCTGTGAAGTATACGAGCACTTTCTGGGCCCATTGCTGGCCCATCATTGGCGCCGTCCCTGTTGGAGTTTCGGATCGGTAGACTGGAGACTCTTGCTCCAGTGGCGGCTCGATAGGCGACCGAGCCGGATCACTTCCGGTATTGTCGCTCTTTGTTTGCAACGAGCCTGTTCCCCGGGAACTGTACTGATCCCGGAATCCACGTATCCTGGCCATCTGCTTGCTCAGAAAGCGCCGACTCGATTGACTGGCGGTATGTTTTGAGTCGCTTGCGCCACCCTTTCCCAAGCGTCGCTGGATGGCTTCGTGCTTCGCGAGAAATTTGCGAAGACTCATTACGGTGCGAAGGACGATGCTTGCGTGTAGAAATATCATCACAAAGCCAATGACGACCCAGACGATGAAGTTTATCGAGAGGAAGAGTGCCGACTGAAGCAGGTGATCCCAAATCTGCCAGGAGGGGCAGGGATGAGGAGCAGTATCAAATGCGATGGTGAGCGATCGATCAGAAGCCAGCTTGTGACTGACGGCTTACCTTTTGAGCATCGACGAGCATCTCACGGCTGAGCTCGGTTTCGCTCCCGTACCGATGCTGGAAGGCTGGCCAATCTTTCGCGTCGATTTGGTTCCAGTGGTAGTCGGAAATTCCAGTCAGCGTCATGCAGAGGACCAAGAACGCGAGAGGAGGGCCGATGAAGATTGAGTTCAGAACTTGAGCAGGCGCCCGTGACGAGATCAAGGCGCCGCTAAGCTGTTTTGGAATAGCAGCAATGACGAGGCCCCACACCTGGAACAATGCCCCCGCTGCAAGGGGCAGGATCAAGCCGGTGACCCAAAGTGGGCCGTGTCGAATCGTCCTGCCAGCCCGGTGGGCGAAGTACAGCTCGCATATACATCCCAAGATGAGGACTTCATAGATAGCGTAGCACAGCATCGTGCTCTGGTAGAATGACGGGAATGAAAATCAGCTTCCAGACAGGCTTTGACGCATCAATCTCCTCAAAAGGCGAATCTGTTGACACTCACATTCTGAGCGTGGGGTATGACAAGGGAACCCTTGTTTCCAAAGCGGAGAATCCAAGATGCCCGCCGTCGCAGCTTCTTGACAATGATAACGAGGGAGACGGCCACATATATGCAGACCACGAAGATCGTGACGATGTATGTGACAATGACCCACGCGGGGAAATCCCAGATCACCATCACCCGGACGAAATCCATGAGCTCGGCCGCATCTTGGAGCTCCGGGAACCTAGCTCGACTGGCGCTGTGATCACGAGTCAAGAAGTTAGGAGGCGGCGGCGGCGGCAGATCGAATCTCGAGTACAGATCCATGACGGCTTCGAATTCGTCCGTTTAGAGACGACGGGTAAGGGGTAAGGTTCTTGGAAAGGCGCAGGTCGATTTGCAGGGAGAATGAGAGAGAGGATGAAGAGGTGGGAAAGGGAAAGGGGAAAGGGGAAAGGGATCTGGGAAGCACCAACTGGGAAAGATATATCAGAAACAGGAGAATGAGTAAGCAGTCCGCTTCCTTGTCAAAGCTAGCAGGGGGCAACAGAGATGCAGCAGAGCCGATCATGCAAAACAGATGTACAGAGCTCGCTGCACACCTTCCTTTACCATGCGCACCCGAAAAGAAACAGAGAAAGGAAAAGAAAGGGGGTCAAAGGATCATGCATTTGACAGTTCTCATCTCCATCCAGGATGGCGGTCCCACTTACATACATAGCTCATCTTCGTGCCCCACAGAGCGTGTGCGGACCGTCTGGCCCAGCTCGAAAGGAAAACGCAAGCTGAGTCACAAGAGACCTCTTAATGTCACCTACGTGGGGAAGGGCTCGAGGGCGTGTCTGCCCAGGCGCTCTGACCGCCTCTTTGTCCCTCGCTCTGGTCCGCCAGCGTTAACGAGGAGGTCCCCAGTCCATGATCTCGATAGTCAAAGACACCGTGCGCCTGAATGTACGCCTGTGTTCTTGATGAAGAGAACTGCTGAGCGCTGAGTCCGGCTGATGTCGAGTGCAGGTGGTGGCAAGAACTTGTGAAATGGGGGAAGCAGACATGTCGCCGTTGCCGAAACCAAGTCAGTCCCACTTGAAAACCGCCGCCAGAACATAGAAATGGGCCCGAGCGGACAACAGCTGGCGAGCGAGCAAGGAGTATTAGGGGGATTCGTCAGTGAGCCGCATGTATATACCTCATCTTATGTGCACTTTCGATAGGCCGTTTCATGAGCGACATTTCGGCGTTTCGGCGTCTCCTCAATGCATTCCGCCTATGAGTTGAAATAAGTATGTTTGGTTCACAAAAGCGGCTTTAAGTCGCTTTTGTGAACGACATATAATTGCGGGTTCCATTTGACTTTGAAATTGGTGAGGAACGCCGTCGAAAGTTGTGTTGACAAAAGACAGTGAGGAACAAGATTCTCAAGGAGAAGAGAAAGCACAATGAATCAAGGGAACAGACGAAAGACGAGGCGAGGGAAGGAAATGGAGGCGGCGAGGTCTGTATGGGATGATGGGAGGGGTGGTTCAGGATTTCAGGTTTACGTGGTGCTTGTATGATTTGTATACGTGATGAATGGGCAGCGAGAAGATAAAGAACAGGTCTTGACGTTTGGTCGAAGTCGTAAAGTTGGGATTGTGTGTGGGTGTTGAGATACCCAGTCATACAACCGTCGTAAGCCGTCGCCAGAAGGAAGCGGCGGTGATTTTGCTCATCGAAGTTGAGCATATAGAAGGCAGGCTCTTTGTGCGCGTGGAGGGGCAGCAGTTGCCACAGTCGATCGCCCGTTCGCCTTCGTAATGGCTGCCAATGGCGGCGGGAGGGCTGATGTCGTTAAAGTCTTGCGACAGGGTACTCGAACTTGTCGAAACGGGGAGAGGAGAAAAGCAAATGTCCGAAGTTTAAGATGAGCGAGGGGCGAGACGTGATCACGCGTTGCGACGAGGCCGTGTGACGACCTCCGAAGAAGGAGTGCCCAACACTCTTCGAGGACCGCGACTGAACAGAGAAGAGAATTTATCAGTCCTTAGGAGCTCCTCAATCGGGCAGAACAGCAGAAACGAGAAAGGAACTCACGAAAAGGCAACCACAAATGCAAACATCGTCACCGTCGCAAACAGCGCCCACGTAGAAATAAGCGTAACAACCTCGTTACTCGCAACCTTCACCCGCTGCTGCACCATCGAGGGTCCATACCGACCATACATCTCCACCGGATACTCATTTCCGTCCGTAGTAGCAGAGCGTGATCGGCGCGGCTGCAGCGAACCGGGCATACCGCTCAGCTGGTTCTGTTCCTGCTCCTCGTCTCCGCCGTCCGAGTATGCGGAGAGACTGTGCGTGCTGAGTTTCCTGTGCGGACGAGGCCGTCCCGATGACGAAGAAGGTCCCGACCCTCCATTCCGACCGCGCCCACCGCCGCCGTAGTAGAGCTCCCGCTCATCCTGCTGCTGCTGCTGCTCCATCTCTCTATGCCGGAACGACTCCGGAATCTCGCGCATCTTGCTGTTACTGCGTCGTTTCCGGAGCGCACCAGGAACGAGCAGTTCCTCGCCGGATGGAGGTAAGCCATGCAAACTCAGCCTTTTGACCCGACGCTGACGCGAAGGCGAAAATGCCAACGCTCGAGCCTCCAACTCGTCCTCCTCCTCTTCGGGATCATCCTCTTCCTCCCCATCGGCCTCGTGCCCACCACCACCACCAAAGTGAGCCGCCCTCGACGACCGATACCCGCTCGAACTCAAATCGTAGCCAGACCCACGCTTCGCCGCAGCAGACCGTTGCAACGCCGCAAGACGCTTATGCCTCAGCAGTTCACTCATCTGCTTCCGCTCCTCAATCTGCTGAGGACTCTCAATCTCCCCATGATGTTCGAAGGACCAGCCGACTGCAGAGCGCCCTGGTTCCTCTTCTTCCGCTTCGGAATCGGCTGCAACCACCCGAGCAAGCCACCCTTCGATCCAGCCGTCCCAGCACGCGCCCGGCCATCTTCAAGCAACTTCAACCGCCGCGCCTCGCCCTCTGTGATTGGTCGACCGAAATCCTCATCGTCAGCCCACGAAACGGGATGATGATCCGCCGCACGCTCCAAGAGGTCGTACGCCGAGTACTGCGTCATCTCCCCGTCCCTCAACGCACCACGGGGCACCACGGGCTGCTCGCCCCTCCACACGCCGTCCGAAGCGGGCGAACACTCCAACTGAAGCTTCTGGTCCAAGCTACCGCCCAGAATTGTCAGCTCCTGGCCAAAATCGACACGGGATGCCGAGGGCGTAAGCCCCATCGTATCCAGCGACCTCTCCACGCTCGGCGAGCCTTGGACAGAGAACCGAAGCTCGGCAATGTCCGACAGCGCATCTTCATCATCTGTCGCTCCATTGTTCACACTGAGCGTCATCGAGCTCTGCGTCCTTCGCGGTCGACGATACTTGAGCGGCGTGCTCGGCGTCGACGACGACGTGCCTCCGTTCCCACTCGGTTGTACGGCAAGTTTCTGCCGAGAAGGAGACTCCTCCTCCCCTCCATCAAACAGCCTACTGCTATTTCCCAACTCGCTCCCCAAGGTCAACCCATTCAACTCCCCAAACACATCCGAACCCATCGATCCGCGACTTGGGAACGCAGCACCCGAGTTGAAGCTCGAAGAAGGCGTCATTTGATCTTCCGCAATCGCCGCCTGTTGTTGTTGCGCACGACTCCTTCGACGCGCCGTCGACCGTTTCCTAGACGTCGTGAACGAGCCAGAATCATCACCACCCAGCAAACCACCCTCCGACGCGATCCGCCGCAGGGACCGAGTGGATGGTAACCCCATGCCCACGCCCGCAAGTGGCAGCAAAATGTCCACCTCCGCAGCAGCAGGCATCCTCGAACTGCCACCACCGCCCAAAGGCTCATCTTCCCACCGCCCATCTTCTGCCGAGCCTCCTCCTCCCGCGCAGCAGCCATGTCCTCACAACTGGGCGTGATCCGAATCTTGGGACGCGAAAGCATCAAAGCAGACTTGCGCGTCTTGAGCATGGCACCGCGTTTGGTGAAGCTCTTACGCTGTTGTCCTGACTATTCAAACCGCCGTCCTTGTGTTGGTGGTTGAAGGAACTCTCGCTGCTCGAAGCGCGCAGCGAGCCCAGACTTGAGTTGAAAGAGCTGATCGAGCTGATACTCATCGAGTTGGGCAGTATCATCATCATCTGCTGCTGCGATTGTCCCTGAGGTTGAAGCTGAGCCTGAGCCAGAGCCTGGGTCTGGGGAGTAGGGGTCGTTTCACCCTCAGCCACAGGAGAAATCCCACCCTGAGCGAGAAGCAACTCGGCAAGAGCAGCCTTCTCCCGCCGTATCGCGCTCCGCACCGTCCTCCTGCCCTCAATCGCGTACCGGTTCCCCGGCGCTCGACGACGGAGTAACAACGCATGTTGCTGTTGTTGTTGATGAAGTTGCTGCGCCAACGTCGAACTGGGTGAACCACCCTTGACGCCCATCGAAGTGCTCGAGGAATCACCCACGTTCGAGCCATCCGCATCGCGTGCACCCCTCGTCGCCTCGCGACTCTCATCGGCCCTCTCCTCCCCATCACCCTCGACCGCCTCCTCCTCATCCTCCTCCCACCCAAATTCTCCAATCGACTAGCACTCTCAACAGCCTCATACCCATCCTTGATCCTCTCACCCTGCTCGAACGCCCTCCCCGCCCGATCACCAAACTCCTTCGCCCTCGCAGAAATAGCCGCGTTCGCTTCCTCGAGTTCGCGCACTTTCGCAAGCAGCTGGGCTACAAGCGCTCGTTCGTGGTCGTCCATTTCCTTCTGACTTGCGGATTGGTTGGCAGCCTCCAAGTCGTCATTCCCAGGACGCGCATTCTCTTCGTCATCATCATCATCATCATCATCATCATCATCATCATCATCAGGCTCGACATTCTGCTCTGCCTCCCCTTCTTCTCCCTCTTCCTCCATTATCCGATGAGAACCAACCCCACTCTCCCAACTCCGATCCGCCAAACCGGAATCATTCCCAACATCACCTTCATCACCACTCGCTCCGCTCCCAGCCCGCTGTACCAAAATCTTAATAGGCGAAGATTGAGCCGTAGCATCCATCCACCACTCCCCCGTCTTTCTCTGTCCAACACTACTACCCAAGACCCTCTTCTTCCACGCCTCCGTCCCATGCACCTTCTTCCGCTCATCCTCCCTCCGCGCCACCTCTTCCAACTCCGCATTCCGAGTGTACGCCATCGACAGTTCAGCCTTGAGCGCCTCCATCTCGCGCTGGATCGAGCGCAGTCGTTCGCTGTCCTGTCGCTTGTCCTGCTCAGCTTTGGATCGGAGAGCTTCTACTTCGACGTAGAGATCGTCGTTCCGGACTTCGAGTTCTTCGAGTTGTTGTTGCATGTAAACAGCCGCGGCGCTTCCCATGCTTTTGCGATGGGAGAGTCGGGAGGAAGAGCTGTCGGTCGAGTGTCGTTCGTAGGACGTATCAGCATAGGACGACGATGAGACCTGCTGCTGCTGTCCTCCTCCTCGCTCCTGATCATGTGTCCCGAAATAATCGGTAGAGTCGTTAGAAGGAGGCGTATACTTCGGTGGTCGAATCTCCACGACCCCTTCCTCCTCAAGGTTGACTCCTCCAAGTCTCGGGTTGGAAGAAGTGACCAAAGCACGAAGGATATGATCATGCTTCTCCTTTATGCTATCATGCTTCTCCACCAGCGTCCTCCCGATCTGCGCAGCGATCGCTATGTCCCTCTCCCTCTCCATGATCTTCCGATTGGCGGCTACGAGCAGCTGTTCGAGCTCTTCTCGGGAAAGACCACCGATATGGTCCGCATCGATACCCTCTCCGCCCAATTGGGCCACGATCTTGCTACTCGGCGCGGGAGAAGAGGTCGGGGTGTCGTTCGAGGCCGAAGAGCGGGTGGCCATGTTGGCCAATGCTACGTTGATCAGAGCGGAGAATTGTTCGTCGGTGGTGGGACTGGTGAGGGAGGTCGTCTTCGCGCGAGTCAATTTGGGCGTACCCGGACGAGACTCGTCGGACCACTGCGCATTGGAGGACGTCGTTTCGGTCCCAAAGACGTTGAGTAGACGGGATCGACTGGGTTGGAGGGTGCGTTGCTGGGAGGGGGAAGAGGACATCATGTCCGCTGGAGGCGGCATTGATGAAGCGCGAGAAGGCGTACTTGTCGCAAGCGCGTCAGCGGGAAGTTCCAGACTTGCTATCCCTGATGCAGGGAGCGGCGAGGGATGGTGTGGTTGATGAGTCGTCGTGGTTGAATGTGCGGGGAATGTCTTGGATTTGCGACCTGAGCCTGGAGGTCGAGGACGGGAGGGAGCGGCGACGGAATGGGCTGAGGAGAGCATTTTTGTTCTTGTTCTTGTTCTTGTTCTTCTCTTCTAGGTGTGTGTATGTATGCTTTCTATGAGATGAACGAAGCCTGTGTCGTTGGGAAAGGGAGCCGGGCTAGGACACGGCTGAACGAGTGGGAGGAGAGAAAGATAGGAGTGGGTCCCAGGTTCAGCTTGTCCGTCGCCTGCTTGCGCCTAGGGACAAAGATACTCACCGACGTCGGTAGAGATGGTGCGGCGGGGAGATGGGTCGCAGAGGTGATTGAGAGGTGGAGGTGTTGTTGTTGTGCTTGCTTGCAATGAGGCGAGCGGAGGGTAAACGCGTTTTTCTATGGAGGGGCGCCTTTCTCTTCTTGCGAGTGCGCGGGCGATGTCTATGGCGGGGGAGGAAAGCGGTCTACACCCTTGCGCCTTGGGGGAAGAAGGTCGACCTTGCGGCTGGAAGAGAGGAGGTGTTGGTGGACGTGTGTGTTTGGAGATGAGAGTGTGACAGAAGGAAAGCAAGCAGCCAAAAATGTTCACAGTGGGGGGGGGGGGGAAACATAAATAAACCAGGGAAAGTCGGGGTGAGGATGCGCGTGTCTGTGTCTGCTGCACGCGTCTCGGAGGACCCCCCCCATGTTTACCCATCTTCAGTCGCGTCCTTCGCTGCGTATGTATAGCGCGACCCGAGCCAGTGGAAGCTTTCTAACCGCTGCTGCTCCTTTCTTCACTCTTTAGTCCCATCCCACCGACCGTTTCCTGTCCAGATCTACCCTTATAGGGTGTGTAATTGATTGGTCAGGGGCTCCGCTTACTCTGCTTTCCCCTGTGCACGCTGACAAGAAAGTGTGTACCACGACAAGGCACGCGCTTCGGATTGTGCATACAAGAGAGTATTGAGTGCTCGGCGAGAAGCTACTTCCATTCAGTTCCCACCGCCGTGATCGGACTTCCCGAACAAGCCGTTCCCAACGGCTCTGGGAATATTTTCCTTCTCACGACATAACACACAACATGCGGACGACGCTAATCAATCGCACGGTCCGCAACGAGCGACGAGGTGTAAGTATGCTGCCCACCTGTAACAGGCTTGTCGAGGGTGGTACATTAAGTCGGACCGTGGTAGGAACGGTCCATCTGAAAAGAACATGAGAACATGGAAGAGTCAGTCATGGTCTCTCGTACTCTCACAAAGAAATCAAAATTTTCCCCCTCAAGAAAGAGCCTCAGCAGTACCTGTCTCTTGGAAGTCACCATGAGACTGCCAGAGGGAGAAGGGGTATGGCTCTTCTGCTGGCAGTTCTTTGGATGATAGCCTCTTGGTGCATATGAGCTTCTCGTCGTTGGCCGAGGGGGAAGAGAGATAGATAGAGAGAGAACACTCACCTATGCCACACGATACACGCCTTCCTGCTGGCCCAATTCCCACTGGGAGCGGTTGCGCCACTTGGCTTGTTCACTCCAGAATTTGATGAGGATATCAAACTCGCTCTTACCCTGAGCATGGTGTCTTCGTTGCCGGGCAGGACAACGACCTGAGGCGACGGTTGGAATGCAGTCTTGAGTTTGTTGCGTTCTGTGATGGCTTGAGGGGCAGAGTTGTCTGCGGATGGGTGGCGAAGGAAGGAGAGGATGGGGATGGAAGCTGGGCGCGGGGTGGATAGACTGCCTGGTTGAGAGAGCATGGGACCGCATATGGAGACTACCGAGCCTAGTTCGTGCGTGTCTCTGGCAGGAGATGAGGAGATGCGTTGCGAGCGTGTCCAGGCGATAGCTGATTCGAGTGCGGCTGTGCCACCCTGTCCATATCCGAAGAGATGGATGGTGTGGGATGGCCATGCGCATCCGTTGCTGGAGAGAGGAGCGGTGAGGTAGTCGAGTAGTTTGCTGAGTTGATCTAGACATGAGCGTGGGTTCTGGGCTTGAGGTGGGAGGGTGTCGCCTGTGAGTAGGTCGAATGCGTCCCACCATGCATGTGGTGATTGTGATGGGTGCTCGTCGGGGTCTGCGAGGAGAGGGATGGGTGTTGGTGGTCTGAGGATGAGGATGGCCGTTTGTGGGAGAGTGTTTTGGAGAGAGGATGCCAGGGATGAGTATGATTGTGGATGGTCGCCTAGTCCTGGCAGAATGATGAGCAGATTGGATGAGGGAGAAGAGGATGTAGATGGGATGTAGATGTGAGGCTGGAAGGGTGCGATGGGTGGGTGGGAGGGTGACGGCGATGGTTTGTGGATGGGTTCGCTGTCATGCTGAGGAGGAGTCGTCAGCTCAATCATTATTTTTCTTTTCTCTCTGTCTTTCTCTCTTTCGTCGCAGCTTCAGTTGGAGTTCAGTCAGTGTGTGGAAGTGGAAGGCGTTGCGAAGGAAGTGAAGGAAGAAATGTGTTCTCTTGATTCAGAGAGTGAGAGAGCACATGTCAAAAGAGACGTCGCCAGAACAAAGCAGAGAGAGACGCAGAGTGACGCAAATCAAATTCAAGAAGCGCAATCCGAAAAGCCGGAAAGTTGCGTGGTTGCACTTTTCCCCAACGGTTTCGTCGCTCTTTGCCTCTCTGCTTGCTGTGATGTTTGGCTCGGATCGTCGCCTTTCTTCGATCATCGTCACACCCACTCCCGCCTCCAGCTCAAGAACGATGGCCCCCTTCTCAGCAAGTCGCATCTACGCAGCTCAGCCTCACTCACTACTCAGCACATCATCATCATCACTCAGTAAGTTCACTCTCTTCTTCTTCTTCTTTTTCTTCTTCTTCTTCTTCTTCTCATCCTCATCATCCTCTTCCTTTCAGAAGCATCAATACCGCCTCTCCACATCAACAGCGCACATCAGCAGGACGACGACGACGACGAAGCAGCAGTCGAATTCCTCACCCCCATCGGAAACACACTGGCCCCCTTCCGCAACCCTCTCTCTCCACCCACCACCACCATGCAACCCTCCTCCTCCTCATCTCCCACAGCAAAGAGGACAGACTCAACACGCACCAACCTCTCCTCACAAAACACACATGCTAGCAGCAGCGACGCAGCTGAAACTGACGATCTCGAAAGATCATCCCTCATCAGCAGCAGCGCAGGCGGTTCTAGTTCCTTGGGCAGGAGTGCCAGTGGGGCCAGCACAACACCGACCTCTCCTGGACTAGGCATGCATCGTCAGGAGATGGGAGCAGACACTCTGGATACTTATAAAAGCGCGCTTACCTCCAGATCACTTCTAGACGCGTGAGTTATTGGAACACATCGAGAGCAGATGCGGGTTGCATTTTCTCATCTTCGTCCTTCTCTTCTTCTCACAGATCCAGCGAAGGTCGGAGAGCGAGCGATCCTCAGTCCGCCAGCCCAGCACAACCACCTGCCATAATCCCACAGGCGCAACAACCACCCTCGCTCAGAGCAGCTCGTCCAGATTCACTACCAGCAATCACCATGTCCTCATCATCATCCTCATCCTCTTCTTCCGCCGCTGTCCTAACACTCCGTCTCACAGCGGCATCTCACTCTTCCACAGAGCAGGACGATTTCCACAATGCGTTCCTCAAACCATCAGCCGCTGCGGGTACAGGACTTCAAGTCGGACTCGGAACGCCCTCCTCCACCTCAGCCTCAGTGGGCAATTCACCCATCCATCTGGGATGGCCTCCCTCCCCCTCACACGGTGGTAAATCATCCTCTACCTCCTCCTCTACCTCCTCATCCCCTCCCTCGGCCTCCCGCCGGCTGTCTTCGATCTTTATGAGCAGTAGGAGTAGGAAGAGCAGTCTCGGTGGTGCTGCTGCTGGTGGTGGAAGTGGCGCACGATCCCCTCTCTCGCCCGCCAATCCAGATCCGCATAATCGCCAAATAGGAACAGTGGACAACTCACCAGCAATGGCTACATGCGCATCTTCACCTTCCCCCTCGCCCTCGCCCTTCGTCGCCGGCTTTAGTCCCAATCCACGTCGGCCAAGCAGGATGGATCAAGGGCAGGGCGGTGTTGATGATTATGTCATGGCAATCGGTCCTCCCTCGCCCTCGCCCTCTCCCTCTACCAGTTCTCGATCGCGTCGACCGAAGACGTCCCCTAATCTCATGACGGACGCGGCGCACACTACCTCCACCCCTCCTCCCTTTGGATCCTCGGAAAAAGGCGCTACGCGTCCCCCAGCAGGAGGAGCGGGAGGCATGTCCACTTCGAAAAGTGCGCCGGCGGGCTTTGCGATCGTCGTCCCCAGACTGAGTCTCGAAATGGATCTCGGCGTCGGGCTTGGATTTGATCTCGGTGGCAGTGGGCAGAAGAAGCTTGCCGTTTCCCCTAATCAAGAGCGGGCGGACGCGGACGCGGACGCGGACGTGAGCTCGCGCAGTCTGGGTGTAAAAAAAGTAGATTCGAGGTCGACGATTTCTGCGCCCGCTTCGCCTTCTAGTTTCACTACCCTCGCGGGTCGAACGGGCGTCTTGCGCTCTAGGTCGAGGAGGAGGTCGGAGAAGGAACGACTGATGCAGAAGCCGCTCCCTCCTGGGCCGCCGGGCGCTGCTGGCTCAGTGAAATCTTCAAACATCCTAATGGCGAGACGCGTCCACTCCACGTCCAGTCGGGATTCGCAGCTCACGGGCGGGACGTACTCGCAGTCGACTCTGGCCGTATCGAACGATTCGGCGCGTGATCATGCCCAGCTTCAACCGTCCTCGTCCTCCCTGATGAGGAGCGAAGATACACAATCAGCAAACACGTTCCATACTTCTGCTTCCACTGCCTCTCTCGTCCGGGGTGCTAGGCGGGAAGAAGAAGAAGAGGACGAGCGAGCGCGCGTCGGGGCGGATTTCTCTATGGACAGGATGATCGACACGCCCGTCGCGCTTCTTTCGCCTCCGCTCGAGGATCCGCGGGGCGAAGCGGAAGGCTCGGTTGGTTCTGCGGGAGGAACGGTCCGGGTGAGGGGTCCTGCGAACCGGCCGCAATCTTATCTTTTACATCGGAGGGTGCAGTCTACTGATGGTGGTGGGGTTGAGGATTACTTTGGATTTGCTGCTTCTGGTGGTGGGAGGACGGAAGGCTCAATCCCTGCGTCATCGTCGTCGTCTGGGAAGACGAAGAAGAAGAAGAAGAAGCAGGGTGAAGAGGGTGGGGCGCAGAGTTATGATGTGGCTACGTTGCGGGCGGGCTCGTTGCAGCGCTACTCGATACGGCCGGCCCAAGCGAATGAGAGCAGTTCTGGACTGCTCCAGGCTGAGGGGAGCAGGGCCGGCGGTCTGGGTGTTTGGCACGCTACCAATTTGAACGACTCGGACGATGGACTACGCAGTAAGGGAATCTCTACAACTTCGAATTCGTCTTCTCACCCACCCTCCGCGAACTCGTCCCGGCAGGATCTACCGCGCAAAGACTCTGTCTCTACGACGGCTTCTACTTCCTCTTCCAGTGGACGGATGGGCACTCTGGGTCGGAGACTGAGTGCGGTCTTTGATCGTCGGTCTGGGTTGACGCCGCTTTCGACTTCGACTTCGACGGGCCGAGGAAGTCGGTCGCATGCTTCTTCGGCGGCGCCGAGCGAGATGGGGTCTCCTTCGGCCCAGTTTGCGAGTTTGCACCCGGAGGGCGGGTATGCGCATCCGCCTCTGGCCCCATCTTCTGTGTCATCATCGACGATTTCGTCGGTTTCGTCCCCGCAGACTGGTCTCCTTTTACCGCCGCTTGAGCCTATGCCGGGGAGTGGGAGTGGGAGTGTGAGCAGTTGGTCCCGCCCGAGTTCGTCGATTGGGTTTTTCCGTAGATTTGATCGGAGGGGATCTGCGCCGCCCCGATCGGACGGTGGACAGTCGAAGAAGGCGACGAAGACGAAGACGAAGACGACGGAAACGACAAAGGTGTCGCTGAAGAAGGAGGCGCAGCTCGTTGTTACGTTGAAACATAAGAAGTCGACGTCGTCGTCTCAGCCGCCGCAGCTCAAGAGCCCTTCGAAAATTCCTGTTCGGACGAGCTCGCCTACGTCTCAGGCTGTGCTCGAGACTCGGTCGCCGTCGGGCAGTACGAAGAAGGCCCATGGCAAGACTCGGTCTGCTTCTGGGGCGCTGGCTGGAGCGACAGTGGTGGCCAGTTCGGAAACGGGTCTTGCGGCTATTTTTGGGAACAATAGCGATCTTTCCCTCGGTCGTGTACAGGGTCGGACTGTATCGTCTCAGATGAGCCCGTCGGGTTCTTTCCATTCTCGATCGCCCTCTGTCGACGCGCTGAAATCGGTAGGACGACGCGTCGACTCTCCTCCCCTCGGCGCCGGCGCCGTCCGAGTCCAGTCGCGCTCCTCACTCGCGCTTGCGGAGATTGAAGCGAATATCGAGGCGGCGGCTGCTAAAGTTACGACGAGCGGTGGGAGCCTTGAGGCTAGTGGATGGGCGAAGGAGGTCAGGGCTCTGTTTGTGATTAGGGAGATGATTCAGACGGAGCGGAGTTATGCGAAACATTTGGAGGCGCTCATTGGGGCGGTTAGGAAGACGGCTGCGCTTTCTTCGGGTGGAGGAGGGGTGGATGCTGGTGATGGTGCTGGTGCTGCTGCCGGAGGTACGGTTTCGAAGCGAAAGGGTGGGTCAGCCGGGTCGATGAATTATAAGCCTGTCTCGTCTGGTGGTAAGGCAGGCAGCAACTCGGCTGGTCCGGCGCCGCACATCGTCATCATGAAGACCTTACTACCGCCCATGATCGTTCTCAGTCGATCACTTGCAGCACGGATTGAGCAGAATCCGACTGCGGCGGGTGTAGGAGCGGCCTTCACGTTACTCCAAGAGCAGATTGAGGCCAATTTCGTCTCGTGGAGTCGGGCGATTGGGACGATCATGGATGCGCTTCGGGCGTCGGAGAGCGTGGTCAAGGGGAAAAGCAGCAAGGATCGAATCGGAATGATTGCTCCTTGTCCTGTCGTACACAATTCTTCACATCACGCGACGGGTCCCTTTGGATCTGCCAGTGGACGGATGGCGCCGGCGCGAAGTTCGAGCTTGGACGCGTTGGCTCTGACGAGGCCTTCGTCGCCTGTGGGTCCGCAAGGCCCTAGTGGTGTGGAAGATGATTCGGATGCGTCTTCGGCGGCTTTTCCTATCTGGGCTGTCAATCCGGAGGCATTCTCGGTGCCGACGAAGGCGAAGGGACCGCAAAGGAAACGCAGTAGCACGATTTCGCAGTTGAGCTCGGCTTCCTCATCTGCTGCAGCCGCGGCCGCGGCCATGGCAGCTGTGGTCGTCAAGGATTCCCAAAAGTCGTCCAGAAAACGTGCCGAATCTTTCAAACGGTCTGTTTCGGTGCTAGGGGTCCATTCTTCTTCCGTCGATGTTGCGCCTACGAACAAGGCTGCCCGGCGGCTGGCGCGACGAATGATGATTTGCGGCTGCTCGACCCTTCGAAGTGGGAGGCGCAGGACGCTGGAGGCTCCTACCAAAGGCTCCTCGCCAATGACCAAGAGCAAAACCCAGACCAAGAAGGGGAGTACCAGTGGAAGTGGCGGCGGGGTCATGGGTGGACCCAAGATGTTTGAGCCGCAGGATCTGGTCATCATGCCTACGCAGCGAGTGGTGCGGTACATCCTCCTGATGAAGGACTTGCTTGCGAATACGCCTGTGGGAGGGAACGCGTATCCGCGTGTGGAGCGCGCATTGGAGGTTGTCACTGTCGTTGCTGAGATGTGCAACAAGGTGGCTCGTCCTATGGGAGCGGGACCGGCGCTGGGCAGCACGACGCCGGCGTCTGGGTCACCTATCGTCAAGTCTTCCGCGGCGCTCTCTCCCGGCAAAACCTCGTCGGTGACGACGAATGGAGCTGCCACTCCGTCTCCTGCGGCTAGCGGCTCGAAATCTGTCTCCTCTGCGACGCCGAAAGCTCCGAGTCGGAGAGGCTCGTTTGTGCAGACTGTGCAGGCGATGCCACGGAATTTGAAGAAGGTGGCTAGGTGAGAAGCACCTACATCACTCAAGATTTTGGGGGACCGCTTTTCGTAAAGGCCCCACAATATGGCGACGGGCCTACCAGCATTTCGCCTCACGTCTTTCCCGACTTATGGAAGGAATATCGTCGTATGACGCACATAATCTGAACACCGCTTTGGCCCCGGCGTCGACTCAAAAGACCCCAACTAGCCCCTCAAATAACCCCGGACAATCGATCTTGCAACACACGCGCGCTGAACGACATTCATCAACATATCCATTTCCTCTCTCTTGTTCTCTGTCCATCTTTTCTTGCCCTCCTTCTCAATCCTCCGATATGGGTGCCCTTCAACTTCCTCATCTCGAGCCAAAAAATCATCACTCGCAACACGCATCACACTCCTCCTCTCCATCGATTTGACATCTTCTCGCTCCTCTCATCTGCAACCTTTCCCAGTTCTCCCCTTTAGAATCATAATCATATTCTCGATGTTGTAAACCATGTTCCTTTTTCTACTATACAGTGTGCCAAGCATTGAAAAGAGAGGAAGCAAGAGGAAGATGGCACAGTCTGGAGAGGATGCTTGCTCTCACTTGAGCCGAAGTATCGCAGATTGTCCGTCGGCTCGGACGTCGACACGACTGGGCCAATCGAAGCGCCAAGCTTGCAGGCGGGATTTGAGAGAAAGACGTCGAGCCGCATGGAACGAGCCAAAAGGGCATCGCCGCCGTTCGTCTGCGATTCAGGTCTTCCCCTGATTCTATGAACCGCAAGGATGAAGTCGTCGTCGAGGAGCAAAAGGCGCTCAAGCCATGTTGCGTCCTGAGCTTGTTGTGCTTGACTGGAAGACAGACGCGCCTTGACATCGGAGGAGAGACGATCGACGGGCACCAAAAAAGGGGCGATGGGAAGGCCCATCGGCTTGTACGCCTTGGCAAGGCTGTCCCATACCATGGCGCGGACCCGGTCGAGAATGGCTGTCGTCTGGGAAGCCGTCGAATTCGACGTTGTTCCTACGAGGTGTTGACGGGCATTGTTGGTAGCTGTCGGACGCGCTGTTTCATGCTGATCCTGATGAGTGGACGACGAGGGGGATAAAAGTAGTTGGGTATGCCAGAAGGTCGCAGTCGGAACTTGTGCAGATTTGTGAAGGAACAGGTTCCGTATTGAGGCGACGTCCCCTTGTACGAGAGCGCGGTGCAGTTCATGGACGAAGCGAAGGTGTGGATGTTGACCGGTGATCAGAGGTGACTCATCAGAGATTGACGCTGACTGTTGCTCAGCTTCGGCATGAAGGGACAGATATTCGGCATGTCCAAAGTCAAAAGAATCTCCGTTGGTTTTGGTTGTCCCAGAATACAACGCCAAGAGGCGCTGTAAGCTGAGAATGTGCGCTAGACCGTCTTCCGTTACGTCGGAAAGAAGAGCAGCGATCTTGCAAGCTTCCGGTTCAGGGAGGTCCAGAAGAGCGACAATATCAGCATCAATCTGGATGCGACCTTTTTCTTCGCGCGATTTGGAAGAGGAACTTTGATGCAGATGGCCCAAGGTAGAAATAAGTCGAGGGAGCGTGGCGTGGAGCTGAGCAAGGTTGGGCGGTTCGGAGAGGAGACTGAGCGCGATAGACAGTTGAGATATTTCGATCAAGAGATTGGCCGTCGTTGAATCGTTCAATGCCTTTGACTTTCCGCTTGACCCTGCCAGAAGACCTTCCCGGAGTTTGCGCGCGAGCAGGATGAGATTGGAAAGGGATGCCCGCTTTTCGTCCGCATCGCCCAGACACGTTCCGCTGCTTGGGCCAGAAGTGATGGAGAAACTGGACGCGTGCTTCCGTATCTAAGCGAATATGATAGCACATAGATGTCAGTATTTGCTGCCTTGCCAGCATATCTGGGTGGAAAGGAGGCATTTAAACGCACTTGTTCAGAGATATGGGCTCGGTACTGAAGTTGGACATGCAGATCTGTGATGCTACCAGAGCCAAGCTGTGTCAGTAAATGCATCCTTCCGAAGGCAAATTGAAGAGCTCTTTGCGGAGGGCTGCTCACTCTCCATCCATGAGACCTTCAAGATGCGAGCCGTCGAGTCCCGGCTAGGGCTGGCGAGAAGTGACATCGGATCGAGCTTGCCACCGAGGGGTTTCGAAGTGTCCCTCGGTCTCAGTCCCGAGCTTTCGACGCTGGACCTCACCACCTTTGATGGAGAAGGACTCAAGGTCCGAGCTGCAGACTTCGCATTCCTCGAAGGTGAAGAAGCCTCGATTTTAGGGGCCCATATGCTGGATTGAAGAGTGTGATTGGGTCTTGAAAGATCCGACGCGTCCGTCGTCTTCTCCTTCCATGATTCCTTTTGACGAGCGGCCGAACTTGACGCGATGGACAACTTTGACATGCCATCAAGCGCATCTTCGTGATTACGGGAAACATCATCGCCGCCGCGTCCCATGGTGACCTTTTCGATGCTTCCTATATTTCCGTGACCTCGAGATTTCCCTGTCGATTGAGCCTTCTCCTCCGCGCCGCGTCCACCGCCGCCACCGCCACCGCTTTGCTGACTGTCTCCTTCAATTTTACGAGCGACGCGCGAGCTCCGCCATGGAGTGAGTTCCGAACGCGTGTTGCTCTTTGCTTCACCCATGATGGCATGACGGTCGAACGCGTCATCGTGTTGGTCTCTGTGGGACGCGTCATGTGAGCTTCCCGCCCGATCTGACCAACACCACCGTCGATCATCATGACCATGAACCTTCGCTCATCCTCAGCGCCTCAGCCTCGACTGCTACATACCTCAACCGACTCACACCTCGAAGCAAATAGCGCGCTGGTGCGATGAGTATTCCAGCGCACGGCGGCCCAGATGCGGGTGATGTGCTGCCTTTGATTCCACGCATCGACGCGCAAGATCCCAGCACACTCGCCAATATCCAAGCCCCCGCGAAGCGTCTGTACAACGACAGCGACCTTGCAGCCTTCCATCGGTCTGACGCGCATCGCATTTTCAGTCTCTTCATCACACGATTGGCCGAGGCCAGTGTCGACAAGCCTATTCTCGAGAAGCTGCCCGAGAATGGCAGCGACGGAGAAAGATCGCTGCGGGATGGCGCAGAGCGCATTTTGGACCTCCTCGCTGAGCTTGATCGGTGGACAAGAGAAATTGAGCGCGAGCAGGGACCACAGCGCTTTGGCAACATTGCCTTTCGGGACTGGGGCAAGCGTCTAGAAGAGGTGAGTCTGACTACCAATGTACACACATGCGTGGAACAAAATGGCTGACCCCGAGCTTCTCTCGCAAGCAGAGGTCGAAGGAGTTGCACGAAAAGCTTCTTCCGCCTCATTTACACCCTTTTATCGTCGAGCTGCAGAGTCCCTTCCTTTCCTCTTTTGGCAACTTCACTCGCATCGACTACGGATCTGGCCACGAGCTCAGCTTTGCCATCTGGCTCTGCTTTCTCTATCGCCTCAACTTCTTTGGAACCTATGACGAGGTATCGACTGGAGCAATGTCCGATCGCACCCATGTCGAAGCAGAAAAGCGGCAGAGGGGCACAGAAGAGATCATCGCCCTGCTCATCCTTCCCGCATACCTTCGCAGCGTCTATGCGATTCAGGATCGGTACTCGCTCGAGCCTGCTGGTTCGCACGGGGTCTGGGGCTTAGACGACTTTCAATTCCTGCCATACATCATCGGCTCCGCCCAGCTCAGCGCCCAGGAGACGTTCAAGCCACGCGACATTCTACCACCTGTCTCTGGTCCACCCCCACTACCTAATCTATA
Organism: Tilletia indica; assembly: GCA_001689995.1. Classification (NCBI taxonomy): domain Eukaryota; kingdom Fungi; phylum Basidiomycota; class Exobasidiomycetes; order Tilletiales; family Tilletiaceae; genus Tilletia; species Tilletia indica. The sequence continues at coordinate 210,213 of MAPW01000013.1, forward strand.
CTCGCTCTCCATCGCCCGCATCCTCACTCTCAAGCATGGCGGACCCTTTGCGGAGCACTCCCCCATGCTGACAGATATTGCGTCGTCGGTGCCAACCTGGTCCAAGGTTCTTCGCGGCTTGCTGAGAATGTACGAAGCAGAGGTCTTGGGAAAGCGGGTTGTGGTACAGCTTTGGGACTTTGGAGGTGTGGGATGGGTGTGGGAGGGAGAGATTCGGGAGGCCACTTCTCCTTCTTCAGCAGCAGCAGCAGCAGCGGGGGAAACAGGTAGAGATATGAACGCAGCGGGTGTCAAAGTGCCAATGGCGCCGACTGCGGCACCATGGGCCACCGCATCAAGGTCAGGCCGTCAAATACCTACAGGGACAGCCATGCCCAGTCTCGCATCTACGGCAGCACCATGGGCGTCAGGCGCTTCGGGCTCAGCTTTGGGCCCTCGCTTGGGCGCATCGCACCCGAGCTCAGCTGCAGTACCACCTCCCTTTCCTTCAATACCCTATGGAGGTTTTGCGGGATCGTCGACTACAGCCCGAAAGTCACTGTACTCTACGGGAAGCGCAGCTGCTGCTTCTTCGCCATTTGGGAGCCTCGCGCGATCGATGGAGGGACCTGGCAGAAACGCTCTGACAGCGATGGGAGCGAGGGGTGGAGGCACGCTTCGTGATCCGCTTGCCGAACCTGATGTACATTCACAATCGTCACGGTCCCCTAATGCAAGATGAATGTTTTCTCGTGCAGAAAAGGCATCAAGACATTATGACAACATCAAGAAGACCTTCCATAGGTACATGCTATGGTCTTTGGTGTCGACTCTACTTTAACGACATCAGGAATTTTTGTTTCCCGTCAACTACACTCTGCCACAGACTTCAAACGCGTGTCCAGGCCAGTCCCAGAGCTGCATGGCCTCATTCTTTCGATCATGTCTGGCTCGTCGACAACAACGTCATTCTCCTCGTCTGACGTCTAGACACTTATCCCGGTTCTCTTCTCCTCTCTTCCGCGGTGCATACATGCCCTTCGCCTGTTGGCCTCTTCATCGCTTCATCGCTTCATCGCTTCATCTTGCAGTTCTCTCATTCGTCCTTTTCGCCACGCCAGAAGACAAGATGGACCTCATCTCGCTTCCTAGGATCTCGCCAGCAGAAGCATAACACCATCACACACGTCACGCCCGCGCCGAGGACTCATTTTATCTGGTGCCTTGATGTCCATGGTGAAGGCTGGTTTTGAACAATGGCGGCGGAGGCTGGAGCGAGGCGGTGCCGAGGATACCCCATCTCAGCTGCCTCGGAATTCTGCTGCCGGCGAGGTCGTATGAACTGCTCTGGTATGTATAAAAGGCCTTTCCTCCTGTCCTCAGACTCTGCTTCAGCTTCACACGTCCCCGTTACCAAATCTTTTTGCTCGAAGCTTCCAATTCATCCCCTCGATCCTATCCAGCAACCCAGCCTACACGCAGATGAAGCTCGTCACTTTGCTCATCCTCTCCATCGCCGTTTTCGGTACCGCCGCCCTGGCTGATAAGAATGTAAGTCCATTCCGCTGCTATGTCGGACATGTTTGAGAGGTTGACACCCAAGCTCTCCCTGTCCTGAACGCCTGAACGCTTCACACCTTCTAATTTCTGTCCATCTTCAGACCGATTTTTGCAAGAACTACATCCTGCGCCATAACTTCGCCACACCGAAGGATACTTTTCATGCATGCATGGCGTGCGCCCGGTGCATAGATCGTGGCCTCACACCGAATCCTGCAGTAAACCCTGCGACCGTGAGTACAACCTTCGCCCGGGTGTAGATGTTCTGAGAGAGAAGTGTACCTTTCACTAACCACAACCCTTGCCGCCTTTCATCGTACAAATATCCACAGTGCCAAAGCAATTGCGTTCAGCGTATCGGTGAACAGGCTCCGGGCGTGCAAGCGGCATGCCAAGACTACTGCTCTTGCTACTTAGCCCCTTGCCCGCAGCGGGATTTACCTTGAAGGCCAACCGAAGAGATGGAGACGACAACTCAGTCCCGGCTTCCCTGCCGGATACATACCGAATTTGGTCTTCAATCGGGCTCATCAACTCCTATCCATCGCTCTTCACCTGTCTCCCTCCATCGATCCCCGTTCGTCTCGCCACCTGACTAGCTGTAGTACAGGAGCGCTCTTGCCACTACCAAAGCCAAAGATCCTCAGATGTCACCCCAGTCGAGAGCTCTGAGAGTTCGGATGCCAATTGCATGGCACCGTCTATGAGTTTGGCAGATGGAGAGACGTGCTCGTTGATTCGCAGAAGCATCTTGACCAACTGGCGCTCTCCTCATGTCGTGCGTGGTGTCTCTAGGAACGAAGCGACCAAAATGCTGCACCTTCCTCCGTTTGTCGCAGCACACGTCACCACCTCGTTCAGAATCGTGGAAGAGGAGAAACGAGTCATCTATTTTGAGTGAGGAGAGGGGAAATGGGAATCAAATCTAGATGAAGGTGCCGAATCCGTTCTTCTTCTTTGCAGCAGCGAGCTTCTTGGCGGCGAGGTTGTCGAAGTGAGAATCCTCGTGAGCCACAGCAGCCTTGACCTTAGTAGCAGCGTTGACCTTGGCTGCAGCCTTGTGCTTGTTGGCGTTCTCGACGTGCTTCGCAAGCTTTGCCGCCTTGACCTTCTTGTTGAAGCCGAGTCCAAGGCCGCTTCGACGATCAAAGCCACCGAATCCGCCCTTGCCGGAACCCTTCGACTTGAACTTCTTTGCCTTGAGGAGCTTAGCGTTGTTGAAGTTGGCGTCCTCATTCGCAGCGGCAGCGTTGACATGCGTAGCTGCATTGACGGCAGCAGCGTCCTTGTGCTTGTCTGCGTTGGCAGCCTTGGCGGCCTTGAGCTTCTTCGCTGCGAAGAACTTCTTCCCGCCCTTCCCCTTGCCGTAGCCGATGCCTTGGCCGCCCTTGTTCCCAACGCCATTTCCGATGCCATTGCCGTAGTTGCCACCCTTGTCGCCGAGAGTGTTGCCACGGTTGATGCCATTGCCGTAGTTGTTGCCCTGCTTGACACCTCCAAAGAGTCCGGCACCGCCTAGAATATCGCCAAGATCCAGGCCGTTGTTGACGCCGGAGCGAGGGCTGAGCGCCTCGTTGGTGCTATCGGTGGCTGTAGGAGCAGCTGCGATGGGTCGGACGACCACGAGAGCGCAGAGGACAAGAGAGAGTTTGGTGGTGAGTTGCATCTTGGATAGATCAACGAGAGAGGATTAGTGGAAGACTGTGAGAAGTGAGAGCTCGTGTGAAGGGAGGGTAGATGAGAGCTGGAGTGAGGGAAGATGGGTGGGGAAGTTATCAGCTCCAGTTAGCAGATCCAGGCGTCCTCTTTATACCTTTGTTTTCAAGAGCATCGTTGAAGGTCATTGAGGGGAACCCTGACGCTATTTCAGCTCCTGCTTATTCTGAATCCTCCCATCCCGTCGAAGAGGCACTCCTCTGGGATTCAGCAAGAAGAGGTGGCCCGCGACTTGCGAATGGACACGGTATACTTGACATAGGAGGATGAGCGCTCCTCTATGTAACGCGGGGCCGGTTAGAATGTCGAGGCGTGGGATCCAACCTTAAGGGGACATGGCTCAAGTGTGTGACTGTTCTAAGTTCCCAGTCAGACGGAAATGCCGACCCCGCGCGGGGCCTGAGTACTGTAGGGGCCACAGAAAAGAGAGCGGTCAGAAACAGTCAAGTGAAGAGTGTGAGTGGTGGAGTGTGGACGTGGGGCGAATGACGAACGGCTGGTCGGATAGTCAGATGAAGAAAAATGTGAAACGGCGGGTTATTGTGGAACGGCGCGAGCTGAACGGGTTGATCTTCTCATGTCTTCCGCTCAAAGTCTGCTCCTGCTGGTCTCTTGTCTGCTTTTCTGCGCTGGCGTCCTTTGATCCAGACGTTAGACAAGCTCTCGCTGGTACGAATCATTCAGAAGCATAAGGTGACGTTTGTGAGAAAGGAAAGGGCTAGAAACAGGGAGTGGAAGCGGTGAAGGATTACAGAAAAAATTGATCCGCACCTGTGATCTGGAAAAGTCCACCTCCCAACTTTTTACACCAATCGGTTCTCCAACCGCCGCTCGTTCTTGAGGCTGAGCAACTGCTGCGTAATCTTCTCCAATGGCACCGTCTCCGCCTGCTTTCCCTTCTTCCCTGCCAAAGCAACATCCTCAGGGCTCAATCCTTGCTCCTCCGCATCTTTCACTGCCAATACCACCGCATCCCGATTCCGCACATTCACCGAGCGCTGCGTGGCCTCCTCGACACCGACGACGAGGATGAAGTTGTACTGCGCCTTCTCGGCCGACAGAATCTTCTTGGGCAGGGTGTTCTCTGAGACGTCAACATCAGTGAAGAGGCCGGCGTTCCAGAGCGTCTGACGGACTTCTTCGGCGTAGTCGTACACGCTCTTGGTAACCGGGATGATGATGACTTGTCGGGGAGACAGCCAGAATGGCCTGTAAATAAGAGAGTGAGAGTTAGATGCCTGGAAATCGTATCATACAAACCAGCGGGAAGAGGAGAAAGCAGGACTCACCATTTGCCTGCAAAATGCTCCGTCAGGATACCGATGAACCGCTCGCACGAGCCCAAGATAGCTCGGTGAATCATGACCGGCCTCTCGAAGCTTGATGTCTGCTGAGGAGCAGCAGCCGCTTCCTTGCCCTCCGCACTGACTTCAGCCGATGCCGCAGCTGGCGCCGGACCTGGGTTACCAGCACTACCTTGAACGGCATTACGGAACTCAAGCTTGAAGCGCTGGGGAAGCTGGAAGTCGAGTTGGAGGGTGGCACACTGGAACGAGCGACGCATGGCGTCCTTGATGTAGAAATCAATCTTGGGACCGTAGAAGGCGCCATCTCCCGGGTTGAGATCCCAGTTGCCAGGCGTGAACTTGTCCAGAGCGGTCGTCAGGCGCTAGTTGACAAAGGAAAGGTCAGCAAGCGGAGCGCGATGAATGAGCCTGCATGTGCGTGTGCGTGTCTAAGTACTCACTCGCTCGGCCTCGTTCCACGTCTCCAGTTCTCCGAGGTAGTTGTCAGGTCGCGTAGACAGAGCCAGTCGGAAGGTGAATCCAAACTTGCTGTAAACCTCCTTGAGCATGTTGAACACGCCCGTGACCTCGTCTTCAATCTGTGAATCGAGTGAAAGAGACATTATGTTCAGGATACGGGACCTTCCGGCCGCAAAATGCAAGCGCGACTTCAAGTAAAGCTGACTCGATCGGGAAACGTACCTGACTGGCCATACAGAAGATGTGCGCGTCATCTTGCACAAACCTCCGCACCCGCGTCAATCCACTGAGCGCTCCACTAGCCTCGTTTCGATGGATGACGCCAAACTCAGCATACCGCATGGGCAGGTCGCGGTAACTCCGGTCGCGCGAGGCGAACATGAGACAGTGACCCGGACAGTTCATGGGCTTGAGGGCAAAGACGTCCTTGTCGACGCCTAGGGAGAACATGTCATCGCGATAGTTGGCCCAGTGTCCAGAGGTCTCCCAGAGCTTCTTGTTGTACATGTTGGGAGAGATGACCTCAGTGTAGCCCCGTTGGAGGTACTCGGACTGCCGAGATCAGATACCGCACGAATAGAAGGTGAAATGATAAGTACGACGCGCAAATGAGTGGTATGCAAAGTGCAATCATAGAGAACGCACCCGGATGTACTCCATGAGGGTATTGTAGATACGCGTTCCGTGCGGCAGCCAGAAGCATGAGCCCGGGCTGAGCTCGTGGAAAAAGAACAGTTCTTGTTCCTGTTGAACAAAGGGAGAATCAAGGAGTTAACGATGGTGGGAAAAAGGACAGGGCTCCTTATCCCATCTGATAGCCAAATTGAGCTCTCACCTTGCCGATCTTGCGGTGGTCTCGCTTTTCGGCTTCGGCCAAGAAGCGCTTGTACTCCTCGAGAAGCTTCTTGTCAGGGAAACTGATACCGTAGATGCGTTGGAGAGAGTCATTGTTCTGGTCTCCGAGGAAGTAGGATGCCGAGTTCTTGAGGACAGACATGGCCTTAATGCGACCGGTGTGGGGAATGTGGGGACCAACGCAGAGATCGACCATGGGACGCAGCGGTAGACGGTCGTGGAGGTGCCGTCTGCGATCTTTGAGGAGATAATGTGCTTCTTATATTGGTTGTACTGATGAACACAGAGAGGGAAATGTCAATCAGTGGGCGTTGTATGCGCATGTGTGCCCCGATTCGAGTGATGTCTCAACTCACGTGGAACATCTCGAGCAGCTGTTCCTTGGTAACAATGCAGCGCTCAAACTTCTGTTTCTCCTTGATAGCCGAGTTGACGATGGACTCAAGTGCAGGGTAGTCTTCCTGCCGCACGGCGCGGTCCTGGGAGAGACCCATGCCCATCTCGTAGAAGAAGCCGTCGTCGGTTGGGGGACCGATGCAGAGATGGCAGCCGTAGTGTCGCTCGGCAGCCTCGCCGAGGACGTGAGCGGAGGAGTGCCAGAAGACGCGCTTACCCTCGGGGGTGTCAAAGTCAAAGAGCGCGAGAGAAGAATCTCCTTCGAAGGGGCGCTCGAGGTCCCAGAGGGTGTCGTTCACCTTGGCGATGCAGATGCGCTCGGCAAGGGACTTAGAGATAGAGCGAGCGATGTCCATGGGAGAGGTCTGCCATGCGACACCATCGCGAACTGAGCCGTCGGGCATGGTGATTTTGATGGGGGTGTTGAGCTTGGCCTGTTCGGCTGCGTGTGCGTCCTGCTCTGCTTTGAGCTTTTCGAAGATGGCGATGCGATGTGCGAAGAATTCAGGTGCCGGAGAGAACTCGAGAGGTGCCTTGCCTGATCCCGCAGCAGCATCTGCTCCCTTGGGTCCCTTGGGAGCTTTGGGCTGTTTGGGCTGCTTCGCTGGTTTTTGCTGCTGCTGCTGTGGTTGCTGTTCGGCGGGTGAGGGTGCGATGGTAGCATTTGCGACGGCGTCCGTGATGCCAGCGACATCACGCGCGTCCGCAGAGGAGGATACTGGCTTCGGTCCTGGTGCTGCCATGTCTGCGTACTGGGGGAAGGGGTGTTGGGGTTGGTGATGGCGGTCGTGCGCATGACTCTTTCCTTTCTTCGCACTCCGCGGCTCGTCACTCGGCACTTTCCGGCCCGACAAACACCGACAAACACCGGAAAGCAAGATCGGGCAGCAAAAGGCTCCGAGCTCCCAAAAAAAAAAGATCAAGAAAGGAAGTCGAGAAGAATCCACACGACACTCACTCACTTCTTCTCAGCTTCCCAACCAAAAGAAAGACGTGCAGGATGCCTTCGTTCTCGTGCTACAGCTGCGGCGACATCGTGAGTGCTCGACTGGACACGCTTGCTGACTGTGTAATGGCGCTGACTCCCGCTGTATGCCTTGACCACTGCCAGGTAAAGAAGCCCAAGCTCGAACAGGTAAGCAACAGCAGCAAGCGGACAACAGCTGAGCTATTTCCCATCTCGACGTACTAATTATGTCCTTCTCTTCTTTTTGCAGCACTTTGGTCGATGCCGATCTCCCGTCACATGTCTGGACTGCTCAGCAACCTTCCAAAGCCCTGCAGACTTCAAGTCCCACACAACCTGCATCTCCGAAGCAGAGCGGTATGAGAAGACAGTCTGGAAAGGTCCCAAGAAAAAGGGCGGTAATCAGCAACAACAGCAACAACAGCAGCAGCGCGAATCAGCTGCAGCGCCTGCCGCCAATGTCGTCGAAGAAGCTCTGCCTGCTCCAGATGACTCGGAAAAAGCTGCCAAGAAGGACAAGAAGAGGAAGCGCGGCGACGCAGAGGCCAACGAGGAACCCGCCGCCAGTACTGCTGAAGCCAAAAATGACGACGCCAACGCTTCCAAGAAGGAGAAGAAGAAGGGCAAGACTGAATCTTCGGACAAGAAGAAGAGTAAGAGCAAGGGCTCGGCGCTTGAGGGAGGGGTGACTGGCGAGAATGGCACAGCAACAGCAGTCGAGGCTGAGTCTGCGCCCGTCGAAGCAGCTGCAAACGGAGAAATCAAAACGAAGAAGGACAAGAAGGCAAAAAGGATAAGAAGACGGACAATGCTGAGCCAGCGAGCGAGGAGAAGAAGGGGCCATCGGAGGTAGCCAAAGCAACCAGCTCGGAGAAAGAAGAAAAGACGGCGAAGAAGGAGAAGAAGAGCAAGAAGGAGAAGGCAAGCACATCATCCCTGAATGGAGAGACTATTCTTGCCGCCAAAGAGACCAGCAGTGCACAAGCAAACGGAGCTCCGGAGTCGAACGGATCAGCCCCAGCGGAGAAGAAGAAGGACAAAAAGCGCAAAGCTGTTGAAGCTGCGGTGGAGGAAACTGCGCCGGTAGAGCCGTCAGCGCCAGCTGCGTCCGAAAAGGAGAAGAAGGACAAGAAGAAGAGCAAGAAGAACAAGAAGGACAAGGAATCGGATCAAATGGACGTCGATGTCGATATCAAGGCTGCAAACAAGAAGCAGAAGGACGACAAGATGGACCTCGATACCGACGTCAAAGCTGCTGAAAAGAAGGAGAAGAAGGACAAGAAGAAGAAGAAGGACAACAAGATGGAGGCCTGAACGTGGGTCCCCTCTCCGCAGCTTCCACACCGCAACCATAATGTGCTGTTTTCATACCCCCCTCAGAGCATCATCCTCTCGCAATCGTCACTCATCAAGGTCACCGCCACTGTTCTGGCAGGAGCTTACCCCACTTCAAACAGATGTCTTCGAAATCAACCAACGACTCATCGTCCCAAGCGTAGCGAGGCACATCTTTGTGATTGCGGTGCCGAAACTTGGGTAGGATGACTCAAAAGCGGGGCGGACACTTCATCGATTCCCGCTGACAGCTCCTCTTGATTACCTCGGCCCCACCCTTCAGATCCAGTTTAGCGTGACTGTGTTCTGGGGCCAGACGCAAAGGGCACTGTCTGCTCTCTCATCTCGAGTACAGCGAGGTGCGAGGGAGGCCCCGTTGATGAGAGCGGCAGTGAATTCTATTGATGCCAACGACTCTATAAAAGGCCGGGCTGCGCTGAGTATGGAAGCTGATCCTTTCTCACCCCATCACCGTCTCCCGCTCATCCAGCTTCCCACAGTACCCTCTCTCTAACGACCATGCGTCTCACACCTTCTTTCATCGCTCTGCTCAGCCTCCTTCCCCTCGCCCAGGCACTGCCTTCGCTCTCGCCCTTTATCGGCGTCAACACGATTCTCAAGCGACACGGCACTGCATCGCGCTCGCCAGAGCACTATGCTGGTCATCTGCCTGCTCTGCACAAGCACTACCGCCAGCCTCCAAACAGCTCTCGTCTAGACCCGAAGCCGGAATACCGCGCCAGGACTCCATTCGATTGGGCCAGCATCGCCCTCGCTCTCCACCAGGAGTACATTGAGTTGGATGGCTTCAACTACGCGATCGCTCGCTTCACTCCTGCTGAATGGGAGGCCTGGGGCATCAACCAGAACTACGTCCACCTGATCCGATTCTTCGCTCAGCAAGAGGAAGGCCACTCGACGGCATTTGCCAACATGCTCGGACCTCGTGCTCCGCTGCCGTGCGAGTACGACTACCCCTGGGCGAACGAGACGTCTGCCTCTGTTCCGGGCTTCATCGACTGGTCGCAGAAGAGCACCCAGCTGGGCGAGTCTGGTACGATCGGATGGATTCCGATCATGGACGACCCAGCGCCGGCGTCCATCGTGGAACAGGCCATTGTCACCGAGTCTCGACAGCAGTTCGCTTTCCGCCAGCTCGAGGGTTTGTTCCCTGTTGCCACTTGGTTCATGACCGGTCTGACTCAGGTGAGCATCCTATCAAGGAGCGAGCAGCTTGATTTTAAACCTTCCTGACCTCGCTTTCCTCTCCACCAGCCCATGCACTGGACCATCCTCTCTCGCTGGATTACTCGTTGCCCCAAGGAGAACAAGCCCCTTCCCTGGCCCATCTTCCCTCGCCTCTACGTCGACAACCAGCCGGACGCTATCGCTGCCGGTGCTCAGGCTGGCGGACCAGATATTGCGCACAACCTTACTTCGCTGACGTATCCCGGCCGCATTGTCGAGCTGAGTGTGAGTACATATTCCTCTCGGCTGAGATGTGACAAGCCCATAACGAATGCTGATATTGTACTGCTTCCACAGTGGGATCGCCCAGGAATGATCCAAGGACCTTATCACCAGCGCACCGAGACGAAGACCGACGGGTGCCTCGTTTTGCAGCCTGGTTTGGCAACCTCAACGTCACCCTCACGCCGCTTTTTGACCGCAATCTCACCACTCGCACGGCCAAAACCAAGCAGCCTGGAGATGTCATTTACCCCGGTGTAGGCCAGCGTGAGTCTCGTGATCTTCTCCCTTCGTCAGTGTTGCTGGATGGAAGCAGGAAGAAGTATGCTGACGATCTCTTCTCTGTACTTTCCAATCCGAAGGTGTCATCAATGGTTAGTCTTCTTCCTTCCTCTCCACCGTCTCTCAAGCACTAGAACTGACATCAGTGCGCACTGACTCGGAAACATACAGGAACGTCTTTCATCGCTCTGATCGACAAGCCAGTCTTCGTCACCCCGGAGAATCTCACCCTCCTGAACGACCACATCATAGCTGGACCTGAGTTCTACCAGGCTGACTGATGCTGTCTTTCCTCTCATCCCACATCCCACATGACGCATGAAGACCAAACGCAAAGACACGTTTTGTATGTGAAATCGCCTGATTGTCCGGCTGGGATGGAACGTAGTGATAGTGACAGGCGTTTGCTTGATCGATGACTAATGACTGATGACTCCGCAATCAGCTTCATTTCATATCAGTGAAGGAAAAGGGCTTGGCCAGCCGATGTATCGCTGCGGTCTGTACGTACATATGAAGGCGACGGCCGCTTCTGGAGAAGATGAGAGACTGGACGCGGTTTCATTTGAGCAAGTCTCCGAACTTGTTGTGGTAGCATTCGTATTTGAAGAGACGTTGGCGTGACAACTTCTCCCCGACCACCACCACCACCACCCCCAGGACCCTCACAAGTCACGCTGAAGCTCTGTTCTACACCATCAAAGCACACTCTCTCAACAATGCGTTTCACCATCGTCGTCGTTGCCGCCTCCTTGCTGGTTTTCACGGGGTCAGTCACCGCTGTACGTATTCCATTTTTATGCGCGATCAATGTCTATGGTCTGCACGTATCTGACCGATTGCACCCACAGGTAAATCAGCCTGGCATAGACCTAAGCTGCTGGCAGTTGGCCAAAGAATGGTGTCCAAAGAACACCAACTCAGCAAAAATCACCGAACGAATAACTATTACGCTTGCATGTGCTCGCGTTGGGTCGCAGCTAATCGCGACGATCCCGTGCAGGAATGCACCAATGAGAGGCACCCTAAGGAATGGTGTAAGCACGCCATGTATCAAGGATCAGATGGAACACCGCCGACTGGGTGCGCAGATTTAGCTTCATGCTAAGGATCGCCGCGTCTGAACATCTTCGTTCTTTGTTACGCTCCAATCTTCCACAAACTCGACCGCGTTGAGATTGCTTGCTCTCCTACGATGATCTCCGCCTCGCCTTCGGCCGTCCATTCGCCAACACCCGTCGCATTGTCACGTTCTCGCTTTGACTACACATCGCACGGCGGTCCTTCGACTCGACAACGCTTGCTACACCAAAATCTCTCTCACCTTCTCTGCTCGTCGTCTCCATCCCGTCTTCCCGGTCCCTGCACCATAACAATTCCACAAAAACCCCTGCGGCTAAGGTGTTCAGTAATTCACACCCTCTCGTTGAACATTGTGCAGGAGCGCCCTGATTCTAACAAAAACGTTCAAACATCTTCTCTACTGCTTCTTCTACTGCTCCAGCCGCTCCTTCTCACTCTTCAGAAATCGAGTCGTGCAAAAGACGCCAAGTATCGCCTATCCTTCTCCATGCTCGCTCTGCTGAGCCTCCTTCCCCTTGCCCAGGCAACTACTGCTTTCGTCCTTGCCTTTTATGGCCGTCCAAAACATCGCGCTCGCCAAAGGACTATGCGTTTTCAACGTACTTATCGCGCTAGTATAAAGGGGAAGAGCAGCCAGGATATCTTGATCAAGCATGTGAGGACCCCATCGCAGCACACTCTCAGATATGGTAGAAGTATGGGACGATGATTGAAAGAAGCGCAGAGTACGATCACATTGTTCAAGTGTGTTGGATGGAGAGACAGAGCAGAAAGAAATCGATGTGAAACTCAACCCGATTGGTAGAACTCAGGACCAGCTACGATGTGGTCGTTGAGGAGTGTAAGGTTCTCCGGAGTGACGAAGACGTCCTTATCTACGAGAGCGATGAACGACGTCCCTGTGGAAAGTGCCGAGCAGTGGTGTCAGATGTCAGCTCTGATGCCTAGATGCTCCCGAAACGGAAATGGAGGTACTCACCGTTGATGACGCCTACGGAGTGAGTCAGAGTTGAAGAGAATAGGCCATAAGTACACTAGCTTCCACACAGGATGTGCGCAAAGGATCAGAGCGAAAGACTCACGTTGGCCCACACCTGGGTAGATGGTGTCACCAGGCTGCTTTGTCTTGGCAGTTCGACTGGTCATGTTGAGCTCGAAGAGAGGGGTGAAAGTGACATTCAAGTTTCCGAACCAGGCAGCAAAGCGAGGGACCCCTTTCGTGCTCGTCTGAGTGCGCTGGTGGTAGGGTCCTTGGACCTTTCCGGGCAGTCCCACTGCAGAAACGAAGATCGTGATCGGCATCGGCCCTCAGCGTAAAATGAGAACAGGAGCGACGACGACACTCACCTTTAGCTCTACAACGCGACCAGGGTAGGTGAGAGCTGTGACATTGTGTGCGATAGAGGGTCCACCTGCCTGTCGACCGGCGGCGATGGCGTCAGGCTGGTTCACAACGTAGAGGCGAGGGAAGATGGGCCAGGGAAGGGGCTTGTTCTCCTTGGGGCAGCGAGTGATCCAGCGAGAGAGGATGGTCCAGTGCATAGGCTTGTCGAGAGGATAGCGAGGTCAGGAAGGTTGAAATCAAGCTGGTCGCTCCTTGATAGGATACTCACCTGAGTCAGACCGGTCATGAACCAAGTGGCAACAGGGAACAGACCCTCGAGCTGGCGGAAAGCGAACTGCTGTCGAGACTCGGTGACAATGGCCTGTTCCACGATGGACGCCGGCGCTGGGTCGTCCATGATTGGAATCCATCCGATCGTACCCGACTCGCCGAGCTGGGTGCTCTTCTGCGACCAGTCGATGAAGCCCGGAACAGAGGCAGACGTCTCGTTCGCCCAAGGATAGTCGTACTCGCACGGCAGCGGAGCACGAGGTCCGAGCATGTTGGCAAATGCCGTCGAGTGGCCTTCCTCTTGCTGAGCGAAGAATCGGATCAGGTGGACGTAGTTCTGGTTGATGCCCCAGGCCTCCCATTCAGCAGGAGTGAAGCGAGCGATCGCGTAGTTGAAGCCATCCAACTCGATGTACTCCTGGTGCAGAGCGAGGGCGATGCTGGCCCAATCGAATGGCGTCCTGGCGCGGTATTCCGGCTGCAAGACCAGACGTGTGCTGTTTGGGGGTTGAGGGTACTTGTGGCGGAGAGCAGGAAGCTGGCCGGCATAAGCCTCTGGAGAGCGCGAAGCAATGCCGTACCGCTTCAGGATCGCATCGACACCGATAAAGGGTGAGGACGAGGGCAGAGTCTGCGCAAGGGGAATTAGGCCGAGCAAGGCGACGAAAGGAAGTGAAAGGTGCATGGTAGATGATAGCCGAAGAGGAGGTAAGAGAAGTTATGTGTGAGAGAAGGGGAGTGGAGGGAGGTAGTGTGTAGGATGGGGAATGCGAGAGGGCAATGGAGAAAGTCAGCTTCCCACAAATGCCCGCTACTTATACTTTATGTAGACGCGCTCAGGAGGCTCGGATGCCCAAGTGCATCCACCCTTGCAACGCTTTCCTGCACATAATCGCATGTTCTGTTGATCGCTCCTCAGCGGATGCTTCGTGCACGGCACAATGTTCTAGAGGCCTCGTGTCCGACAGGGCCAGCTACTCCCTCGCGCAGCAAGAGAGTGAGAGAAGGATTCCATTGGGTAGCGGAGGATATGCTGTCTGCTTCTGAGAACCGTCAGAACCGTCATCGTGTCTTTCTCTCAGCTCACCGCGTGCTTGGACGAAACTCACAGAGAAACGGATCCACTGTTCAGAAGCGGTGCTCTACAGAAGCAGTCGGCTGTTCAAAGGGAGAACCTGGTCAACACTCAGAGTACACCTTGGCACCGATGTGTGCATCAGTTCGAGCATGGCCGGATTCTGCATATGTATCGGACAGCATTGCGATTGACAGCCAGGCCTTCACCCGGCTCGAACACTCTCGCTCGTGATTCTGGATGTATGACACGATGTTCGAAAATGAGAACGTCCATGCGCCGTGTTGCACTCTCGTCTTACACGTGCCTGTCCAGAGAACGAGCGTTGTGTTCAGAGAATTAGTGTTGGAGGACATGCCGCGTCCGCCTACCTCAACAGCAATGGGGTGCTGCTTCACTCTGCTATATCGGTTCCACACCTGTCTGCTGCGTGCAGTCGTCCAGTTCTTGAAGGAGGACGATCGACGACCACTAATCACTTGTTGGAGTGAGTCAGCGACGCTTGGCTTTCGATTGTACGTATTTTTCCCACGGACAAACTGCAAACTGAGTACAGTTGAGTTCTGTTGAATCTTGAGGTCGATCGCGTTTGCTTTCACCTCCAACACTCATCATCCTCACGATCTCAAACAGAGGTCGATATTTTCGTGCTTCCAACGCCAACTTCCGTTACATGTTACAGGAGGCGAAGAGTGGATGACTCGCAGATAATTTGTGAGAGAGGAGAGGTGCATAGTTGCAGCCACCGCCGTGGCTGTGGGCTCGCGGTGCGGGTGTCCATTTTTCTTCTCATCTGCTTGAGACATCTCACAATCAAGAAGGAACTTCTTTGCATCACTCAAAATCATGTTTCTGCTTGACTTTTACCTTCTCTTCTCTCTGTGCTGGAGACCATCTACCAAAGGCCTTGGATCAGCGCTGAATCCCTCCTCTGATCTTCCCATGCCACAACAGATCCATATGTCCGAGCTTGATCCACAAACATGAAAAACATGCTGGTCCGAATATGTGTCAACGGGGAATGAATTCGATGTTGCCCGCAACATGACGAACTTGGTGTTGTGGGGACATAGCCTTCTTCATTGAGGATCACCTAGGTCAAGGACAGTGCATCATTCGGGGGCCAGGGGACATGACTTCGTGATCTACTGACTGGATTGGAGTGAGGAGAGGAGGGTGTGAGATCGTAGCGAGGTGGGCTGGGCGGCGCGTCTTTATCCAAATCTTCAATAGTGGCTTGCAGATTCATGACGACCTCTTTCCCTTTTCGGACGAGTTCCTCGAGCGTCTCGATATCCACATTTGGGTTTTTTGTGATTTTGATCGCTTCGTCGAACCATTTGGTGCCCTCGTTGATGATTGGATCGCCTCGCGGCAGCAGACTTGCCCTGTCCGGTACTAGCAGCAGAGGCGGTGGATAGTGGAACAGATTCAGCTTGAGCGCCAATTCGGCAAGCATTCTGGAACGCAAGTTGCAAACCCACCCAAAAATCTGAAGTTGACGTCAGGGTTCTTCGACTGCGAAATGATCCGGTCAGGATGGAAAGGTATCGGCGAGAGTCCAAGAGGTGTGTGATGGGGCGGGAGAGCAAAGGTGGGGAGAAGAAAGGGCAGCAGCGCGATCAGCTTGCAGAAGCGGACCATTACCGGAGATGTCGGGTACTGGAGTTAGGAAGCAAGGAGCTGGATGTGAATGTAGATATCAACGTAGCTGACCGGCAGCAGAAGGAAGGAGTAGAGTCAGAGGGGGGATGAGAAGGGTACATGGACATTCAGGTATCAACGAGCAACTCCTTCAAATATACCCTTCTGTTCTTCTTGACTTGCGGTGCAGCGAGGTCACAACCCCATAATGATGCACGGACCAGAGAGAGCAGTGGCAATTCTTTTTGGGACTACCAGTAGCTGAAGTGGATGGCGGAATAACGAATCGGTGCCTCTGATAGGTGGACCACTGTCACGCAGGAAACTTTTGTTGTCCTGAGCTGTGCTGAGTTTCGAAATGCGGCCTGGTAGATCGAAGTGGTGACGCGCTGAAGAGCAGCAAGAAGTTGAAGCTGTAGGAAGAAGTACATGTCCGGCTGCGGGCTGTGGAAAAAAACAGGTCAGCTCGTTGAGAGTGCAGAGAGATCCATCGCTCGAAGCAAGACTAGATTGAGCACGTTCAATAATCGTGCGTGACTGAAGCTTGAGAGGATGAGCTGAAGCTTTAGGACGCAGCCTTCAAGGACAAAAAAGGAGCAAAGGAGAGCTGAAAGGAGCAGAGAGCAGAGGAGGAGGATGAGGAAGAAGAGTGGAGCAGGAATATGAGTATGAGCGACAGAGGAACGATCCGTATCGTCGCAAAATCTCTGAGAAGACCTCAAGCAGAAGGAGAAAGGAGAGGCTCGGACCGTGCTGCACCATCTATTCTCTCACAACGTATTCGTGAGCCGTCCAGCCTTAGCGTCCTGTAACGGAAGTTGGCGTTGGCGTTGAAATGAGGAGAATATTGACCTCTACATATGCGCGTATGCGAGACCGGAGATTGATGATTGTTGGAGGTGAAAGCAAACACGGTCGTACTTTATGTTCAACGGCACTCAATACTCAACTCTACTCAATTTTACCGTGGGAAAATAGGGTCGTGGGTCGACGGTCAACGATTGTGCAAAAGCTTGAGAGCCATTGCCCGAGAAGGGTATCTGGAAGGGAAGTCAGGAATCGGTACAAACAGGGGTTTGGACCCTCTCAATTTTGACAGTCAAGTGATCGTCCTCCTTGAAAATCGTGTGCATCTGCACCCCGAACCAAGATCCGTCCAAGTTGCGGGAACATAGTTCCAGCTGTCCAGAAAGTCCACACAGAGCTTAACATGCCCCTCCAAAAAATCCCGAACCGTAACTGTGCTACCCGAAGCCGACTTGTCGATGATGTGGGTCGGGCCCCATGGACAGTCAGACAATGGTGGATTCGTCGCGCACTCAGGTCGTTTGGGTAGCTCATTGATCTGAAAGCCGCAGACACGGAAAGACGAACGCATATGGATCGCTCTAAAGTGCGAGATTCGTCGCCGGATACATTCTGCAGCCCACCTGTGCGTGTGGAACAGTGGATTCCAATCGATCATCCCTGCTCCACAGCTATCCCACAGCCGCTCAAGTTCCGTCGTGCTGATCGGTCTGGCCGAGGGACGGAAAAGTTCTCAATCGAAAGCCGGTGTCTCTAGGAGCACCTTTGTAGCCTTGCACGTTGCCAGAAGCGCCTTGAGTGTTTCGTACTGGCAGTATTTGAAGATCTGGATCCGAATTTCGGTGGGGAGGTTTGAAAACGATGCGCGTCGGTTGGATGATGTGTCGTAGATCATTGCTAGAAGCAGCGCTGGATCTTTGTCGTGAGGAAGGAGACCTGGAGGTAGGAGACGAATGAAGGGGGTAGAAGAGGAGAAGAAGAAGAACGGTTGTGATCACCTTCAGCTCACGCGCAGCGCACAGTCGAGTTCCACAAGAATCAAGCACGAAGCTCGATCTCTTCTGAACTCTGAAACCACGCACGGTCGGCTCTTACTGTACTACCTTCTTCTGCCTTCTCAACTGCATGAAAGGTACCGAGCTGAAAACGAAGGGAGGATGACATTGATAGAAGTACAATTTGAAGTAATTATCCCCTCTTCTACCACACTGACTGTTCTGCCCGGCTCTCCCTCAACCCACAGCGACAATCCACCTCTTCTCCTGCTTCGTCTCACCAAATGCGAGAGCGAACCATCGTATATCGACTGACGTCCATCAAGTTCTCAGGCTTGCCCTCCTTCTTGCTTCCAATCGGCCGCGATGAACCTCCACCCACAGCTCCCGCAGCCGACGAACCACCTCCACTCCCTCCTTGCTTCTCACTCTCTTGTCCATCCCCCAATGCTCCACCAGTCCCCGGAATACCCGTCAACACACCAGATCGCCGCACATTCGAAGGTGGCAGCACAGCTTCGCCCCTCAAGTTCCACCCTTCAGCAAAGTCATCCCGATTCTCGTCAAGCAGTGCAGACACTCGAGCTTCATGCGCCAGTTCCTCGATGCCCATGCCGATCGGGGGCCGATCGCGCGCGTTGAGAGTCTCTTCTCGTTCTCGGGAAGCAGCAGAGGCGTGTCGTTGTGCGGCGTATGCGGCGAGATTCATGCCCAGGAGGAGCTTGAGTGCGATGAGACTAGCAAAACCAAGGCCCGGGAAAAAAAAGGCCCAAAATTACAATCAGCGTCAAGACTCGAACATTCATCACGAACAGATATAAGGAAGACAACTCACAATGCCCAAGGGATGACAAAAACCACAGTGAATCCCACCACGTGAGCAGCTCCGTCCAGAAGTGCAGCACCCATCCGCTGCGCATCCAAAGCGTCCGGGACCATATTCCCACTCCTGGCCCTCCTCCAGCTCAAGAGCAGCCATTTCCACCCAAACTCAACGCCCGTACTCGAACCCCACAACCCACCGTCACCTCCAACTCCCGCTCCCGCTGCAGCACCAGAGCTTGACCTTCGCCCGATGCACTCGTCAAAATCACTCTCGTCCCCACTGAGCATACTCAGGATCTGCTGCGTCATTCGAACGATGAGACAGGCGAGCGGCAAAGCTGCAAATCCCAATCGACGAGCGACGAGGGGCGATTGGTCGACAAAGGTGTGTTTGCGGGCGCGTCGGACTGCTGCTGCTGAAGATGACGATGACGCTGTCGACTCGTTTGGGAAGGGGACTGTTGAGGTTGGCTCGGTACGACGCGTAGAGGAGGAGGAGGAGGAGGGAAGATGGGAAGAGCCTCGTTGGTGGTAAAACCAGTTGTGCTATCTTCCTTCTTGAAGACGCCACCATCCGTCTTTTCGGGCTGGTTCCGGTGAGGTCGCTGCGACTTGGAAGCGGCGGATCCACTACTGCTGTTGTTGTGGCCAGGCGACCAACCATCGACGACGAGGTCACTACAGAGGACATCCATGAAGCGACCGTACACAGCCGGTCGGAAATGGTTGAATTTGGTGATGAATGCATGCTTGAGCCAGTCGACAAGACACTCGGATGCGATGACGATCAGGACGGGGCTGAGAAACTGTCTCTAGTAGCGATAGGGACGGAAGGATGGTGAATGACGTGGGTAGAGGGGAGAGCATGCTTGCTGGGTTCGCAGCTGCATTGCTGACTGCTGCCGAGACAGAGGCGGAGGTTGACTTGGCAAAGGACATCGGACTGGGCGCTCCTCCGCTCAGCTCGATGAGATTACGAGTGCCGATGGCAAAGAGCAGGAGACCGAGTTGAAAACGCTCGACGATGTCTGCACAAGTGAGTTGGAACAGGTTCTCCTTTTCGAACTTTTTGAAGACGCTTCCCTTGATCTCTACGAACTGGTTGGAGAGGAGGAGGGTGAGGAGAGCGTTGTCGAAGGCGTTGATGGCAACGTTCAGGGTGACTAGTTGGTAGAGGAGGACAAGAGTATGGGCAAGGACGTAGGCGAGAGCGAGGAGAAAGTATGCCGCTGGTCTGAAAAATGGTTGTCGCGTTGATCCGTCGGGCATCCTTCTCCGGGCGAGTGTGGTTCGAGAGAAGAGACTGTCGAGAAGATCTTGTCCAAGTGAGCAGCACAGTCGATCTGCAATTTCGAGGACGTTGAAGATGACGGATAGTTTGACGACGTCTTGTCCTCGTACGGAGTGGTACATCTTGCTTGCGTCTGTGAAACGGGCGAGGATGAGGCATGAGAAGAGTATGAGGGCGAGCTTGAGGATGTCGCACTTGTGGGAGGAGTTGAGGTAGCGAGAGGGAGCTCCTGGAAAAAGGATGCGATTGCTGTAATTGCGAACCAGACGGTATATGGCGACACAGAAGCGGAGAGGCAGGATGGTGAAGGTGTAGAGGAAGGAGTCGAGACAGACGGCCATACCGAAGAGCATGATTTTCTCGACGGCAAAGGGGACGGCCATGAAGTTGGAGACGCGCTCCCACTTGATTTCCTGTGTGCTGTCGAAGTCGGTTGCGAGGACTTCGTTGCGTAGGTAGTCCCAGAGGCTGAATGGTGCTGAGGCGAGGGGTGATGATGGGGAGATGCGGGCGGTGGAGCGATTAGATGTGCGCTGTTGACTGCTGCTACTGCTGGCTGGAATGGTTGGTCTGGGTGCTGGTGCGGGTGCGGGTGCTGATGGTGCTGAGCCATTCAGACTGGTATTGCTGTTGATCTTCTTGACGGGCATTTGCTGTTCTTGCTGTTCTTGCTGTTCTGTTTTTGGTGTTGATGGGTTGGAAGTGGAAGGTATTGAGAGTGAGGGCGACTGCTGGAGTAGCGGTGGTGGTGGTGGTAGCAGATGCTCTATCCTCCTATCTGGCGAGCGAGTTAAGATGGGTCCGCTGCTCTTGACTGGTGTTGTTGTTGTCATTATTGGTATTCTGTCGATGTCTACCTCGTCGCGCTCGTGCTTGACGTGCGGCATTGGGAATTCCTCGTGCTCGTCGGTGTCTTGTGGGAGCGGAGTTGGGGTTGGCATGGAGAAGCTCCTGGTGAGTGCGAGCGAGTGCGCGTCCTCCATTATGGCATCAATTCTCTTCTCCTTCTTGATGAGCGTTTCGGTGGTGTGGTCGTTGTCTTGATGACCTTTCTTCCAGCTCGTCATGGGGGAAAGGTGTTGATCTCATTGCGCAATGATTTCTGTGGAGTTGTGCTTGTCGGCTCGACTAGAATGCATGCAAGGCTGTGTATGTGCACTGGCCATCTGAATGCGTATAAGAAGACCGACTCGCTGTCCTTATCTTCCTTCCTGACTTCCACCATCTCTACCTCCATCTTCTACTTACAGCCAGCATGGACTTCCTTCGACAGGCACGCGATCGCGCTCAGGACGTTGTGGCTCAAGCCCAGCAACAACTGCAGCAACAACAGCAGAAACACGCAGCAGCAGCAACAGCAGCAGCAGGAGGCGCATCTTCCCAGGCAACCTCTCCCATGCCAGCATCGTCCTCTTCTCAACAGCTCATCAGCACTGGAAACACTCGTCCTACTGCCTCCTCAAACAACTCCTCCAGTCTGCCAGGCCTTGCAGCCTTCTACACTGGATCACTTCCACCCTTGATCAGGAGTGGGATCGCATCCCTCGACCCACGGTTCGAATCAGCGCGTCAAACTCATCTCCTCAGCAATGCTCTCAAGGCTCTCAACATCGACCACGAAGCTACAGCACGCGAAACCAAAGCAGCTGCCACAGCTACCTTCAAATGGGGCTCCGATCTCTCCCCATCGGCTACAGCAACAACCACCCCCCCTCGACTCGACGGATCCTGCGACCCCGCTCTGGTCGACATCACCGATCGAATGGCATACGTGCTTTCCACCATCGGAGACCTCGAAGCAGCGCACGTCAAGCGCGCCGAAGCAGCACGCAAGGAATTCAAGGATATCGCACGCGCAGAGTCTGAACTCTCCTCCCGACGCGAAAAACGCGTCAAAGTGCATAAAGAACTGCTGGCTCTCGTTCCGGAGCGCGCCAAGCCCTCCTCTTCTAAGCGCATCGGCGAGCTCGAGGCCCAGCTCAAGTCGCTCGAAACAGAGGACAAGTCGGCAGAAGAGACCTTTGGCAAATTGCGTCGGCACAAATTCCAGTCCAGCTACGCGCAGTACATGGACAGCTTCGTAGAGGTGAGTTGCGTCCTACTTCGCGTCATCGATAGATTCATTTCCCTGCTCATTCAAATATCTGTCATACATCACAGCTCGGAGAGAAAATTGCATGCGCAGCACGCTACGGCAAATTACTGGCCACCATGGTCCCAGCAGATGAAACCCCCGTCTTCCCCGCTGCCTCACTTTCCGGCGTCAAAGGGTGGGATGGCGCTCACCGCACGGCTCAAGTCCGATCAGCCATCGACCCAGCCCTCCACAGCTTGCAAGTCAATCGCTCGCTGCCCAATCTCGATTCCACGGGGACCAGCTCAGCAGCACTCCCTGCACCCGTCCCAGTCGAAAGCTATGCCGACACGCACGCCGCCGACATTGCTGAGGCTGATAGGACCCATCAGGCTGTCCTCGCCGAACTTGCCAATGCTCCTTCTTCAACTGATTCAGCCGGAAACACGCTCCATGCCCCGCCGCCCTTGAACCGTTTCGACTCGGGCTCCAGCTACGGAGCGAGCCCTTCCAATCCTTCTGTCGGCACAGGCGCAGGCGCGTCCGCTTCACCCATAGCAGCTCGGTTGAACATGGGTCCGACCCCGCACCTTCCCCCAAGCCCTATGGCTCCGACATCAGCAACAAACGATCCATCTTCTACTTCCGCTCAAGGCGACAACAGTGCTATCCCACCCGCTCTGAATCCAGATGCGCCAGACCCAACTTCACCCCATGCTCCACCTGAAGACGTCACGGTCGCCGAGACGGGGGCGGCCATTTACGGCACCGGTGGACCGAAGACGGGCACTTTGGGTGTCCCAAGACGCAAGAGTGCTGTTCCGGGCTCGACTGCCGCTCCGCCTCCCTCGTCCTCCAACCCCTTCGCGTCTAATTCAGCGCTCCCTTCCACAACTGGACCTTCGCCTGCCACTGCTCCACCATCCTCGGCCGCCGCCGCCAAGTCCGCCGAAGCAGCGGCCGAGCGTCTAGCTGCTGAACAGGCAGATGTGCAAGCCAGAGCCGAACGCGAACGAGCTTCTCATCGCGCTTCCTACGTGGCCGTTCCACCCGCGGTCGGCGGAGGAGGAGGAGGAGGGCAAATGCCCGCGGTCCATGCGCGTCTGAGAAGGGATGGGACTATCGTCAGACGTGGAGAGGCGGATTGGGCGGCAGCTGAGAATGAGGATTTGCCGCCTTACACCGTTCAGGATGGCAGTGGTGGTGGGCCGCCTGCTTAGGTGACAACGTGAAGTCGGGCGACTATCCGGACTCTTCGGCCGCGTCGATGGTCTTCTTCTGCTGATGTTCAGGATCCCCTTTCGGCGCCCGCTCTTGATCACCGCTCGTACCCTTCTTAGCTTCGCCAGCAATTTGAACCCACTCTGAATTTTGGCAGACGACACATCGTGAAGCATTACATGTTGTGAGCGCCGTGATAGGGAAGCGCACCTCTTCGACTCCACTTCCGACCTCGACCCTGCACTCCGTGCGGCGCGCGCCCCTGAACGCTTGTCTTCCACAACCCACCATCTTTTGCCGTCTGAGGCATGCATACCTACGTTCGTCTCAATTCTTCCTCTGATTCCTGCCTATGCGTGCCCTTAGGTATGCCCGCCTTCTTCGCGGATACGAGATTGAGATTGAGGGGATTGATAGTCGGTGACGGGATCGTGTCCCCTCATCACGTGCGAGCGACGGTCTGGTGTGACCAGACTAGGGATTGATGGTAGTATGAAAGAAGGACAACTGCAGAATCTTAGCCACAATGAAACCGCACTCGAAATACCTCAAGTAACGGGGGTCACCAAAGGTTTCAGTGCCGGTGCGGAGGAGTGTGATGTTCCCTTCTGCCGAAAAGGTGTGGCTCCTTTACAAAGGAACGATGTGCATGGCGTGGGTGTCGATGTTGAAGACGATGGACTTGATACTGGCCAAGAACGGACTGCCGAGAGTGACTGAGGAACGTTTTACAAAGGAAGTGAGGCCGTGTCAGACATTTTCAAAGGCGCATCATGAATCATGAAGCACGGATACAACTTACTAAGTGACTGGTAGTCGTCGCTACCTTGAAAGGGCATCACGCAGTTGCCCTTCGCATCCTTTCCGAATGTCATGACCTCCTTCGTAAGCGGGACGTCGAGACCTCCGACGTTGATGACTACCTTCGGGGGATTGTTGCATGGGAAGGTGGCCGCGAGGGCTGCGAGTTGGTCGAAGACGGAGAAAAAGGTGGTCTGAATTTAGTCAAGTACGATTGTCAACATTCGAAGCTTGCACTCACATCCGTACTCATCGCGGAAAGTGTTCTTTCCGACACCGTAGTAGTCAAAGATTTCTTGGATGTCTTCCGTGTTTCCGAAGATCGAAGACGTACTGGGGTCGACGATCATGATGTAGTTGGCGAGGCTGGCGATCTTACTTTTAATAGTCCAATATCCAGGAGAGTCGGGGTCGCTCGGGATCCAGCTTCCGCTAACCGCAGGCACGGCTGAACCGAAAGCGATCGTCGACTGCCCGTGAAGCGAGTATTGGATCGAGAAGGTGGGAGGCTGCAAGACGCCAGCCTTTTTCATGCTGTACAGGAAAGACTCGTAGCCGCCGCCGAAATAGGAGTTGGTTGGGTTGGACCATGCGATACCGCACTGGCCGAAGCTGTAGACCGAGTCGAGTGAGCCAAGAGACACGTTTTGAACGCTCAAGCCAGCCACCTTGATGTTTTCGGTCCAGATTTCTCCCTTAGCGGGACCTGTCAGAAATCCTGCTTACGTGTACGCTGACGCGGAAAGGGAAGCGTGCAATCACCTGCTCAATCAGCCCTGGAAACTTGGGGATGATAACGAGTGTGGTATTGACGATGGTAGAAGGGAAGTTCTACAAGACATCGGTGTGCAAATGAGTGTGAAGGACTTCTTCTCATGATCAACTCCCAATCTGGTGATCTCAGGAACAGGAACAACCGTGTACGCGGCATCCGACGCCACCCGTCTTCGACAGGACCTGTAGAGAATGTTTAACAGCCATTGGTGAGTGTGATCACTGGGGCAAATCCTTCCTGGCTCCGAATTACGTACCACCCAAGGCGTTGTCGAACGCAGCATGAGAATCTTGTGCTGTGCTGCTCTTCGAGGGATCGTTTGAGCCGGTAGAAATAACGCAGTCCGCGTTCACTGAGCGATCGTAGGCAGAGACGCAAAAAAGGCATATTGAGATCAGTGCTCTTCTTGTGCAATCATCGTGATAAAGCTGATTTTACTCACTTCCAGCCAGGTATACGTTGACGGTTTCACCCTGGCTCCCAAACTGAATGGGAAGCGTGATACGAGGCAGCATCGGCCTCTGGTCTTCCATGACAAGGTTGGCCGTCGCGCCGGTGTTGGCGCGGGTAACTTTCTTGAAGGCTTGCGTGTCGAGACCGCGGTGCTGGTGCATACCGCCACGAATTTCGGCATGGTCTGTCGCAAGGACGGAGCCGAGGCTAAGGGCCAGAACGACGGTGGTCAAGAGGGAGCGTTGCAGCATCTTTGTATGTGGGGAAATGGAGAAAAAGAGCAAAGAATGTGATGGGATGGAAGGAGAGGGAGAGTGTTCACAGGAAGGGGAAGAAGGCGAATGAAGAGAGAGAGGAGGAGAAAGCAGATGATTCTTACCTGGCCTTTATCCTCTGCAGACCCATCGCACACTCCATGAAGGAAGCAGCTGAGTACTCGTATGTACGGCGGGGCAGCTTGGAAGCGAATGTTACATTTTTCCAAGTCCTTCATCTTCCGTCAATATGTATGCGAAGGCGTCGAGCCGCCATGTGCAGGGCTTCAAAAGCGTAGACTGCCGTATCCGCCATCTCATAATTTGGTCAGACTGAAGCATTACAGTAGCCGTGCGGGATGAGATGAGGTGGCGGTGGCCTCCATTATGAGGTTATGAGGTCTTGTGCATGTTGGAAGTCGCTATCTCAACCGAGGGATAACGTTCCGTTCATCGATATAACGTTCGCCCTAAGCCCGAGGGCCGGGCTGGGCGTTCTGTCCCGCGTACTTCATTTCACGCAGCTTCTTTCTTTCCTTTTCCGTATCCGCAAGTGCAACTCGCCTTCGTCCAGGAAAGACGTCCAATCACTCGGACCACCATCGCCAAGCAGCCGCTTCTGAGTGCTTTTGGAAATCTGATCAGACACACGTGTAGACTTGGTGCTCTAGCTGCGACAGCCGCTGTCAGGACACAGCTAATCATACATACATACGTTTAACTTCATCGATGCTAAGTATGGTAACGGGTTTTGCACCGAGATGAGAATGATGAGGAGGCTTGAGTTGCTCCTGACTCTTTTCCTTCGGCTTGGCGCACGGCGCCACGCTGTTGTGCCCGTGTTGTTCAATGACCGCGGTTGCTGTGCATCGATCAGGCTGAAGGCAAGTGTTACGGCTTCTCATCTAATCTTCCATGCTCATTCTGACGTCTGGAGCGCTGTAATGACAGGGGCGTACCGTTTTCTCTGCTCTGCCCGCTGCCACTGACCAGATATAAAAAGGGTCTCCTCCCTGATCAGACATCCCATCCTTTCTCCCCATCCTACCGTACCTGCTCTCTTCTCTGAACCCATCATCTACACCTTCAAACCCTACCCTTACCATTCTTCTCAAGATGCACTTCATTCGCACCGCTATCGTCCTCGCCCCATTGCTCGCCCTCGTCGCTGCAGCCCCCGCACAGAACGCCGCGGTCGCCGTGCGCGACGAACCTGCCGGCGGCGCCGCAGCCTCTTCTAGCTCTAGCTCTTCCTCCAGCGCTGCCACTGGCTCTGGTTCTGCTGCTGCCTCTTCATCCAGCTCTGCCTCTGCCTCTGCCGGTGGCAACGGCAACAACGATGACCAGCCCAACAACAACAACCCCGTCCCCGGCGGCAACACCTACTTCCTTAACGCAACCAACATTGCCCCCGACAACTCGACCGCCACACTCAACATTGGCGGTAACGGTACCATCGCCGCTCTTGGCGACTTCAACGCTGTCTCAGGTGTTCGTTGGACGACCGACACTCTCGAGGTTGGCTACAAGGCTCAAGTCGCCAGCAACAGCCTCGGAGGAGGCTACACCATCAACAAGGATGGTATTTCCGTCGGCGCTGGTATTGGATTGTGAGTATCATACGCACCGAAGATAAGGTTGATCTTATCTATACCTGGTAGTCGGTCACTGACCCTGAAGATTGCCCTGTCATCCTTCTAGCGGTGACAACAAGAGCACCTCCTTCTCCCTCGGTGTCAGCACCAACGGCACCGTCGTCGCCTCTCTCACTGGTACCGACCTCAAGTGCGTCGTTAAGGGCAACAAGGCCACCTGCTCCAACAACTGAACAGTCAACTCCATCCAGCACCCTGAGACCAGTCAATACGGACGCTTCTCACTACCCATTCTTTGTCGGCTATCCTCTTTTCTTGTTCTAGAGCTTTGCACTTTGCATTGTGCTTTACTTTCCGACCACTCAATCACTACACTTTTCTTGCGCGCGTGCGCTTCTATTCACCTAGTCTTTGACTCTCGAGCCTATTCATCAACGGTGTGAAACTGCACTTTTCCTATATTCTAAAAGGGTGTAACGTGTAACATGAAGCCGAAGAACATGGGGTCTGAAAGCTGTGGTGGTACGTGCTTAGTATCGATCCGCCAACATCCCCCTTCTGCGAGGCTTTCAGGGAGTGGCCAGCTTCGTAAGATAGTGTTACTCAGTCGTACGAGGGTACTGAGATCTGAAGCTCTGAAGATCTGAACGCTGAACGCTGAACCTTCGCCAACCGAGCTTTAGATACCATACTGAATCGCTATTGCCAGCTCTATACTGAGGTACGCGCTGGTGATGCAGAAGAAAGACAGCAGTATGTCCTCGACAGGGAGAGATGTGATGGAGTGACGATGATAGAAGTGATGAAGAGCACAAAGCGTATGTGGGACAGAGCAAAAGCGTAGACGCGACAAAGGTGTCCGTCTCTTTCGGCCTTCCCCTGTGCCTCTTTTCCACTCCTGCACGCTCTCTCTTGGTACCCGCGACCAACGATTCGCCCGTGGGATCCAGCTCCACTCACCATTTCGGTAGTGAGTGGAGTGAGGAGCTGCCGGTCGCTTCCCACACTCTCCGTGGATTCAGTCAAGAAACTTGCTTGTTTCTATCTCCACATCTCTGTACGTCCATGGCTACCCCTTCTTTAGTCTTCAGCTCATCATACAAGAGGAACCAGAATGAGTGGTACACGGACGGCCAGCAAAGTGCAGACACTAGGCATCAAGGCGTCCGAAACTTTCCCGGGCTCGAACGCTGTTGTGAGCTGCCATGATTGGTGGCTGGCTATCCCTCTCCTTCGCGATCCTCATCCCTTGCCTGCCTGCTGCCTGACCCTTCCTTCCTTTTATATGTGCCTCGCCGCCCGTGCGCGTCTCTGTTGAACAGTGTTCGTACACACATCATGCATCATGGACGAGTTTGGTACATACATACATACATAGATGAGCATACGCAGTGCATGTCATATGTCATCACATGGCTCGATTAGGCGCAAGTCCAATTCCGAAACGAGGCGAGCTCACGCCTCACGGTACCTGGCCTCTGAATTGATTCGGTCAGGTCTTGTAACGGCCAAGGTCTAAAAGGAGACGTCAGAAGTGTCCGCCTCATCTTCATCAGCCCAGCTCGGGCCTCGGTGTGAAGCGGCTTCCGACCTTCGAAAGACACGTCTTTCCTTTGCTGGCGTCGGAGGTGCGATGCGTGGTTTGCAAAGGGCAGGACGTGAGTAATGTACCATTGTACTTCGTCCCACGTTGCCACGTGTTTTTGTTTGTTTGTTGCGTTGTTTCATGATCATACCACCACCGCCACACCAACGCTTCATTTTGATGGCTCGAGCCTTGTCACCTGTGCGATCGATTGGACTTAGGAGCGGTTCCAGCCCCCTTTCCTGCGCAGCTCATTTCATTTACTCTGAGTTTGGCAGACAACACATCTGATGAAGTGTTACTCTTGTACATACTCGTCGACTCAAGCGCATATTTTTCCAACGGTAGAATTGAGAAATTGAGAGACTCGCGGTGAAGCTGTGAGATGGTGTAGCACGATCGCGTGGCCGGCGGCCGGCCAAGTTTCTGAATCCTAAACCTCTCCGTTCCATCTGCCTGTGGCCTTGAGCGATTTTGCGACGATATGGATCCTCCCTCCATCACTCAAGCTCATATCTCTGCTCCACTCTTCTTCCTCATCCTCCTCCTCTGCTCTCTGCTCCTTTCAGCTCTCCTTTGCTCGTTTTCCGCCCTAGTAGGCTTTATCTTAAAGCTTCAGCTCATCCTCTCAAGCTTCAGTCACGCACGATTATTGAACATGCTCAATCTAGCCTTGCTTCGAGCGATGGATCTCTCTGCACTCTCAACGAGCTGACCTGTTTTTTTACAGCCCGCAGCACGAAGCGCGCAGCCGGACATGTACTTCTTCTTACATAATGCCGCTTCACCTTCTTGCTACTTTTCAGTGCGTCACTACTTCGATCTACTAGGCCTCACTATCATTCCTGAATCTTGGAATAGCCCAGGACAACAAAACTTCCTACGTCACAGTACTTGGCGCATCAGAGGACCGATTTGTTATTCCGCCATCCACTTTAGCTACTGGTGGTTCCAAAAAGAATTGCCACCGCTCTCTCTGTTCCGTGCATCATTATGGGGTTGTGACCTCGCTACACCGCAAGTGAAGAAGAATAGAAGGGTCTATTTGAAGGAGTTGCTCCCTGATACCTGAACGTCCAGGCACCCTTCTCATCGCCTTCCTCTGACTCTACTTCTTCCTTCTGCTGCTGGTCAGCTACGTTGATATCTTCCTACATTCACATCCAGCTCCTTGCTTCCTAACTCCAGTACCCGACATCTCCAGTAATGGTCCGCTTCTGCAACCTGATCGCGCTGCTGCCATTTCTTCTCCCCACCTTTGCTCTCCCGCTCCATCACACACCTCTTGGACTCTCGCCGATACCTTTCCATCCTGACCGGATCATTTCGCAGTCGAAGAACCCTGATGTCAACTTCAGATTTTTGGGTGGGTTTGCAACTTGCGTTCCAGAATGCTTGCCGAACTGGCGCTCAAGCTGAATCTGTTCCACCATCCACCGCCTCTACTGCTAGCACCGGCCAGGGCAAGCTTGCTGCCGCGAGGCGACCCACTCAACAACGAGGGCATCAAATGGTTCGACGAAGCGATCAGAGTCGCGAAAGACCCAAATGTGGATATCGAGACGCTCGAGGACTCGTCCGCACCAAATGGTTCGACGAAGCGATCAGAGTCGCGAAAGACCCAAATGTGGATATCGGGACGCTCGAGGAACTCGTCCGAAAAGGGAGGGAGGTCGTCAAGAAACTGGAAGCCACTATTGAAGATTTGGATAAAGACGCGCCGCCCAGCCCACCTCGCTACGATCTCACACCCTCCTCTCCTCACTCCAATCCAGTCAGTAGATCACGAAGTCATGTTCCCTGCCCCCCGAATGACGCACTGTCCTTGACCTAGGTGATCCTCAGTGAAGAGTGCTATGTCCCCACAACACCAAATTTGTCATGTTGCGGGCAACATCAAATCCATTCCCCAGTTGATACATATTCGGATCAGCATGTTTTTCATGTTTTTGGATCACGCTCGGACATATGGATCTGTTGTGGCATGGGAAGATCAGAGGAGGGATTCAGCGCTGATCCAAGGCCTTTGGTAGATGGTCTCCAGCACAGAGAGAAGAGAAGGTAAAAAGTCAAGCAGAAACATGAGTATGAGTGATGCGAAGAAGTTCCTTATTGTTGTGAGATGTCTCAAGCAGATGAGAAGAAAAATGGAGACCCGCACCGCGCACCCACAGCCACGGCGGTGGCTGCAACTATGCACCTCTCCTCTCTCACAAATTATCTGCGAGTCATCCACTCTTCGCCTCCTGTAACATGTAACGGAAGTTGGCGTTGGAAGCACAAAAATATCGACCTCTGTTTGAGATCGTGAGGATGATGATTGTTGGAGGTGAAAGCAAACGCGATCGACCTCAAGATTCAACAGAACTCAACTGTACTCAGTTTGCAGTTTGTCCGTGGGAAAAATACGTACAATCGAAAGCCAAGCGTCGCTGACTCACTCCAACAAGTGATTAGTGGTCGTCGATCGTCCTCCTTCAAGAACTGGACGACTGCACGCAGCAGACAGGTGCGGAACCGATATAGCAGAGTGAGCAGCAACCCCATTGCTGTTGAGGTAGGCGGACGCGGCATGTCCTCCAACACTCATTCTCTGAACACAAAGCTCGTTCTCTGGACAGGCACGTGTAAGACGAGAGTGCAACACGGCGCATGGACGTTCTCATTTTCGAACATCGTGTCATACATCCAGAATCACGAGCGAGAGTGTTCGAGCCGGGTGAAGGCCTGGCTGTCAATCGCAATGCTGTCCGATACATATGCAGAATCCGGCCATGCTCGAACTGATGCACACATCGGTGCCAAGGTGTACTCTGAGTGTTGACCAGGTTCTCCCTTTGAACAGCCGACTGCTTCTGTAGAGCACCGCTTCTGAACAGTGGATCCGCTTCTCTGTGAGTTTCGTCCAAGCACGCGGTGAGCTGAGAGAAAGACACGATGACGGTTCTGACGGTTCTCAGAAGCAGACAACATATCCTCCGCTACCTAATGGAGTCCTTCTCTCACTGTCTTGCTGCGCGAGGGAGTGGCTGGCCCTGTCGGACATGACGCTTCTAGAACACTTGGCCATGCACGAAGCATCCTGCTGAGGAGCGATCAACAGAACATGCGATTATGTGCAGGAAAGCGTTGCAAGGCTGAATGTAGTTGGGCATCCGAGCCTCCTGAGCGCGTCTACATAAAGTATAAGTAGCGGCATTTGTGGGAAGCTGACTTTCTCCATTGCCCTCTCGCATTCCCCATCCTGCACACTACCTCCCTCCACTCCCCTTCTCTCACACATAACTTCTCTTACCTCCTCTTCGGCTATCATCTACCATGCACCTTTCACTTCCTTTCGTCGCCTTGCTCGGCCTAATTCCCCTTGCACAGACTCTGCCCTCGTCCTCACCCTTTATCGGTGTCGATGCGATCCTGAAGCGGTACGGCATTGCTTCGCGCTCTCCAGAGGCTTATGCCAGCCAGCTTCCTGCTCTCCGCCACAAGTACCCTCAGCCCCCAAACAGCACACGTCTGGTCTTGCAGCCGGAATACCGCGCCAGGACGCCATTCGATTGGGCCAGCATCGCCCTCGCTCTGCACCAGGAGTACATCGAGTTGGATGGCTTCAACTACGCGATCGCTCGCTTCACTCCTGCTGAATGGGAGACCTGGGGCATCAACCAGAACTACGTCCACCTGATCCGATTCTTCGCTCAGCAAGAGGAAGGCCACTCGACGGCATTTGCCAACATGCTCGGACCTCGTGCTCCGCTGCCGTGCGAGTACGACTACCCCTGGGCGAACGAGACGTCTGCCTCTGTTCCGGGCTTCATCGACTGGTCGCAGAAGAGCACCCAGCTGGGCGAGTCTGGTACGATCGGATGGATTCCATCATGGACGACCCAGCGCCGGCGTCCATCGTGGAACAGGCCATTGTCACCGAGTCTCGACAGCAGTTCGCTTTCCGCCAGCTCGAGGGTCTGTTCCCTGTTGCCACTTGGTTCATGACTGGTCTGACTCAGGTGAGCATCCTTTCGAGGAGCGACCAGCTTTAATGCCGACATCGCTGACCTCGATTTCCTCTCCACAGCCTATGCACTGGACCATCCTCTCTCGCTGGATCACTCGCTGCCCCAAGGAGAACAAGCCCCTTCCCTGGCCCATCTTCCCTCGTCTCTACGTTGTGAACCAGCCTGACGCCACCGCCGCCGGTCGAGAGGCAGGCGGACCCTCTATCGCACACAATGTCACAGCTCTCACCTACCCTGGTCGCGTTGTAGAGCTGAAGGTGAGTGCCGTCGTCGCTCCTGTTCTCATTTTACGCTGAGGGCCGATGCCGATCACGATCTTCGTTTCTGCAGTGGGACTGGCCCGGAAAGGTCCAAGGACCCTACCACCAGCGCACTCAGACGAACGCGAAAGGGGTCCCTCGCTTTGCTGCCTGGTTCGGAAACTTGAATGTCACTTTCACCCCTCTCTTCGAGCTCAACATGACCAGTCGAACTGCCAAGACAAAGCAGCCTGGTGACACCATCTACCCAGGTGTGGGCCAACGTGAGTCTTTCGCTCTGATCCTTTGCGCACATCCTGTGTGGAAGCTGGTGTGCTTATGGCCTATTCTCTTCAACTCTGACTCACTCCGTAGGCGTCATCAACGGTGAGTACCTCCATTTCCGTTTCGGGATCATCTAGGCATCAGAGCTGACATCTGACACCACTGCTCGGCACTTTCCACAGGGACGTCGTTCATCGCTCTCGTAGATAAGGACGTCTTCGTCACTCCGGAGAACCTGACCCTCCTCAACGACCACATCGTAGCTGGACCTGAGTTCTACCAATCGGGTTGAGTTTCATATCCTTGAACAGTGTGATCGTACTCTGCGCTTCTTTCAATCATCGTCCCATGCTTCTACCATATCTGAGAGTGTGCTGCGATTGGGTCCTCACATGCTTGATCGAGATATCCTGGCTGCTCTTCCCCTTTATACTAGCGCGATAAGTACGTTGAAACGCATAGTCCTTTGGCGAGCGCGACGTTTTGGACGGCCATAAAAGGCAAGGACGAAAGCAGTAGTTGCCTGGGCAAGGGGAAGGAGGCTGAGCAAAGCGAGCATGGAGAAGGATAGGCGATATTTGGCGTCTTTTGCACGACTCGATTTCTGAAGAGTGAGAAGGAGCGGCTGGAGCAGTAGAAGAAGCAGTAGAGTAGATGTTTGAACGTTTTTGTCAGAACCAGGGCGCTCCTGCACAATGTTCAACGAGAGGGGCAGGGGTTTTTGTGGAATTGCTATGGTGCAGGGACGGGGAAGACGGGATGGAGACGACGAGCAGAGAAGGTGAGAGAGATTTTGGTGTAGCAAGCGTTGTCGAGTCGAAGGACCGCCGTGCGATGTGTAGTCAAAGCGAGAACGTGACAATGCGACGGGTGTTGGCGAATGGACCGCCGAAGGCGAGGCGGAGATCATCGTAGGAGAGCAAGCAATCTCAACGCGGTCGAGTTTGTGGAAGATTGGAGCGTAACAAAGAACGAAGATGTTCATCGTTCATGCCGCGTGTTCCTTAACATGAAGCTAGCTCTAAGCACCCATTCGGCGATATTCCACCTGATCCTTATTGGACAGCGTTCTGGCACCAGCTGAGAGGGTGGCCATCATTGGTGCATTCATGCACGATATCTGCGCCTTTGTCTCTCAGGCCTGGGCATTACATATTACATAGGGAGCAAGTTTTTTTTTTAGAATAATCGTGAGAAACTTGATTCCGAACGGATGCTTGGAACGGCAACAGGCGAACGGTGTCATCCATTTCACATTGACGTCCTGCTTCTGTGTCCAGGAGACCAGGCTGCCGACCGTGTGAGTGGCTTCAGATGCTTGATGCTTGTAGAGCTCGACTGCGCGCTGCACGTGAGTTAAAGGCAATCACAACCCTTCTTCTTCTCTCCTTCTCTCACCTCCCTCCAATTCTCCTTCCCCACGACAAAGACCCAGCGCGCTTCCCTTCGCCTCTTCGACTCCTTTTCCGACCTCGACTGATCCTCTGATTCCTCCTTATGCGTGCCCTTGCGTATGCCCGCCTCTTTCACGGATACGGGATTGGAATTGAGGGGGATGATGGTAGTATGAAAGAAGGACAACTGCAGAATCTTAACAACAATGGAACCGCACTTGAACTACCTCAAGCGACAGGAGTCACCAAAAGGTAGTAGGTTTCAGTGCCGGTACGGAGGAGTGTGATGTTCCCTTCTGCCGACAAGGAGTAGCTCCTTTACAAAGGAACGATGTGCATGGCGTGAGTGTCAATGTTGAAGACGATGGACTTGATACTGGCCAAGAACGGGCTGCCAAGAATGACTGGGAATCGTTGACAAAGGAAGTGAGGCCCTATCAGACATGCAAGCCTCCCAGGAACTTTCCGAATCATGAATCATGAAGCACGGATACAACTTACTAAGTGACTGGTAGTCGTCGCTACCTTGAAAGGGCATCACGCAGTTGCCCTTCGCATCCTTTCCGAATGTCATGACCTCCTTCGTAAGCGGGACGTCGAGACCTCCGACGTTGATGACTACCTTCGGGGGATTGTTGCATGGGAAGGTGGCCGCGAGGGCTGCGAGTTGGTCGAAGACGGAGAAAAACGTGGTCTGAATTCAGTCAAGTACAATTGTCAACATTCGAAGCTTGCACTCACATCCGTACTTATCGCGGAAAGTGTTCTTTCCGACACCGTAGTAGTCAAAGATTTCTTGGATGTCTTCCGTGTTTCCGAAGATCGAATACGAACTGGGGTCGACGATCATGTAGCCGGCCAAGTCGGCGATCTTACTTTGAATAGTCCAGTACCCAGGAGACTCGGGGTCGCTCGGGATCCAGCTTCCGCTAACCGCAGGCACGGCTGAACCAAAGGCGATCGTCGACTGCCCGTGAAGAGAGTATTGGATCGAGAAGTTGGGAGGCTGCAAGACGCCAGCCTTTTTCATGCCGTACAGGAAAGACTCGTAGCCGTCGCCGAAATAGGAGTTACCTGCTGCGGACCATGCGATACCGCACTGACCGAAGCTGGACTGCGAATTGAGTGAGCCAAGGGGCACGTTTTTAACGCTGAAGCTAGCCACCTTGATGTTGTCGGTCCAGATTTCTCCCTTGGGGGGACCTGTAGAGAATGTAAGTAGCCATGAGTGAGCGTGATCGCTGGGCAAATCCTTTCCGACTCAGAATCACGTACCACCAAACACGTTGTCGAACGCGACGTGGGAATCAGATGCCGTGCTGCTGTTAGAGGGATTGTATGCAGCGGTAGAGAGAACGCAGTTTGCGTTCGCTGAGCGATCGTAGGCAGAGACGCAAAAAGGCATATTGAGATCAGTGCTCTTCTTGCGCAATCATCGTGGTAAAGCTGATTTTACTCACTTCCAGGGAGGTACACGTTGGCGGTTTCACCCTGGCTCCCAAACTGAATGGGCAGCGTGATACGAGGTAGCATCGGCCTCTGGTCTTCCATGACAAGGTTGGCCGTCGCGCCGGTGTTGGCGCGGGTAGCTTTCTTGAAGGCTTGCGTGTCGAGACCGCGGTGCTGGTTCATACCGCCACGAATTTCGGCATGGTCTGTCGCAAGGACGGAGCCGAGGCTAAGGGCCAGAAAGACGGTGGTCAAGAGGGAGCGTTGCAGCATCTTTGTATGTGGGGAAATGGAGAAAAAGAGCAAAGAATGTGATGGGATGGAAGGAGAGGGAGAGTGTTCACAGGAAGGGGAAGAAGGCGAATGAAGAGAGAGAGGAGGAGAAAGCAGATGATTCTTACCTGGCCTTTATCCTCTGCAGACCCATCGCACACTCCATGAAGGAAGCAGCTGAGTACTCGTATGTACGGCGGGGCAGCTTGGAAGCGAATGTTACATTTTTCCAAGTCCTTCATCTTCCGTCAATATGTATGCGAAGGCGTCGAGCCGCCATGTGCAGGGCTTCAAAAGCGTAGACTGCCGTATCCGCCATCTCATAATTTGGTCAGACTGAAGCATTACAGTAGCCGTGCGGGATGAGATGAGGTGGCGGTGGCCTCCATTATGAGGTTATGAGGTCTTGTGCATGTTGGAAGTCGCTATCTCAACCGAGGGATAACGTTCCGTTCATCGATATAACGTTCGCCCTAAGCCCGAGGGCCGGGCTGGGCGTTCTGTCCCGCGTACTTCATTTCACGCAGCTTCTTTCTTTCCTTTTCCGTATCCGCAAGTGCAACTCGCCTTCGTCCAGGAAAGACGTCCAATCACTCGGACCACCATCGCCAAGCAGCCGCTTCTGAGTGCTTTTGGAAATCTGATCAGACACACGTGTAGACTTGGTGCTCTAGCTGCGACAGCCGCTGTCAGGACACAGCTAATCATACATACATACGTTTAACTTCATCGATGCTAAGTATGGTAACGGGTTTTGCACCGAGATGAGAATGATGAGGAGGCTTGAGTTGCTCCTGACTCTTTTCCTTCGGCTTGGCGCACGGCGCCACGCTGTTGTGCCCGTGTTGTTCAATGACCGCGGTTGCTGTGCATCGATCAGGCTGAAGGCAAGTGTTACGGCTTCTCATCTAATCTTCCATGCTCATTCTGACGTCTGGAGCGCTGTAATGACAGGGGCGTACCGTTTTCTCTGCTCTGCCCGCTGCCACTGACCAGATATAAAAAGGGTCTCCTCCCTGATCAGACATCCCATCCTTTCTCCCCATCCTACCGTACCTGCTCTCTTCTCTGAACCCATCATCTACACCTTCAAACCCTACCCTTACCATTCTTCTCAAGATGCACTTCATTCGCACCGCTATCGTCCTCGCCCCATTGCTCGCCCTCGTCGCTGCAGCCCCCGCACAGAACGCCGCGGTCGCCGTGCGCGACGAACCTGCCGGCGGCGCCGCAGCCTCTTCTAGCTCTAGCTCTTCCTCCAGCGCTGCCACTGGCTCTGGTTCTGCTGCTGCCTCTTCATCCAGCTCTGCCTCTGCCTCTGCCGGTGGCAACGGCAACAACGATGACCAGCCCAACAACAACAACCCCGTCCCCGGCGGCAACACCTACTTCCTTAACGCAACCAACATTGCCCCCGACAACTCGACCGCCACACTCAACATTGGCGGTAACGGTACCATCGCCGCTCTTGGCGACTTCAACGCTGTCTCAGGTGTTCGTTGGACGACCGACACTCTCGAGGTTGGCTACAAGGCTCAAGTCGCCAGCAACAGCCTCGGAGGAGGCTACACCATCAACAAGGATGGTATTTCCGTCGGCGCTGGTATTGGATTGTGAGTATCATACGCACCGAAGATAAGGTTGATCTTATCTATACCTGGTAGTCGGTCACTGACCCTGAAGATTGCCCTGTCATCCTTCTAGCGGTGACAACAAGAGCACCTCCTTCTCCCTCGGTGTCAGCACCAACGGCACCGTCGTCGCCTCTCTCACTGGTACCGACCTCAAGTGCGTCGTTGAGGGCAACAAGGCCACCTGCTCCAGCAACTGAACAGTCAACTCCATCCAGCACTCTGAGACCAGTCAATACGGCGCTTCTCACTACCCATTCTGTGTCGGCTATCCTCTTTTCTTGTTCTAGAGCTTTGCAGTTTGCGTTGTGCTTTACTTTCCGACCACTCAATCACTACACTTTTCATGCGCGCGTGTGCTTCTATTCACCTAGTCTTTGACTCTTGAGCCTATTCATCAACGGTGTGAAACTGCACTTTTCCTATATTCTGAAAGGGTGTAACATGAAGCCGAAGAACATGGGGTCTTGAAAGCTGTGAGGGTACGTGCTTAGTATCGATCCGCCAACATCCCCCCTTCTGCGAGACTTTCAGGCAGTGGCCAGCTTCGTAAGATAGTGTTACTCAGTCGTACGAGGGTACTGAGATCTGAACATCTGAACGCTGAACGCTGAACGCTGAACCTTCGCCAACCGAGCTTTAGATACCATACTGAATCGCTATTGCCAGCTCTATACTGAGGTACGCGCTGGTGATGCAGAAGAAAGACAGCAGTATGTCCTCGACAGGGAGAGATGTGATGGAGTGACGATGATAGAAGTGATGAAGAGCACAAAGCGTATGTGGGACAGAGCAAAAGCGTAGACGCGACAAAGGTGTCCGTCTCTTTCGGCCTTCCCCTGTGCCTCTTTTCCACTCCTGCACGCTCTCTCTTGGTACCCGCGACCAACGATTCGCCCGTGGGATCCAGCTCCACTCACCATTTCGGTAGTGAGTGGAGTGAGGAGCTGCCGGTCGCTTCCCACACTCTCCGTGGATTCAGTCAAGAAACTTGCTTGTTTCTATCTCCACATCTCTGTACGTCCATGGCTACCCCTTCTTTAGTCTTCAGCTCATCATACAAGAGGAACCAGAATGAGTGGTACACGGACGGCCAGCAAAGTGCAGACACTAGGCATCAAGGCGTCCGAAACTTTCCCGGGCTCGAACGCTGTTGTGAGCTGCCATGATTGGTGGCTAACTACATCTCTCCTTCGTGAAAATCCTCATCCCTTGCCTGCCTGACCCTTTCTGCCATATGCCTCGCTATTCGTGCGCGTCTCTTCAGTTCAATGTTCTACACACATCATGCATCATGGACGAGTTTGGTTGCTACAGCCCAGGAAACGGAGGAAGGTTCGCCGGCGAGGCTGCCGGCCAGCCCAAGGCGCCAAATGAGGTGAGTAGATATGTAAACATACGTAGTGCGTAGTGCATGTGCGGCATTATTGCAAATTCCGAAACGAGGCGAGCTCACGGTATGTACCTGGCCTCTGAATTGATTCGGTCAGGTCTTGTAACGGTCAAGGTCTAAAAGGAGACGTCAGAAGTGTCCGCCTCATCTTCATCGGCCCAGCTCGGGCCTCGGTGTGAAGCAGCTTCCGACCTTCGAAATGTGTCTTTCCTTTGCTGGCGTCGGAGGTGCGATGCGTGGTCTGCAGAGGGCAGGACGTACGATATGTATGTAATAATGTACCCATGTATACGTACCACGTTGCCACGTGTTTTCTGTTTGTTTGTTGCGTTCTTTCTTGAATCATACCATCTTGAATCATACCACCACGACGACCACCACCGCACCACCACCGCTCGAGCCTTGCTGCCTGTGCGATCGATTGGACTTATGAACCGTCCCAGCCCCCTTTCCTGTGCTTCTCATTTCATTTGAGGTGCGGGTGATGACCCAGCGCAGGCGGGCGTCGTGCAGGAAATCGCTTGAAATGATGGTACGACTACAGGCGTATATAAAAGTGGTTGCACCGCCAGGATATGCCTCATATCGGAGACTGCGTGTCGTGTGAGTGCGTTGGTGCGGCGTCAAGAAAAGGTATATAAAGGGACGTAGGAGAAGGCGACGTTTTGGCTTTCCCTCCTGTTCACCCTTTTCGGTTCCTGTCCAACCGCTCTTTGACCACTCACTACTCATTACTCATTACTCATTACTCATTACTCATTACTCATTACTCATCCACCCTGCTTCATCCTCATCCACAGCCACCTTTTATCACTCAAAGCCATGCAGGTTCTTCGTCTTCTTCCATTGATGATTCTCCTCAGCGGGGGAGTCGAGGCTGGATTCCAAGTCCGGCTCAAGCGACAGTCGACCGATACATGTGAGTCTCAGGTCTCGACACGCACACACATAGCTTCCGAGAGGACCTCCAGCTTCTGACTCTCCGGCCTCCTCCTCACCATTCCCTATAACTATTAGATCCTCAGCTCGATGGTAAACCTCTTGCAGCTGAGCTGATCAAGCCCGAATGGAAGGCCGCACTCGATGCCGCTGTCCAAGCAGGAAAGATCCCCAACATCCCTGTCAGCTCCTCACCGGACGGTGGCACGCCTACCTATCCGTCAGGCACCGACATGAGTAAGGTGTGCAGCTGGAGTACCAACCAATGTCAGGGGCCCAATGACATATTCCAGGCTCCCGACGGCGTCGTCGGCATCAACTTCGACGATGGTGAGTCCCATATGACGTTCTGACGACTGAGCCATGCTGATCTTGCAATGTCCTTTCTCTGACAGGACCCACGCAGGCTACACCCCGCTTGAACCAGTTCCTCATCCAGGTAAGCTCAGACATGTCAAAAGTGTAAGCACAATTGGAAGTATAACCATGGTACCTACCACCTTTGCATCTCCAGAACAACATTTCGGCTACCCGGTTCGTCATCGGAGGTCAAATTGCTGGAATGACGGAGACCTTCCAGGACATCCTCAAGGACCCCAATCAGCAGCTTGCCGTGCACACCTATACCCACCATCAAATGACGGTCAGTATCACCGAAGTAAGCTTTTTTCTTAAACGTTTTGGGAACGCTTACACACTTCTTTGAGACTACAGACTCTCAGCAACGAAGTCGTGGTGGCTGAACTGGGCTGGACGATGCAGATCATCTACGACCTGTCCGGATTCATGCCATCCATGTGGAGAGGACCCTATGGTGAGTTTTCTAAGAAAGGATACGGCAAAGATATGCGTCTTCTGAGGGTTTTCTGACCCAACGCTGCCCATCCTCCCTCTCTCCAGGCGACGTCGATAACCGCATCCGTGCTATCGCCGAAGAGCTGTTCGGCCTTCGCCACGTCTCTTGGGATAAAGATGCAAATGACTATTGCTTCGGCCAGAACCCGACCACTTCTGCCTGCCCAGGCGAGACCCCAGGCGGAACGATCGAAAGTATCACATCGTACATCGACGCAGCGCTCGCTGGTCCTAAATCGCCCGGCGTGCTCATGCTCGAACATGAGCTGAGCGACACTACGGTCGGCTTCTTCGAAGAACACACCTGGGTGGGAGCCCAGAAGAACGGATGGAAGACCGCTAACGTTGCCCAGATGGTCGGTGCCGCGTGGTATGCGAACGCGGCCACTCCCACAGCGGACAAGACGAAGCCCACCAGCGTACTCAAGAACGCTAGCGGCAGTGACAGCGATAACGGCAACAGCGGTGGCAGCGGCAGCGGCAGCAGCAGCAGCAACAGTAGCAGCGGTAGCGGAACGACCCCCGCTGGCTCTTCATCAACCCCCGGCAATCCCAGTGGCAGCATTGTTACTCCCACGACCGGCGCCGTTTCGAACACTACTACCCCGGCAAAGAAGTCTTCAGCTTTGCCTCTGGCCGTGTTCCCTGGTCTGGGTGAAGCCACCATCGTAGCCCTCGGAGCTGCTGTCTACACTCTGCTGAACTGAGTAGGGACCCCAAGCGTCGCCTGCTTTTGTGAAAGACGAATGGCTGCGCACGCTTCCTATTCCCAGTACTTTTTCGGCGCCGGACGTGTCGAACACCGTTGTCACGTTTATACTTTTGCTCCATCCCACATACATCTCTGTCCTCTTGACCACTTCTTTTACCGTCAATCTATCACATTTTTTCCTCGTTCGAGAACGTCACCCAGGGAGATGGTGTTCGCGACTTTATGCATGCTTTCTCCTGACAATTTGGTCGCCATGTTGCAGCCGTAGGCCCGACAGATGGTGGGATATTCGGCAACAGGGGTAAATGTCCTGCTTTTCGCTGAAGAGGTGGTCGCTATCGAGAGATGGAAGCCGGGGGAGGGGGGGGGGGGGTTGCCAAAAGGACACGTCGGTGCGATCGATCACGTGACTCTGCCATCGTAAAAGGCTCCGAGTTCAAGACTCACTCGTCCCAGCGTCAGTGGGACGACGACAAGCAGCAGCACAAAAACGAGACAATATGGCGCGAGGCAACAAGCGAAAATACGAAGGCAGCGGTAGGTCAGGCGAAGGTGGGGGTGGACGAGGAGGCGGTGCTGGTGCTGGCGGATCGAGCAAGCGGCCCTACCACCGTAACACCTCGGATAATGCGATCAGAACGACCATGGCAGGTCCCGGCATCTTCATCACTACCTCTCGAGGACGAGAGCGCAAAGCTGCTCTGCAGCTCAAAGATGTCCTTGAAGAGGTGAGTGATTTTCGATGTATCCGGTCTTTGCTTACTTGGATGACTGGCATGGCTGATCACGGGTTCTTTCCTGATTGACAGCACGCAGAACGGTTATATCCAGATGTCAAGCTGGAGGCCTACGTTCCTGTTGAGAACAAAGCTTATGTCAAGAAAGTTCTAACAGAGGAGGACGAAGATGCGCTGTTCAATGGGCCGGCCCAAGACGATACCGATGTCAAGCAGGAGGTAGAAGAGGAGCAGGCCGAGGAAGTTTCTGCTGCCACAGAGAAGCCTGATCTGCCTTCCGAAGTCAGGGAAGGGGATAGCAGCGTCAATGCTCCGTTGAACGATATTCAAGCGCAAATCCAGGCCGAACTTGCTGAACTAAATGCAACTTCTGGAGGGCCGCATTCGAATGGAGCTGGACACGGTCAGGGAACGGGAACCAAGGGTGGCCCTGCGAAGCTCTA
Source organism: Tilletia indica (assembly GCA_001689995.1). Taxonomy (NCBI): domain Eukaryota; kingdom Fungi; phylum Basidiomycota; class Exobasidiomycetes; order Tilletiales; family Tilletiaceae; genus Tilletia; species Tilletia indica. Next base: position 252,995 of record MAPW01000013.1, read on the forward strand.
CCGATTCAGCACGGTGACTCAGGGTCTACTCGACTGCGGTGAGTCTTCACCCTCAGAAAAGAGTCATACTGCCAGTGCTGAGCTGAACCTCTGTCTCCATGACTGGAAATCCAGTCGCATTCATGCGTGTCACAGCGCCTCAGGACCCTCACGCACTGGTCTACAGCGTCCTCGAAGAGGTCGAGCGGACAGGCGGGGCTCGATGTCGGTGCGTTTGCCTTCTTTGACCGCTGTTCCCTCTTCCCCTTTCTCTACTAACCCAAGCATCGTCATGTAGTTTTGTACAGCGCCTGACACCTGTGGCGGACACCTGTGCCGCAAACTACGAATCGATCGAAGCACTTGCTGGCCGAGTCTTGCCCAGCTTCTTCACCTCTGACCGACCTCGCACTGTGAGTCCATGGGCAGGATTTCCATTCGTTGGATACCATACCGACAAAGGGAATGCTCCTTGTTGCTGATGATTCTGTGTTGTGCGGCTTTTTGACAGTATCGGATTGAGCCCCGTATCCGTGCACATAACATCGTCACGCGCGATCCACTCATCCAGCTTATAGGCGAACAAGTGGCCCTGCAAGCAGGGGCACATAGCGTCGATCTCAAGAACCCCGAACTTGTCATCGTTGTCGAAATCCTTAAGGTCAGAATCCCGGCGCTGCTCTGTATCGACAAAGCTTTGAAGTAGTCTGCTGATGCATTTGAAGCTTCATTTTCCTACTCGCAGAGTGTGTGTGGTATCGGCGTTGCGGAGCATTGGAATCGGTTCCGGCGTTTCAATCCCGCCATGGTGGCCGAGGAGGTCAACAAGAACGCGATGGCGGCGATGGCGGAACGGAAGGTGCCTCTGGGTCCACAGGGACGGGATTAAGAGCAGACGGCGCGGAAGGGGACGTCGGTAGGACGTCGCGTGTGGCCGGAAACCTTGGGAGGGTAGCGGCTGCCCAATCTCAACAGGCACAAGAGGTGGGCACTTCCTCTGCATTTGCTAGGCCAGAGGAGGAGAAGCCTTCGGATGCCGCTGATGTCAAGCCGTCCACTGAGCAAGAGCAATAGCGCTAACCTCAACACTACAACATAAACTGCTCGTGTACATATGCTCGTGATTTTTGTCGCATTCATTCGAGTGGATATGAGTTTATCCGGCCCCTTTGTTCCTCGGTTTGTGTTACTAGGGCTGTTCACGCGTAAGCCTTTTTCTCACTTTCTTTCACTTTTCCCCGCTTTTCTTCGCCAAAACCCTCCGGGAACCAACATTCGCCCAGAATCCCAAAAAAAACGCAGTCTTCCCCTCGTAGCACAGCACCCCTACCACGATAATACATATGTGTATATTCACTCTGGGATGCTTTGAGAGTTAGATTGCGGGTGTGGATCAGGTCTTACCTTTTGCTCTCAGGTCGTGACGAAGACGTGGCGACACCCAGACGAAGATCGGCCTGGTGGATGTTGCATTGGATATATACAGTAGAGAATGATGGATAGGTATGCTGATTTGGTAGCATAGCGGTCAAACTCCTGGCTTTGAACGATATCACATCGTCAAGGTCGGGGGTTGGATTCCGCGATCGGATTTATTTTTGTCCCCCGAATAATTTCTGATTGGACGTCACGTGACCTCCCACACCCAAGTGCAGTGGGTGAGAATTGGCGAGAATTGGCGAATCCGGTGAAAGAAAGCGAAAGTTAGCGAAATTAAGCGGGCCAAAATGGTCGCGCTTATTCTCGCCAATCAAAGTGAAATAAAGCGAAGAAAAGCGAAGAAAAGTGAAAGAAAGTGAAAGAAAGTGAGAAAAAGGCTTACGCGTGAACAGCCCTACTGTACTTGTGGAGAAGGAGCTTGGCTACATAGTTGGCCTCTTGCCTTGAGGGAGGTTCCTGTCTGAGCTCAACACGACGACGAACACGACAACGCCGACTATCTTCACACACGGCGAGCAGCATGGCGCCAAGTCCAGGTCCAGTTTCGGGGCCGAATCACGGTCACGTACACAATCATGGCCACAGTCATGCAGGACAGGGTATTGCTCATGCGATGGGAATGCCGCCGCTCCAGTCGATGCCCTCAAACGGCATGCTCACAGCCAGCCGGCCCCCTCCAGCAGTGCCTGTGGCGTCGGCTGGGATGAGCATCGGAAACGGAAGCTACCGAGGTCTGCCGCCTCCTTCGCCTGGCCATCACGGGAGCCTGTACCAACAAGGTAACAGTGGCAGTCAGCCACTGATTTTTCCTCCTCCCATGGCCGTAGCAGCCGCTCCTCCTCCTCCTGCGGCTCCCGTTCAATCTTCCGTGCACGAGACTTTCCGCAAGCTCGAGCTCATCGGAAGAGGCGCGTACGGGTCCGTCTTCCGAGGCCAGTATATTCGTACAGGTGCACCCGTCGCATTGAAGATCGTCAATCTCGACACTCCAGACGACCAGGACGTCGCGGATATACAGCGCGAGGTTGCGCTACTCAGCCAACTTAGAGACGCTGATCGGTACAATGTGGTACGGTACTGGGCTGCTGGACGGAAGGTCCTGAGATATGGCTGGTCATGGATCTCGCTGAGGGCGGAAGCGTGCGCACACTGGTGAGTGGTTGAGTCTCTTCGCGCGCAAAGTACTGTGCTTACCATACTTTGCTTTCTGGCGCAGATGAAAGCCGGACCTATTGCGGAGCGCCATGCCAGCATTATCGTCCGCGAGACGCTGATAGCACTGGCATTCCTACATCGCTCCGGCATCATTCATCGTGACGTGAAAGCGGCCAACATTTTACTCACGAACGCCGGACGTATCCTGTTATGTGATTTCGGGGTCGCCGCCTCCCTTGCGTCTGCGACGTCAATGTCCAACAAGCGGAGCACATTTGTCGGCACTCCGTGCTGGATGGCGCCCGAAGTCGTCGCCGCAGCCGATGGGAAACTGTACGACCAAAGTGCAGACATCTGGAGTTTGGGAATCACGATCTACGAGATGGTCACTGGCAACCCACCTTATGCCAATGAAGAGGATCAGAATATGACGCTGATGAGAATTGCCAAGGGCAAACCACCCAGACTCCCTACGGATATGACGTTCACACCGGCCATGCGGGATTTCATTGCCGCCTGTTTGAACGAAGAAGCCAACGAGGTGAGCGGACCATCATTTGTCTCGAAGATTGTCGATTATCGCTCAAGTTTTGCTCCTTCCCACAGAGACCCAGTGCTGAAGAGCTCGGCAAGCTGAAGTGGATCAAGAGCACCTCAAAAGTAACAACAGCCATCCTGCGAGACCTGATCCTACAGTACAACTCATGGACGAAGACAGGCGGGATGCGAATGAGTCTCGTTGGAGCACAGGCGTCAAGTTTCGCAGGAGCTGATCCACGATCATCATATATGTCGACAGACAGCGATTGGGAGTTCAACGAAGACGGCAGCCGGGATTTGTTCAGCGAGTTACCGGAGCAGATGGCTCCAGAAACGCTGCCCAAACCTCAGATGCGGGATCATCCACTTCAAAGGTTATTCGAGGACGAAAACGGTGGCTTTGGTGACAATGGCTCCCAGAGCATTCCTAACAACAACAGGCCACGTCTTCCGTACCTCTCCAGCCCCATGTTATCCGAAAACACGATGCGCTTGAGCGGAACCTGGTATCCTCCAACACCCTCACAAGCCCAAATACCGATGTTCCAGCTTCCAGAATTCGGTCCGACTGGTGACATGCAACCTGCAATGGCCATGGAGCCCATTTTTGATCTGGACAAGCCCATGCCTCCATCCATGTTGGACTTGGATCTCACGCCGAACGCGTCCAACTTCCCTTCTCAAGGCCGAAGCTCCGCTCAACCGCCTTCTCAATTGCAGTCTCAGTCAAGCAGGCAGCTACCTGATCCTCAGCCTTCATCGCATGGTGGCGGTTCTTTCCACTTTCCTCCTCGGTTACCTTCCGCCCCTCCATCACAAGCTTCTGTCATTCCAGGCCCACCGCCGCGACCCTTGTCACCCCCCGCCACGTCTCCGATATTACAGCCGGCAAGCCCGTCATCTCGTATAGTCAACACGCCACCCTTATCGGCGTCGGCGCCGGCGTCAGCCTCGGACTCAGGGCCTGCTTTTCCTCCTCCACAGCTGGTCCGGTCTTCCAGTCCTCCAACACGGGAAGTCGAATCACCTGCACCCTCTCACGCCACACCCTCGACTCAGCGAGCTAAAAGTCCACCTCCACTGCGACTGCCATCCCCTCCACTACCGCCACCGCAACAGCAACTGGCTCCACCCCGTGAACCGAGTCCGCCTCCGATACGATATCCTACGCCGCCTCCGCTCCGTCCGTTGAATCTGGTCGATCTCATGGCCGGCTACGCGACGGTAGACGTGGCGCTGGACGGACAGCAACAACAGTATGATCCTTCCATATCTCCAATGCGCTCGTTACTCGCCGCGTCGGAAGCGAACGCAAACGAGAAGCTTGCCGCTGAGCTTTCGCGCACGATTGATGACCTCGGACAGTGGTTGGACGTCCTTGCTGGCAAGCTCGATTCGGTGCTGCTAGACGCTGCCAATAATCGGGGTGCGCTCTCGATACCTTCGGCCCCATCGGCAGCGGCGAGTGTACTATTACCAGCTGTTCAGGAGCGACGTGGGTCTGGTGGCGCCAGCCATGGAGGAGGCATCGTGATTGATGCGAACAGAGCGAGCAGTCTAGAGCTAGTCCGGGAGTTGGAAGGTGGGCCAAGCAGCACTGAGACTTTTGAGGTAGGAGGACCTGGACGGGGCAAGGTGCAGGATAGGAAGCGAATGCCTGTGCTCAGGAAGATTCCATCGACTCAATTTTGAGCATCGTCGGTCCAAGCACACTTCAAAGAGCAATCGACCCATCTACGCAATTCCTACCCCCACGCCGCCTTGCATCGACTCGATCAATCCTCGGAACAGGCCTCTCAATCTCCCTACTGTATTACTAAAGCTCAACTGTCAAATTTCAGCAACGCTACTCCATCATAGCTCATGAACCTGAGCTTCTCACAGCGGGCATGAGTTAGGACAGGCGGGAGCAACATCCTCCTAATGATTATGTACTGGACACGCTGTACAGAAGTGGTAACCGATGACAGATTGATTTCGTTCGCGTTATAGAGACTCGTTATAGGTATGGCACATGTATCGAACAGGGCAAGCGTTAGGCGGAAGAGGAAAAGCACAGAGCCGAGTTTATGACCCGTTGCTGACGCTGCCGCTGAGTAGTTTTGTGGATGAGCGAGGTTTGTGTATCTGGTATATGCGCCTGCTTCACCACGGAGGGTAACCGACCAGGCTTCCACGGACATTGCCCGCTGAGTCCATGCCGCCAGCGACTCCAGCAATCGTGAGGATGGCGTTGACGACGCCAGCAATACCCTCGCCTGCGATGAAGCCTGCTGCTGTTGCATAGCCGGCCATGTCGTACTGCTGTGGTCGCCGCTTTTGCCAGAAGTAGGAGAAGATGGCGCCGCAGGTCATGGCGACGGGAATGTAGGTCTGTGGTAGGACGAAGCCGAGCCCGACGGCGTTGAAGTTGGGGACGTAGACCTGGTACTTCTTTGGGACCCAGAGGTATCGCGCCACGACGGAGAAGACGGCGAGGAATGCGAACATGAGGGCGGTGATTCCGCTACTCTTGGAAACTGGCAAAGTCGGGGAGAGAACGGCCTTGGCAACGGCTATCCAAGCGTTAACAGCGGGAAGCTGGAAGGGGCAGTTATCCGACAGGCTGGAGTCGATGATGCAAGGGTAGGCGGTCGAGAAGAGGACGAACAGGCCGGGCGAAAGGAAGATACCGGGAATGGAACCTGCCAGTTGGGCGTAGAATTGCGTGCGAGGCCGAGCGCGGAGGAGGTGGCCTGTCTTGAGGTCTCCGACCATGTCAACACTGTGAGCTCCGGCGGAACTGACAATCGAACCAGCGATCAAGTTCGAAAGCAGATGCGCGTTCATGTCGCCCGGGGTTCCTCGCAACGCTCCACCAACGATGAGCTGAGAGCCCTTGGCGATAACGCCTAGCGGGTTCGTGTCGGTTGTACCACTCGCTTGAAGGCCGACGAAAGAGAAGAGGAAGGCGAGCACGATGGCGAGGATGCTGATGCCCACGTGCATGTCGAATTGCACCGCAGAGACCACGCAAGCTAGAAGTGCACAAAGAACACGAGAGAGGGAAGATTGTCAGTGAAAGGGATCTGAGTGACGCACAGAATACGGAAAAGGGGTAGTCACTCACTGAAGACAACGGAAAGAAGCAAACCGCCACCCCACATCCAGAACGGAGTTTGATGTTCCTTGGGGACTGTGTCGTCCATCTCAGAACCCCGTTCAGGAAGGGGCCTGTGACGCATGGCGCAGTACGTGTCCACACAGGCTGCCTTGCATCCGCGGTAGATGGCTGGGGCATTCATGCCGAGCTCTGCCGCACTGGCAGCAAACATCATCAAAACGCCGACCCACAGACCCCAGTAGCGGGGGCTGGTTGCGTTGAGATCTTGTCCAACAGTGAAGCTGAGACTGTTGTAGCTGACGCGCGTTACTCCGTTAAGCTCGAGTCCCGGAATTGCTTTGCCCTGAGCCTGTCCGGTCTGGATGAGAGCAGGACCAATAACGCCCCACAGAAGAATGGAGCCGAAGAGGAAGGAGATGGATGCGTTGAGGCCGGCGAGCATACCTGCACCGAAGAAGGCGGGCGTGGTCTGGAAATACCAATTCCAGTTGTCGACGACGAGAGCACTCTCCCAGCCCCACTGGTAGAGCCAGTAGGCCCAGTGCCATTCGTAGAGAATGCCTTGCGCTGAGGAAGGACGAGGATGTGATTGCGTGAGAAGAGCTGCGTGAGGAAGATGAATGGGCTGGAGAGGAGCAGCACTCACCAAACTGGTTGGCGACACACCAAATGAGAGAGGCGGAAAAAGTGCCCACGAGAATGTAGGTCTGAATCCGAGCGCGACGAGCTCCACCGATAGAGTGCAAGCTCTTGATGGTGATGGCGGTCGCCGTGGGAGTAGGGAATACGAGCTGCGATGGGGAACAATTTGTCAGTGCTTTCGACTGGAATCAGACGTGTCTGCAGCTCGGATACTCACTCGTAGGCGAATAATGAAGAATTTGCGAAGAGGAATAGCGAAGAAGCAACCGTAGAAGGCCGAGACGACGGTGAAGGTGATGAGGCGTCCAAAGTCTTCGCGTGCGCTGGCTCCCAATAGGCCGAGCTGGTACATCGCCGGAATGGCAGCTACAAACAAACACGTTTGATGAGTTTCGACGCGGAGCCATACTGAATGCTGAGAATTTTGAACTCACCTACGAATGCGCCACTGAGTGATCCTGCTGCGGTGGCGGCAGACTGAACCGTGCAGGTCTCGCGTGGACCAGAGGGTGCGCCACCCCACTTGGGGGCAGAGCGAACTGCAGGAACTGGATACCGGCGAATCCGAGAATGGCACCGAAAAGAGAGGCAGCAAAGGTGAAGCCCGTCTTGAGACCGAGGTAAACGTTGGAGGCGGCGATGAGCAGGCCAAGTACCGAGCCGAGCAAGACAGCACGAATGGTGAATCCACTGCCTTCCTCTTCGCCGAGCTCTTCGACGTCAAAGGGTTCGCCGAGAAATGGGTCGAACGCTTTGAAGGCACCCTCCTTCTCGAGGGACTCGACGTCGCTGGCTGTGATGGGATGAACCTTGGTCTCCCCGAGAGAGGCATTCGCCTCGCCTAGCTTTGCTTCGATGTGCGCATCCTTCATGGCTGACTTTTCGTCATCTTCAGAGCCGGAGTAGGATGGGGGTTTGGCTTCGGTCATGATATCGTCTTGCTGACCCTCCTTGGGGTGGCGGTGGAAGAGTGGCATTGTAGGCTGGGTCTTGCCGTCGCAGTGTCGGAATGAGGATGATAGGATAAAGCCCGTCGAAGACCAGTGGAGTACTCAGTAAGCGAGACTACTGGAGGGTATACTTGAAGACGGGATGAGGAATGAGCGATGAGAAAGGGTGAACAGGGGGTGTTGGGGCTAGATCAAAGAATCAGAAGAGACGAAGAATCAGCAAGATTATATACGAAGACGATGTATTGTCTTTCGCTCCTTCTTGTGCCACCAGGGCGCGGGGAACTCTGGCTCACCCTGGGGTAGGAAGTTATGTAGATAGAGCGGAGAGGCGGAGAGGGTGCAGAACAAGGATGGTGGCGGTCGAAGTGAGTCAGAAGGAAGGCAACCCAGGAGAGGAAGAGGCCACAACAGTACAGCGCTTTAGATTACCATACGCCGACTTCTGTCAGTTTGGTAAGTGAAGCTAAAGCCGTGCCTCGGGCGGCGAAAGTGCTCTGATTGCCACTAGCGCTCGTTTCTTGCTCAGTATGTAATCTTGTCTGTGCCTTGATTAACCCACGATGGGTTGTGAGTGTGGTGTGGCACTACTGGAGCTGGGAACTGGGAGCGAGCGCCGTCACTGCCAGATGCTCGACGAGACCAGGGAACTACTACTGCTACGCGGCAGGCTGTCCTTCGCCCCGGCGTCTCTTCTCTGCGAAGTATCATCGATCATCAGGTCGAACCGCTTATTTGTCCGTCGCTCGGCAATGTCTGCTCCAAACGGACACCTCAAACTGATTGGCCTCCGGCCTCAGTAGGCGAACCGCGAAGTTGACCCACGAATCTTAAAAAACTGGTTCTTCCTGCGCTTCCCACGGCCTGCTTATCCTTCCAAAGAAGAAGGCCCGCCTGCGCCAAGCTGGGAATCTGCTGGCCACTTCGCCATCGCCGCTTGCTCGCCCATATCCAACGCATTCCCCTGTGTCTCCGGTCTCCCACGCCCTCTGATCTGACCTCGGACAGCAGCAGCGGATCAAATCCACTCTACTTCACCGAATTGCGGGTCGACGGTTCGACCGCTGCAAAGAAGAAAGATTGGAGAGAACACTATCCGTGAGGATCACCGCATCAGCGTCCGCGTGGAGCGTGTGCGTGAGCAAGGAGAGTGCCAGGAAGGAAGAGGGAACTCACTCACTACACACGACACAAACTCTCTTGCTTCCCAAAAAAAAAAGGTGTTTCTGGGACCCATGCGTATCGAGTATCGACGCAATGACCAGCAGCGCCGATGTCGGGGCCAGTTGTGTGACTCGCGATCTGCGGTGCAGCGGCACCGCCTCTATCTGGCGGGACATGCAAAGTCGGTGCATGTTGCAGAGGTCGGTGCGAGATTAACCGACGAGTACCCGACGGAACTCGACTTTGCCGCCTTGCCCTGCCGCCGCCTGCCCTGCGTCGGTTTCAATGGAGAAGTATCCCGAAGCCTCGCTCTCCCCCTCGACCCTTCTGCAACGAGATCGACGAGTTCTTGCGGCGCACGGCGGTGTTCGAACTTTTTGAGCTCGTGGAGGAGAACGACGGCGGTGTCGACTGTCGATCCCATCACACCTTCAGGCCGGCTAGGGCCGGGTCAATATTGTCGAAGCTGGCTGGCTGTCAAATGCCAACGCATTCCATCTGTAAATTGGACAGGCTGGGAAAAGGCAGCTTCGTGTGGTCCATGCTTCGTTCAAAGGATCCCCATGTTCATCGTTCATCCGCTCTCCCCCAACTCGTTCCTGATCCGGGCGCCATGCTGCTCATAATCTGAAGCGATCTAAGATCTCCTTAGGCCGCAGCAGGCTGAAGCGGCAGGAGGAGCGGTAGATAAGAGCGGCTCCCTGCTTCACTTAAGCCAGGACTGCTCTGCTTCGCCCAAGGTATTCGGAACGACGCGGATGGGAGGAAAAAGGAAAAGGGCAAGTCGGGTCAGGCCAGGCAAGGGTGGAAAAGGGAAGATTTTTCTCAAGAAGGTTAAGAAGGGAAAACGGAGACGGGCGAATCACAAGAGACTGACACCATAGAGAGAGAGGAAGTGGCGAGAGCGAGACTTAGAAAGTGGCTGGAAGAGAAGAAGTGAAGGGAGACCGGGGAGGGCTTCAGGACAAGGCGATATAGGAACGAGGATAAGGCGCAAGGGGGAGAGGAAAGCGGGGTGGAATCAGGGCTGAAGGATGTGGAGAGGAACGAGAAAAACGGTTGGATTTATGCGCGTTCGTGTAAGCGGAATAGCCCACCTCCCTGCAACGAGCTTCGAGGACATATGCACTTTCAGGGTTCCAGAGATGCTCCAACTTGAAGTGAAAGGGTTTGTTCCTGCGCCAGGAAGCCTCGGGGATGTGTCGTGGGAGGAGTTCGAAGGGCGAGCGGGCGGTAAGGTGAATCGGGGTTTCGGAGAACGACGATTGTGGACGGATCGAGGAAGGGAAGTAGGGAGAGCGGGATGGGATGGGCTGAGAGGACGGAAGGGTGAGAGGGAAGGGCGGTTGGAGAAATGGAAGGGAGGCGCATCAAGGATGGAGGCAGAGTAAACGTACGCTCCCGGTGAGGCGCAGGAGCAAAGAAAAACGGTGAAAGTGTCGAAAGCACCGAAAGAGGGAAAAGAAGGAGGAAGAAGAGGGGAGGATGGGAGGAAGGACCCAGGAGAGACGCGTGAAGGAGAAAGCCTTAGAGAGCAGGCGCGATCGATCGTTGAAGAAGAAAGCCGAGATAGGTGTGGAATAGATCGGATGTCCGGAGTCGAACGCGCTTGAGGTATCGATAATGGGGTTGATGTAGATGGTGTTTGTAACGATGGATTCTGAGAAGGTCTCCGTGACAGACCGATTCCCGCCCTCGAAGGCAAGATCGACGCACACGACATGACAGGGTGGTCGCAAACAAAAATCCGACCTTTATGGCCTTCCCAAAGGGTTGCGGCCGTCACTGAGGAAGAGAGGAGAGGGGGAGGAGGTGTCGTTCTGCGCAGCAACCAGGCCGCGCCATGCGCTTTGCGCTTCCTATTGTGCTCGTCGTGATGTCTTGTGGGGCCAGTCGTAGTCGCGTTCGTTCGTCTTGAAAATGGATCAGAGGTTCGGGAATGGGCCAAAGAGATTCTCCATGGATCTTGCGTGTGAAGCCAGATTGCATCTACAAAATAAGGCACTTTGTCTGTGGACGCAAGTGAGGGAAGACATAGTGTCAGCAAATGCGAGTGCGAGGGGCGCGGCTCGCGAGAAAGTGCAGATACGTACCTTCTTCCGCACAACTGGAGGCTCCAGTGCGGCTACAATTGCCTGCGAGAGTAAAAAGAAGATCGCGGTATGTATGTCAGTCACATGTTCTGAAAATCTACCAGCAACAGCAGCAGGACTTCGCTCCGGGAGATTGCATATCGTGAGCCAGATGTCTGGCTTTGCAAGCCCATATGTGCACAGGCTGTGGGCGGCACTGCAGTAGCTACTGGTTGCGCTCGGATTCACGACCCGTCACAGATTCGCATCTCCCATCTATCCCGAGGGGAATTGCAGACCGCTGCACCGTCCTTGGCTCATGACCCACTTCCCATGCATCCCAGCGCTCCGTTTATATCCCCGCTATCTGTTCGGAGCACGTTCCCGTGCGCGATGCGGAAAGCCCTGCTGCTGCACTATCCGAGACACAACCGAATCAGAAGTACGCACCTCGTCAAAGACGTTCTTGAGACCCTTTTGTGTGAGAGCTGAGCACTCGACGTACTTGACCGCACCCAATTCCCTCGCCAACCGCTCTCCCTGATCAAAGGAGACGGGACGTTGCTTGCTCCGTGCAAGCTTATCGACTGTTGCAGGGTCATCGCGCAAGTCGACTTGGGTGCCGACGATCAGACAGGGCACGCCTGGGCAGTGGTGATGCACCTCGGGGAACCACTTCTCCTTCACGTTCTCGAAGGACGCTGGGGAGGTGACGGAGAAGCATACGAGGAAGACGTCGGTTTGAGGGTAGGAGAGCGGTCTCAGTCGGTCGTAATCTTCTTGCCCGGCCGTGTCAAAGAGTCCGAGTGTGTACGGGTCCTCGCCGATCATGACGGTGACTGCGTAATTGTCGAATACCTGATAGAAGAGCCAGCAAAAGAAAGGTCGGATCAGAACTGAGTTTCCTCTGAGGAACATGCGCAGGTAACGCGCTCCTAATGTCTACGTACTGTAGGCACATATTCGGAGGGGAACTTGTTGGTGGTGTAACTGCGGGAAAGTGCACAGAAAGCGCATGAGCAAACGAGATTGATGTGGCAGACGTGGGGGTGAGAAGAGCCCTGCCACAAGAGTAGCACAGGGAATTGAGATCCTCACCTGATCAGGAGACAGGTCTATCAAGGCCCGACAAAGGAGAGCAAGTTGAAAATTAGTGACTGGCAGCTACATTGCACGGATAGCTGCGCTGGCGAGCGACAGAGAGAGGGCAAAGTAAAGACGTACCTTTCCGACGGCACCGTCGCCGACCACGACACACTTTATTGTCTGCATTGGGAGAGGAAGGGGTTGATCTGTGGGAGGAAAGGGGTCCAAGGGGGAAGCCGAGGGTGGGAAAGAAATCAGAAGTAAAACGGCCGCAGTCGTGGATGAGAACAGGACCCTTTTCGCGCGTGGAGATGAGGATTCGCTACCGACCTGCTGTAGCTTGAAGCCTTGGAAATTGAAGGGTGTGTGAACCGAGGAGGAGATGTGTGGGTGTTATGCGTGTCCCGGAGTACGTGAGTTGCTGTTGTTGTTGTTGTGGGTGTATGCGATTGTGATGAGGTCTCTGTGTGATGGGCCGAGCGTGTGCGTTCAAAAATGCTCCTTCGAGATGCGAACAAAGACTGGCAGGGAGGGAGAACGATGATACGGGACTTGCGTGTGCTTCTGTTGCTCGTCGCTGGTGGGATGCTCGCTCTTGACCTCGTTGTTGTGATCGTCAGCTACTTGCTATACTCGCCAGCCAAATCCTCACTTTCGCAGCATTCACTCAATCCAGACCCGCTTCCGTCCGCCACATCATCAGTCTGAGTCTCATCTCAACTTCCCCTATCTGCACTGCGCCAGTGTTGTCTTCTCACAAGACCCGGCATTTGAGACCCTATTCGAACTGCATCTCATCGTCCCACCCATCCCATCAGGGCGGGCCCACAAGATCGTGGGTGTGCGCACGGGTGAGAACAAAATAGGAGGGAGGGGTCAATCAATTGCATTTCCCTCATTACTATTCCTGCATCGCCCCATTTGAATCGCTGCCGACAAGTGCATACATCCTCTCGTTCAGTCGCTTCGCCTCCTCCAGCTGACCCCGTAGTCTCACCACCTCAGCCTCAAGTTCCTCCTGTCGCTGCGTTGACGAGCCGGTCTGGTTGACCGATAAAGAACCGTAGCCAGAAGCCACCGGAGCAAAGAGACCTGGTAAGGGTAAACTGGCGTGTAGAGAGGAGCCGCTAACTGGGTGGATGTGAGGGAAGAGTGAAGAAGGCGGACAGACGTATTGCGAGATCTGAAGTCCAAGTAAAGCCGTTCAGCGATTGGCAGTTCAGCACGGGAAGACTGATATTTCCTCGACACTCACCTGATCAAGATCTTGTAGTATGCGCCGCCACACAACACCGTCTGAGGAAGAAGTAGCACCTCCTCCTTCCGCCACTGCAGCACTTGCATTTGATGGCCGTGTCACTGTTCGACCGAAATTGGATGCTACAAGTGGTACTGACTCCTCGTCGCCTGCTCCCCTCCCCTTCGCCAGCCCAGTCCCGCTCACCGACCCCATGGCGGCACTCATCCGGCTTTGGACCGGAGTAAGCACGGCCATCTTTAAGTTCGTGATTGCACCAGGACCAAAGCATATTCCTGGTCCACCACCGATGTCGTTGGAGGAGCCCCCACCGCTGTTCGCTTTGAGAGAAAGGGTCGATGAAGATGTTGCCCCGCCATTTGAGGTAGACGAAGTCGAGACAATGCTTGGACCCAGATTGAGGACAGCAAGAGTCTGGGCCGAATTCGCGTCGAAGACGTGTAGATGCGATGCAGCTGTTCCAACGAGCAAATGACTTGAGCCTGAGCTCAATGCAAGTGACGTGATTCGATGTCTGACAATCGAGAAGAAGCATTGATATCAGTTGGGCGTTCCCATGTGAATTGCAGAGATTCTGGATTTCAACTCACCTCAATCGAATGACACGCCCGTCTGCACTGCTCCCTGGATCTGTGTTCTGTGCTTCTTCTTGCGCAACATATTCTGTGCCCGTCGGTACCCGTTTCTGACAGACCTCAATCCGGAAGACTCGTGACAGTTGTTGATGCGAGGCTGAGCTTGACCCCTCGGTTCCCGATGCTGAAGCTGCATTGGGCGGCGCCGTGCTTACGTAGATGAAGCGATTGAGAGGATCACAGGCGATATGCTGAAGTGGGAAGGGCAGCGAGTAGGTATATAAAAGAGACCGCGTCCGAATATCCCACAATTTGAGCGAGCCGTCCAGACTGGTAGACCAGAGCGTCGCTGGAGCAGGAAAACGAGCTGTAGGTGGGAAAGCAAGAGCAGTAACGGGAAGCGTGTGGTCGGCCAAGGTGGCATATGCATTGGGTTGATGACTTGACCCTCCGCCTGTGAGCGAAGATGAAGAGCCTCCACCGGCAGCCTGTTGGCTCTGTGCCTCAGGAGCAAGCAGACCTGCCAGCGACCAGACCAAGATCCGACTGTCGGCGCCGGCAGAAACGAGCGCATGTCCGTCGGGTGACCAGGTCAAGACCGTGACGGCGCGATAATGAGCATCGAAAGAGGCGAGCAGATGACCTGTACTGATCTGCCAGAGGAACAGACTTCCCTCGGTCGAGCCTGCAGCACAGAGATCGCCGTCCGGACTGAGAGCAACGGTGGTGAGTCTTGTAGGTGCGATGATGCGCTGAAGAAGGACATCCGAGCGCAGCGTCCAGAAGAGCAGAGTCGGTGTCCGGACGTCGGCAGCTGCTACCAAGTTAGCCGATGGGTTGATGTCGAACGCATGCGAAGCTGGCGACACAGCTTGGCGATAGGAAATCGTGGGCTGTGTCGGAGGGATCGCATTTCCGTTTCCGGCAGTCCCAGAGCTCTCGCCTGAGCCTGCTGCGCCTGTGCTGGCTACCGCTGACGAGGACGAGGACAAACCTGATGGCGCTGCCGTGCTCAAGGGGAGGAGGCCGGAGATGGGAGCGCTGTGGGCATCGGCTGTGCGGGTGTAGACGATGGTTTCCTGACCAAGCAGCCGCAGAGCTGGCAGCGTTGTGCTCCCCGCGTTAACAAAGCTGGCCATGACCTTTCCGTGCGCTTAGTAGGAATGTGTATGTATGCGAGTGGCTCGCTCCTTACTTCCAAGATGAGCTTCTCAAGCAAATCTTCGGCTCCCCGATCCTTCTGAATTTCTGATCTCCAAGAATTTTTCCTGGTCTCGGTAAGCCGGTACATAGTCGGTGCGAGACGGCTAGCTTTTTCCCTGGCGCTGACACGAGGTATGAACTTTATCTAAAACCGATTTGCCCTCTAACCCCCTTCCGCCCCGGCACCCGCGGAATTTTACCCCGAGACATTTACCCCGAAAAGGGTAAAAGTTTCCGTACCCTCTCTGGAGCCCTAATTGTACCCTGCCTTAGATATATCATTCCTTTTCTCAGTCGATGGTTACCGGTCCGGTGACCGGATCCGTTACTGAGGGACCCTGGAAAAGTCACCAAATTCCAATGTCCCCCAGCAGAAAACCTTGAAAAAAAATTCAAAATTCTTACAAGCAGGGGAAAAATGACCCCTCTGAGCAAAGTAAGCGGCCAGAAAGGTAGCCCTTGTCAACGAACTCCCAGCTGTGAAGTCTGTTTGTGCGTCGGCCGCTTGCTTGGTGAGCGACCGGCGAAGAAAAAAAAATGAAATTTGGGTCTTTTCTGCCCGATTGTTCTTCCAGAAACCGAGATAGGAAGGTCACCACCACTCAGAAGGGAGGTACCAGAGGGGTAACCACTTCTTTCCTGTCTGGTGGGTCACCAGGATAGGGTGACGTAAGCCGGGACCGTCACCAGCGGTCCCGGTCTCCCGGAGGTCACCATGCTTCCACTACCTCATCATAACAACAGCTTTCCGTAGCTAAGTAGCTTCTCCTTCCCTCTTCATCGTATTCATTTCCCTCTTTTCTAAACTACACAGGTCACAGATCCTCAGCACTGCTTCAAGATGTGGTCGCTCATATGCCATAGAATGTCGCAGTGACTAGTGACTAGTGAGTGTCTCCCTCCCCAAGTCCCAACTTCTTTCGACCTTGCGCAAGTCGCAACCATTTGACTAGTGAGTAGTACTCTCTTCCCATTCAAATGTCAACCAGCATCATCCCCGTCTGGACAGAACGCTCTTCTCATCGCCTTCTCTTCTTTTGCAGCATGGTCCGTTTTGCGCCAGGATCGATGTTCGTCCAATCCCCGCCCTGGTCTCAACAGTCAACGCCCTCTCCTAATGGTGAGTGACTACGTTTCCTTCTGTCAGCTGACGACGCGAAATGCTCCACAGTCATACAGTATCCACCGATAACCATACTGGTAAGTTGTCATCATCCGGAGTTACCTACTGCGCATGTATGCTGACTGCGCATCAGCGCATGTATGCTGATTGCTGACTATCATCTTCATTCCTTCCCACTCTAGACTCTAGAGACACGATCACCACGATAGAACGATACTGCCCAGCGTCATGATGACAATCATTCCTATGTTTGTCCCCTTTAGTATGGTTGAGGATCACGGCAAGGTAGGACAACGCTCTCTCGATTCACTCAATTTCTTTCCCTCTCTCCTCTCTCTCCCTCTCTTCTTCCTTTTCTTTTCTTCTCGCTCTTCTTCATTGAAGCAGAGCTCGAACGGCTCATCCCGGATCCCCTCGATCTTCTTCTTTGTCCGGCATTCCTCCGCAGAATTGCGGAGCAAGCATCTCTTTGCATGTAGTTCCAAAATGTGATGCCAGCAACGCCGCCCTCCTCGCCGTCAACTCCTTTCTACGCAATTCCTCTCACCACTCACTCCTCATTCGCGCTTTGGCTCTGAAATCTCTGGGATCACTTTGGATTCATATACTTGCGCCTATACTCAGACTCGCCATCACCTCCGCATTCCGCAACACGCGTCTTCAGCTCCCACGTCGCCGCGTCGCCGCATCGCAGCCCTCCCCTCTCCAAAGCATACGCACTCGTTCCGTCGCCTCCATCGCCCCCCTCTTCCCTTAGCATTCCCTCGCCCTCCCTCGCCTTCACTTCATGGCTTCATCTCCCCTTGCCTCTCCTCGCCCTCGTCACTTCGTCCCTCGCCTTCGTACCTTCGCCCTCGCTTCACCTCACCTCGGCTCTCCTCTCCTCGTACCACGTCCCTAGCCTCTCCGCCCTTCGCCTTTTCCCCACCCTTCGCCTTCTCTCGTCCCTCGCCTTCGCATTCCTATTTCCTCGCCTTCGCCCTTCTCGGTTCTCGCCTTCGCCTTCCTCGTCTCGGTTCCATCGCCTCCGTCGCCTCTCCTTGCTCGCTCTTCGCCGTTGCCTCTCCTTCGCCTCTCCTCTTTACACAATCAAGAACAGCTCACAGCACGAGTTTATTTCAAGGTTGCGCTCGCAATGGTCAAACTGAATAGCGAGTATCAAGCACTGACAGAGCTTACAAGGGGAGCAGGAGAAGGAGATCGGTAGTACTTCATTTGCTGTGCCCTATGTGAGCCAGAAACACTTTCCAGTGAGTCCTTTGTGTGTAGCTCTGCTGTTCCTCATCGACATCTCTCTATTGAGGCGCAGATTGAGGCTCTGAAGAAACTCAATGTGATCTTGTGGTGCTCTTTCGGGAAGAAAGGAATGTGAGTTTCATGCGATTGACCTTCCACCACCGTTACTCTGAGAACCAACCAGACCATGGATCAAGAGGGGGACAGTAGCAGGCAACCAGCATCGCTTTGGGAATTGATTATCGATTGTTGATGCTCATGAGAGAAAGAAAGGAAGATCAAGATGCCCAATTGGGGAAGGACAACAAGTCAACAAGTCACGAGCGCAAAATGAAGATTGATATTGGGCTGAGCAAAAAAAGCACCGGCGGTAGATCAGCGGTAAAGCAACGGCTGTCAGACCGGGCTACGGGCAAACCGAAAAACGGAAGCTTGCTGGCGGCAAAACAGGAAGCGAATTTTTTTTGTTAAACTCCACGGACTTTTAAGTATTCCCAGACTTTTAAGTTTGGGGTTATAGAGGGGGTTTTCTTACGGCCGTAAGGCTCATTCTCAACAATTCCTTACCAACTACCCTGCCGTCTCTCTAACCCCTTTTTCTCCTTCGATCGAAGTCATTTGGACCCGCGATGCGGACACCCTGACGAAATTTGATGTTATTTTGTTGCCTTCTCGTCCCTGTACGGACTGAATGTAGTGCTTCATCCGTTGGAGAGGGGGGTTGGGTTCGGCCGATGTCATTGCGCAACGATTTTTATCACGAGAGACACCACATCGGCGCGCACCGTTTTTTTTTTTTTTTTTTTTTTTTTTTTTTTTTTTTTTTTCGTCCACTGATGATTAAACGATCAAGTCGCCCCGACAAGGGAAGTAGGAACCACGACCCCCAAAATTCACCACACTTCACACTTCATAGTTTCACACCTCACGCCAGTCCGATATCAGCACTTCAGTGGACAGTGATACAGCATGCCCTTCAGTCTCCACTCTCCACCATAAACATGAAAAGATAATTCAGTCTCCTAACTCCTTGGAGCAATTGAAGGGTGGCGCAGCCACCCTGATGTTGCGTTTGCAACCTGCTCCGAGTTCCAACATATGGTACTACATTATTGCTCATACGTTAGAAATCAGATATCACTGTTAAAGTGTTAACTGTATCAGCAAAAGACACATGAGTCTGGGGAAGACTCTGGTCAAAGACCAGGTCACTATTTAAGTATGGATTACAGAACCCGAAATTGATCACCGCTGTAAGCTCATTACCAACATTGGCTTACAAACAACTAACAAGGCCCGGGCGGCCAGTGCTCGGCGTTGACTCTTGAACTCTTGACTCTTCACTTTTGTACAAGATACTAGTATAGTGATGACTAGTTCTTGCAGAAGCAAAGTGAAGTGGGAGTTGATATGTGATGCGACAATGGAAGAGAGAGAAGTAGAAGAGATGACATCGAGAGCAGAAAGGATGAGAGCGAGAGGGTATGTGAGTGGGAAAATGTGGAGGTCAGGTGTTGCTATGCGAGGGACGTGAGAAGAAGGGAAGTGAAAGATAAGGAAGGGAAGATAAGATAACTGAGCCACGTGGACCTCGTCCAGCACATCCCCACCGACAGAAGACGACTGTCTCGAGTCGTAAGGTGTCAAGGAGAAGAAGCCGAATAGGAGCGCGCAGCGAAAGAAACGGGAAAGAGAACGCCGTGTAAAGTCAGAAAGAGAGTACCGAAGTCAGTGGAGAAGTGGAAAGCGACGGAAGGAGGATAGGGGGTGCGGATATGAAAGCGCAGCGATGAATGAAGAAATGCTGTGAAGAAGAGAAGCGAGTGCCGATGGTGGCACAAGAGTGTGAGGCGTATGGGAAGGAGATTGGAGCGCATCGTTTCCCGTACCAAACGTAGAGGGAGGAACGAAGGGTGACACGAACGGTATCGACGGCGACCATAAGCCTGGCACCAGTACGGGGGACAAGTCGGCCGGGGAAGAGAGCGATGTGTTCTGCGGCTCTATCGCCGTCCGTATCGATGTCGACGCGCTAGGAGTCGCGTACGACGCCGGGAGGGATGAAGAGGAGTATGTGACGGCAGTTCCCGAGCGACAGTGTCCAACCGACGACAACGAATCTTCGCGGCACAGCCTCGGAGACGGAAGGAGACTGAAGCGAACAGCAAGTAGCTCTGCTTGAACACGCGCGATCATGGCGAGTTTGACGCCAACACGTGCAAATCCCTCCGCAGCCGATGACGATGGTCGTGTGGATGTCGACAGCGACGAAGAAGAAGGAGCGGCGTCATTTGCGATGGAACGATGTGAAGGCGGAGAGGTGGAAGACGGAATCGACGCTATTCGCCTGGGAGAAACACTCGAGTCCAGTAGTGCGCGCCTTGCCGCGATCCATCCGTCGCGAAAACGAGTCAGCGCCACCTGAAGACCACCGCCGAAAGAAGAAAGGGGTGCTGAGGTGGTACTGGAGAGTGTCGCCGTTCTCTGGGAAGCAAAATATGCTGTAGACATCGCGGACCGAGCTCGCTCCAAAGCAATCTCCGCAGACCGCATCCTGGCATGACGAAGGGAGCTGGAGGGTTCAGCCTTAAGATGCGCTGATGAGCGGGAACGAGTGCCGCCGGCAAGGAAACCCGAAGGAACAGATCTCCGTGAGAGTTGCGATGCGGAGGCAATGCCGCGAATGTTAGCTCCATCGGGTTCGGGTTGAACTGTCAGAGGCGACTCTTGTACCGGCGAACGAGCACGCAGCGCAGCAAGGATGTCCTCGTATCGGGTACCAGAAGGAGGAGGAGGCTTGGGTGTGGTGGAGGGTGAAGGTACCGACGGCGAAGACGCGGCTGACGGTGAAGATACTGAGGTTGGTACAGATGGTAGCATCGAGTCGATCTTTGAGCACAAGGACGTTGTCGTGTGACGAATCTCCCGGATCACGTCGGCAACGCAATCTCCCGTCGAGGTAGTCTCGGCGCGTACCGGAATGGGGGCGCAGCTGGTGACGGATGCGTGAGTGGGTGGATGGACTGTGCGAGTAGTGTCGGAGAGCGGTGTCGATGCTGCGGGGGGTGTTGTAGATGCGAGCAGCGGAGGCGGCAACGAGGTTATTGCACCGCGCGATTGAGGTGCAGAAGCTGTGTCGTAGCTGGGACGTGGAAGAGCTCGTCCACCCCGAACATGATTCTGCCGAAGACTGTCGAGCAGCCGATGTACACCCTTCCAGTTCGTCGTCTTTGGGCCAGGGAGAAAGAAGCGAACGAGAACTCCACAGTCCACCTCGAAAGAGTGGTCTTCCCGTCGATATCGCCCAAATGTCAAGTGATCGCCATCAGAGAGCTCATGAACATTGTCGCCGAGAAGGTGGCCGTTGACGCACAGCGGATCGGAATGATGGTCCACAGACTTCAGTGTGAATGATGAGCCGTCGTAGTGGAGGTATGCTTGATCAATCGCCAACGCAATGGAGGGGAAAATGGGGTTGTCCGGCGCGGGAGCAGAGGAGGAGCGCATGCCCCGCATATATCCATCGAGCGTGAGAGTGGTGGGACGGTCGAAGTGGAAGGTCTTGAGAGCGAACCTGGAATCGGAGTCGAGAGGCGAAAAGCAAAGCTCGGCGCTCATGACGGAGTAAGGATTGAGTGGGCTGAAGAGTGAGGATGTTTTGAGTGGGTGTAGAGACGAAGAAGTGGCGAGGATGGAGAGTTAGAGACTAGAGATGGGGAAGGGAATAGGGGAGAGGAAAAGGTTGGGGCAGTGTGGGTTTTCTACTTGCGTCAGTCGCTCAGTAGAAGAGATCTACTCTCATCACCATGTACAAGATACTAGTATAGTGATGACTAGTTCTTGCAGAAGCAAAGTGAAGTGGGAGTTGATATGTGATGCGACAATGGAAGAGAGAGAAGTACAAGAGATGACATCGAGAGCAGAAAGGATGAGAGCGAGAGGGTATGTGAGTGGGAAAATGTGGAGGTCAGGTGTTGCTATGCGAGGGACGTGAGAAGAAGGGAAGTGAAAGATAAGGAAGGGAAGATAAGATAACTGAGCCACGTGGACCTCGTCCAGCACACTTTTGGCCCTTGGGCCTTGCCGCCTTGGCCCTTTGGAAGATGGCTGATAAAACGCAAATACTATTACAGTGACTTTCAGGGACTGTGTGCCTTACAGACGTATGGTGTTGGTTTTTGAAAAGCAAAACTGTGACTTGAAAATTAAACATAAAACATTAAAGGTTTTATTCAAGTTACATTTACGTATAACGTAGGTAAGTAGGTTATTTCAGATTTTCAGAAAGTGCACTACAGTTCAGACAGTACAGTTACCACAGTGACTGTTACAGTTAATACAGTGACTGTTACAGTTAATACAGTGACTGATAGTAACTGTTACAGTGACTTGAAGTGGGACGTGGATAAAAGGCCCGTGCGCGACGAAAAATAATTAAGTAACTGTAGTAACTTAAAGTTACTTAATTGTAACTGTAACTGTACTGTAGGCGCTGGCGGTAAGTTATAACTGTAACTGTACTGTACTGCATACCCAAAATGGATTACTGTAAGTAACTATCCGAGCTTTGAACACCAGTCAGGCAGTCACCGCTTTCGGGAGCAATTGAAGGGTGGCGCAGTCACCCTGATGTTGCCCCTTCTGAAAGACTGAAAGTTATTCCTTGCAAGTCTCAGAATACAAGAGCGGCTAGAATCTAGCTAGAGAAAGAATGCATGTAGGAATGAGGATGCTCCGAGGACGAAAACAAGACAGTCAAGACTGTATAAATTGCAGAGAGAGGACCACATCACAGGAGTTTGAGGTGGGTTATCACCCAAAAATCGGAGGCGAATAACGGGGTTATTACACGTTTATCACCCATCGTGAAATAACGGACGTTACTCCTCCTTTAGATCTCTTTATTACACGATTCTGTCTGAGAGTTGAGACCAAGATAGACCTCAACTTCTCCAATTGTCAGGACTTCTTGCGCTGGTCTTTGAGTCTCATGATTTTCTGGCGGGATCTCGAAAAATCCACTGTGCCTTCCACACTGAATTGATGGTGGTGTTTGACAACAGAAACCCTTGATTCGCTGTATTGCTACCCGTGGGCCGTGAGTACAGCGAGATGTGTTGTCACTTGTCAGAGGGCCGAGTACGTGCTCATCACGACTGAGAGCGGTGGTGGGTGAGGTGTCAGGTGGGGCATGGCAGACGACGGGGACAGCGTCCGCCTGGTCACAGGCAACGGGGTTTCGCTGTCTTTTGACACCACTGCGACTTGCGACGCAACCACTGGTAACCAATGTTATTCGATTTTATTCTCTCTCGCGTCCTAAGAGTAGTTATTCTCTTTTGCGTATTAAGAGTGTATTAAATGTCTTCACTTTACTTTCATTCACAGGGCGTGAATAAGAGATTACACACCGTTAATGCCCTATAGTAATAACCCCCCTCAAACTGCTGTGCATCGTGGAGTGCTGTCTATCGCATGCGGGTACAGAAGATAAGGATGTGTGTAGAAGAAGGATGACAAGATAATAACAAACATTAAACAATAAGCATGTAACGGAGCAAGAAGTTGCCGTTAATGTGTAGTGAAGTTAGAGTGAATTGATGATGGTCGAGAAGGAAGAGAGAAGCTACAGCGGTGAGAAGTACAGGAGAGGTCACTCGGCCGAGAGAAGGTATCGGGGAAAGTAGGACAGAGCTCGGGAAAGAAAGGAAAGAGAGAGATAAGATAGAGAGATAAGATGAGACCACGTGGATGACCATGTGGCACCAGCACATCACCCCACGGCCCACCAGGAGAAGCAGCTGTCCTAGCTGCGATGAGAAGGAATCGGAAGAAGAGGATAGGAGAAAGGGTGTAGAAGAGAAAGGGACGGATGCCAAATGGAGAGAGAGGAAAGATGAGAAGGTGATGATACGTCGATACCTCCGGCACAGAACTATACCTCCGGCGCAAAGCAATGAGCATAATGAACGGAAATACTGAATGATAAAAAGTAAACTGGAAACAATTTTGGTATTCATTTTCCTACTCCCTAAGTCCCTAATCCCTCCTCCCTACTCCCTCGGTGTGAGTCACAGAAGTCTGGGGAAGACTCTTGATCTTCAGTCAAGGTCACTATTGACTGATTGCTATTCGCTGAATCCATGCTCCAGTCATCACGGCCTCACACCACAGCACACGACTCCGACACAACATCATTTCGACAACCACAACCACTTGTCGACAACTTCTTTTCAAGCCCCAAAAGACGCGTAGCTGCGCGCTGGTGAGCATTCCGATTTACGACGGTACTGACTCCGTTCTGAATTTCTGATTGTCTTCCTCTGTTCCTCATTCTCAGCAACACCATCCACTACCACACTGCCATTCTTGCTTTGCTCACAAAGTCACAAGTTACAACTCTACCTCATCATAACAACAGCTTTCCGTAGCTTCTCCTTCCCTCTTCATCGTCTTCATTTCCCTCTTTTCTAAACTACACAGGTCACAGATCCTCAGCACTGCTTCAAGATGTGGTCGCTCATATGCCATAGAATGTCGCAGTGACTAGCTAAGCAATTCCCGAAATAATCCGTCAACCACGTGGGTTTTTGACGATCGGGCTCCGCCCTACCCAGCGGGCAGCCTGGGCTAATATCTCTCGATTTCCTTACTTGCGATTTAACTTAGCAGAAATCAACGCTTTCAGTAGACAGGTTAACGACTCTGACAACCTTTCCCTGCCATCCCCTCACTTCTTCAGAGTCAGCGGCAGCTGGCATGTAGCGGCAGCAGCCAGGCGTGCTTCCGAAGTCAGAAGCACCAGCATTGACAACTGTCCCAGTCCTGAAAGCTCGTGTCCGCGTGCCCAATCGGCAATCCTATCATTCCTATGTACACAGCAGAATCAAACTTCAAATGTGTTGTTGATCTCTCGGATTTTCTTCCCAGGACTCAGACCCAGCTTGGATGGCTCTGACCTCTGAGCGCTGAGCGCTGAGCTCTGAGCTTGGATGGCTCTATGGCTTGTGGAAGCCTTACCGTTTTTTGCCACGCCCATGCTTGAAGCTTGAAACTGTGTGAGATGAGAGATCAAACTACCGGCGCGTGAGCGGAGACAGTGGCGGAAGGAAAGGATGAGATTGCTGGAGATTCAGTGTCACAGTGTCGCTATCCTGTCAACGCGCTGAGGCGTATGGTGAAGCGTTGATTTCTGCTAAGTTAAATCGCAAGTAAGGAAATCGAGAGATATTAGCCCAGGCTGCCCAGTGCTCGGCTCCGGCAATAGTCGCACACTTTTTTGCATAGTCATAGTCATAGCCGTAGGCGTTTTTCGATTTTGAGAAATAGTCATAGTCGGAAGTCTGACTATAGCCGCCATAGCGACTATAGCCTCTGGATTTTTTGAGCAGGTAATTGCGGCTATAGTCTGACTATGGCGAAAATAGTCAGACGTCCCTCGTGAGGGCTCGGCAGTCTAAAAAAGGTATAGTCAGACTATGCGACTGAATTTTCCCTTTCGAATCAGCCTCAGATCCCCAGGCTGCCCTCGGACAGAGCTTTGTTTGTTGTGGATCAAAATGATCATCGACCGGATCTCAGAACCACGCGGTTTTCTGAGCTGGCGGGCGAAGCCCTGCCCAGCGGGCAGCCATTCCGCCTATCGGCGCCGCGACAATCAGGACGTTAGGATCAGAGCAGAGGTTAAAATCAGAAACATCAAGGGCCAACGATACAAACCTTCCGTCAACAAGACCTGTGTTCTGTACCCGGAAGACATACTGGGGGCCTGTCCAATCAGGCCACTGCTCGCACTCGTACAGGCACAGATGGACCTATTCCGTGAATTTCTCCAGCGCATATGGCCCGAGCACTTGGATGCCCTCGACAAAGGCTCAAATGCAAGCTTCCCTCTCAAAGTGCTGAAAACATTCACGAAATTCAACACCACCACGACTACAACCGGCAAGAAAGTCGCGTTCAACACCGGTATCGGTTTTCTCTTTAATCTTCAACGCGGCCTCAAGCTGAATGGTGGAGCGATTCTCAGCCAGGACGACATCGCCCAGCTACGAACATATCTCCGAGACGACTTAAAGTTGAGCGACGAGCCGGTCAAAGACAAGGTTCATCCAACTGTGGAGCAAGTGAAGGTGAGTAGTACGCAGTCGCCAATCTCACAACCACTGATAGTCGCTGATTCATCTCTCCTTTTCTCACAGATGCTCTTCAAAGCCCTGTACTCGACAGACATGCGAACGCATGTCAGCTCCAAGCACGGCAACGAATTGGAGAGGACGCAACTTCACTTTTTGATGCTCCTTGCACTTTACGGATGCAACCGGCCGGGAGATATCTCCCTCTTATACGACGAAGATGGGCAGACCCTGCTATGGAGCGATGTTCGCTTCTTCGCGTATCGGCCCCGCGACAATGAAGACGTCAGTATCGGAGCAGAGGTCACGATCCGAAATATTAAAGGTCAACGATACAAACCTTCCGTCTTCAAGACTTGTGTTCTCTACCCAGAAAACACACTTTGGGCCTGTCCAATCAGGCCCTTGCTCGCCCTCGCCTTTGCCGACAAGATCTTCGGTTCCGACTTTCAGACGCACAAGCAGCTTATCGAAATTGCTCGGGCGTCGACGCAGTTTCAACTCCAGGGCGACCTCACGTTCCCACACGCCGATGGGTTCTCTCGACTGCCCATCATACGAGCCGGCAGTCATCACAAGGCCCCCCCTTCTGAAGACCAAACTACTTCAGACGCGGCTTTCGACCATCGGGAAAGTCGCGGGATTTGTACAACCAGTCACATGGTATTGGTTGCGAAGACTCTCAGTGTCCGTCATGCTCTCGAACCAGATCCCCTCAAGCACTATCGCTCACTCTCTCGGTCATCGGACCGTCCAGACCCACGTTGGCCAGTTCATCCTGCCTTACCTTCCAAACGCGTGGCCGTGGACATGCAAGACCTGATCGCGGGGAGGAAGGAGACCGACCCCGCCTTGAGCGTTTCCGGCAGCAACGTCACTCGGCTCGACGAGTCGTTCGGACGACTATCCAAGGCTGTCATTTCGGAGATGGACTCTGAAAACCCCGAACTCCTCGCTGCTAGAGCCCGTCTGAAATCTATGGAGCCAAGCTCAAAGGGGCTTCAAGAGGCTCAGATTGCATCAGTCCTCACGCGTAACGGGTGATGCGAGAAAAGCATATCCTATGGCGGCAGGCATTAGAGACGCAGGAAAACGCCTTTCTGCGAAGTGCGATCGGCGATGTGTTCGTTTGGCGACAAGAATGAAGAGCCCCCTCACGGCCTCACAAGACACAAGGACAATAGCGAAGAGGAAGAGGATCCTCGTCTCAACCAGGGCAAGGTCAGGGCATTCAGCACAGTCCACAGATCATTCCTGAAACGAAGCCGACGTATTCAATCGCGAAGAGGACGACATGTCTGTCGCGGAGCCTCAAGTTCGATTCGGACTGGCAGAATTAGAACAGAAACTGTCAGAGTTCCGCGCTAATCTACAACAACAAACGGGGGACATGCTGGGACGAGACCTTTGGGACGTCGATGCAGAAGGTCAGAACATCGGCCGTCACATGAAAGAAGTCCCTGACCATCCCTCTTTTCTCACAGATGCTGCGCAAACCGCAAAGCGTTATACTCAACAGACATGCGAACATATGTAAGCGCAAATCATGGCAACGACTTGGAGAGAACACAAAAATGCCGTTTCGCCTCCTTAGACTGGAGGGAGGCTCTTGACTGGATAGTAGTTGCCCGAATCTTCAGACGGAGCACCGACCTGGAAATCACTGGCCCGGAGAAATTTTTTAAGGAGCAAGTGACACTTCAAAGCTTCCCTTCCTAAGGTTGAGCACGGAGCTCTCCGGAGCACTCCATACTCCGGGACCCCTACTCCGGTGCGCTCCGCTGAAAAGTTACAAATAGAAGCTATTCTCAGAATCCTACTCCGCACTGCGTCTAAAAATCAACGGAAGGGATAACTTGGCTCCGTACTCCACACATGTTTCGGGTATGATTCCGTACTCCGGCTGTTCCTCATTTCCCGGAGTAAATCCTGAAAACCCCACTCCGGACTCCGGGCTCTGCCGGATTGCGTTCCCGGGTAATCACGGAGCTTCGGGAAAGCCGCTCCGGGGGCTTACTCCGTGCTCAACCTTATCTCTTCCTCCGGAATCCGGATGAAGACTCTTCCAGTGCCATTCTCGATGCTTGCAGGGACAATCTGGTGAAGGGATACATGCTTATTCTGAGCAGTAGGTATCTGAGTCCCCCCAGTCGGTGCTATACACCGGGTCTATGGATTATGGTAGACATTTTCTTTAAAACTGAAATACCCTGAGAGTCTATTGCTATTTCCTACGAAAGAGATGGTGGGCGTTGATGGAGAATGTTGATCGCTTCTACTTCATCTTGCTTGAACAGTCGTCCCAGTGCATACTGCATTCCGTGAAACGGTCCGAGTATCTGCCGGTTGGTCCTGCTTTCGACTTCTTTCTGGCGGCTGGCCGTGATCAAAGGAGACTTTGTTTGTCGCAGTTTTACCGGCAAAACCAAAATGAAAATCGATGTTCAGCTTACTGTCTTTCCAGTTTTAATAATCTACACCGCCAACGCCACTACGGGACGAGGTTAAGAGAGTTCTGTACAGAGTTTAACACATGTCATACAGTCATATATTACGTATTCCTAGCAAATGTGATGTCTTATTAGTCTCATAAGATCAGACTGTAAGCGGCTTTTCCACACAGTTGTGAGATATACAATATTGCCACGACCCACGTGACGAGTGATTAGCCGCCACTGCAAGGCTCGGCGACTGTATAACTGTGCCCACTGTGACTGTAGGTAAGTTGACTTAATAAGTCATAACTGTGACTGTACTGTAGGCGGCGGAGCCGCAGAAAAAATTAAGTTGACTGTAACTGTAGGGCCCGGATACAGTCAACTGTACAGTTGATTAAGTTGAAATTTTTTCGGGCCCCCAACTGTTCAAACTTACTATGACTATAGTCTATACATCACTGTTTCAGTAGAAAATCAATACTGGCAGTCACTTGCAGTTTTAGAAACCACTTACAGTCATTTACAGTTACTTACAGTTT
The DNA here is from genome assembly GCA_001689995.1 of Tilletia indica. NCBI lineage: Eukaryota > Fungi > Basidiomycota > Exobasidiomycetes > Tilletiales > Tilletiaceae > Tilletia > Tilletia indica. The sequence goes on from MAPW01000013.1 coordinate 281,633, forward strand.
TGTACAGCTGGTCACAGTTATTTATGCCGGACCTCGCTTCCTTCATTCCTTGTCAAAATGTCTACCCGGAATTCGAAGCACTGCAATGGACATCTTGGGCTCGTTGTCAGAATGAAGGGGGAGGAGAGTATGAAAGACTCAGCGGCGTGAGAGCTGCGAGAATCATAAAGTTGGGCCTGGACTCTTGAACTCTTGACTCTTCACTCTTGGCCCTTGTGCCTTAGCCCTTTGGAAGATGGCTGATAAAATGCTAATACTGTTACAGTGACTTTCAGGGACTGTATGCCTTACAGACGTATGGTGTTGGTTTTTGAAAAGCAAAACTGTGACTTGGATATTAAACATTAAAGGTTTTGTTCAAGTTACATTTATTATTTACGTACGTTATTTCAGAAAATGCACTACAGTAACTACAGTGACTGTTGCAGTTCATACAGTGACTGTTACAGTGACTACTGACTAGCAGTAACTGTTACAGTGACTAGCAGTAACTGTTACAGTGACTTAAAGTGGAATAAAAGGCCCGTGCGCGACGAAAAATAATTAAGTAACTGTAGTAACCAGTGATTGGCATGATATCTCATATATTGTAACTCATATGCCTCATATGAGGAAAAATGAGCTCATATCTCATATATGAGATTGACATTTTTTTTGCCAAAATATGAGGCCCTCATATATTGTCATATTTTGGAAAATATTAGGCAATATGGGTTGATAAGAGGTAATATGAGTCCTGGATTTTCAGCTCGTGTTCAATCTCTTAAATCTCATGGGAATATGAGCAATATATGAGGTCACAATATGAGATATGAGGGTTCTGGCACCGGGAGGTTTTGGAATCGGGGGGTTTCGAGGGCCCGATAAGATAACATAAAAAGGCGCAGCCATCATCACAAGCTTTTCAAGAATTTCCCCCCTTCTCAATTCCAGACCCTTCCGTGTTATCCGGCCCCTTACAAAGCATGGGACAGTCCACGACGCGTGTTCAGCGACACCACAAACGAGCAGCGCCTTCCCACGACGACGATGATCTTTCGCAAGTGCGTAAGCGCGTCTGCGGTGAAGAGCAAGAGCTCCAGAATAGTGAGTAGCAGCTCTTCTCTTCCTTGGCCCTTGCTACCTGTTCGCTGATCAACTTTCTCCGCTTTGCTTTGTCTCATTTCCGTACACCTTGCACAGCCCTGTCCCTATCTGCCGATGGCTCCAATTCCAGCTTGGATGGCATTGATGCTCGTAAGTTCACAGCTCCAGCTTTTCTCATGTACCGTTCTAACGTTATATACTTCTCTTATCATTACGTCTTAGACCAACACGACGACCAAGATCAGCCCGGTGACATCCAGCCACAAGAGCTCGGACCTGCGTTGCCTCAGCCCTCAGGAGGGTGAGCTTCTCAAATAAAGAAGATGATGAAGTTCATGGTTTGGTCTGGCTCTGACCGCACTCTCTCTTCGTTTCTGGCTTGTGCAGAACCCCAAGCAGACGTAGCTGCCGTCAATATCCGAGGTGGACACGATGAAGAAGAACATGCTGCCGCTTCCGCCGATGATCCGAGCAATGCTGGTGAGTGTATCGGAGCTGTGTACGATTGATCCGCCCTTCAGAATACGTTCGTTGATCTTCAACATAAGCGCTTTCCAATTCAGCCAACATAGCTCAACACGACGATCGTCAAGATCAGGACAGCAGACCCGCCAGTCGCGCAGCTTGGGTACCGCCGGTTACGTGGAGGCCGCATGGGCGCTTTCGAAGAGTGAAGAACGCCCCACTGCTTGGTGAAGGTGCTTATTCGACTGTACATCGAGTGCTGGATATGCTCGGCGGCTCGGAGCGCGCGATCAAGCGTCAGAACTACCGCAAGAGACCATCTTCGCGTCTCGCCTCCGAGGTAGGGATCCTTTCGATGCTCCAGCCGCATGTCGGGATCGTAGAGCTCCTGGACGTGTGCTACTCTGCGACCACAATCGATATCGTCATGCCCATATATTGGGGTTCACTTCAAGACCTTCTCGACACTGCTCAAGGACGAGAGCTACGATCAAGTTTGGCCAAGAATCTCACTCGGCAGCTCCTGATGGCAGGCGCTTTCATGCACAAGACTGGGGTTGTCCATCTCGACATCAAGCCCGACAACATCCTGCTTTCGGACAGCGGCACCCTCAAGATCGGCGACTTCGGCATCGCGGTTGAGGCAGGAAAGGAGAACGATGTCAGGACTGCTGGAACGCTCGGTTATACGGCCCCGGAGTGCTTGATGGGTTCGAAAAGGGCAACCTTTCAAAACGATGTGTGGTCCACCGGATGTGTTGTCGCGGAGATGTTCCTGGGCCACACTCTTTTCTCCTACAGCAGCGCCGAAGAGTCTATGCGCGACATTTTGCGGTTTACGGGTCACAACGGAGGTGAAATCTTTCCTCGAGCCAACTACCCTCCTCCCAACAACGACGTGGCCACGTCCTTCGGAGTATACCAAGCGGATGCGTCTGTGCGCCTTCGAGAGCTCGATTCGAACGCTGCGGATATTATTTCAGCAATGCTCAAGCTTCAGCCAAACCGCCGCCCACATCTTGCCACCTTCCATCAACATCCGCTTTTTACGGAAGCGCCCCTTCCTCTCCTGACTGTTCGACTTCCTGAGAAGACTTCTGAATAATCCAACAGGCATCTCATCGCTCATCAGCCGGTGAACATTTGGGGAAGAGAACAAATCTGCCTCAGTTTCAACGCACGAGCTCAACCACATGCGACTACACGTCTTACTGCTTTTGAACCATCACCATCGTCGTCTGTGATCACCTCCCTGCTTTCCCCTCGAGACCATGACCCACATCATCTGCATCTCAATTTGGAATGCTATTTCTTTTGCTTGATTCACGCATTCTTGTTAGAGAGAAAGCGTGTGTGTTATTCTGGAACAGTGTCTACAACTTGTTCACTTTCTTTGTCGCTGCAACTTTGAACCATTGGATGTCGCCCGCCGCGGCTTCTTCACCAAGTAGTCCGGAAGCTCGGCAATCATCTTCGCACACCGCCGCACATCGGAATTGAGGCCAGCCAGCTCATAGCCAGTGCTTGGTTGTGACGAGCTGAGAGATCGATTTGGCACTGAGTCTGGCCCTGCGATGGGTGCTGAAGAGCGCAGCCTGCGAAAACACCCTCTCCACGGACGAGGACGATCCAGGGATGCCGAGGACCAGGCGCGCCAGCTTTGAGACGTTCGGAAATACTTTCTCGTTATCTTTCCACCGCTTGTATGGGGATACGTCGGAGTCTCGCCACGGACAGAAGTCAATGTCGAGGTACAGAGCAACTCCGTCTGGCTTCTTCGTTGTCGCCGCTTTCTCGGAGTTGGTGTCGAGCTTGAGATCGCGACGGGCCCGAGCTGCTGACAGAGGAGAAACCGTGGCCGCCGCCTTTGCGGGCGTCCGCTTCGATGATGATGCAGAGGAGCGATCCGGATCACCGATCAGTTCCGCCAAGAGCTCATGAAGAGCCTTTTCCGCAGCCTTCTGGTCGTCTGGATAAGCGGCCTCGAAAAGTTTCATCCTGTTGAGCGGGTGGAGGAGAGCTGCGGCCAGAGTGAGCCGGTTCGAGAGGGCGAGGTCGCGATACTTGGTCAGCTTCTGGGACATTGCCTCGCAGAACGCCTTCAGCTCCTCTACGATGGTCTCCTCCAGCTCTTCCTCTTCCAGCTCCATCTTTGACAGCATTATATCCACCTCGTCTCGAAGAGACGCGTGGTGGTAAGGATGAGCACGGAAGGCCCCGGAAATTCCGGGTTCCGGGGAGGGGTTCCGCAGCGATTTCGGGGATTTTCAAGACAGAATTAGACATTTCGTGTTCCCGGAGATATAGTGCTGTATCTTGCGCAGTGTTTCGGGTTCCGGGCAAAACACCGGGTACACCCTTCTGGAATTCCGGCTTCCGTAAAAATCAAGGCTTCCAAAAAATTTCATTCCGCCTCTCGGGGCCCCGGAATGCGAAATTCCGCGGAATTTCGGGAGGTTCCGGGACTCCCCTCTATGGTCACAAGATGACACAAATATGGGCCCACCCCTTCCTAAATTGACCTTGTGGTCGTGTGTAGTGTGTATAGAGGCCCTGTCGTACTCTCATTCGTCCATTTGACAGCTGAACCCTCTGTATTTGCTCCTCTCTGGGCCTCATAGGTAGTCATAAGACCACGTGTCTGGGTCCCATCATATGTGAAACTTGGTCATGAAGTCTCATTATTTGATGAGACCCAAATGAGACCCTTCCTCACGTGACCCCGAAATCTCCCGGAATTCCGCGAAATTTCGGGGAAATGAGCCAGTTCGGCCACACATTCCGGGTTCCGTACTTTTTGACCTGAGTCACTGATGTCGATTCCGGCTTCCGCATCAGAGTGCACGGAATATTCCGGGTTCCGGGTGAGTAGCCTGAAAGTGTCAAAACACCAAATTTTGCATTCCGGCTTCCGGGCTCCCCGGAATTTTTCGCGGAGGGCCCCGAAATTCCGGGGACCTCATTCCGGGGCCCTTCCGTGCTCAATCCTTACGTGGTGGTCAAGGACCATATACAGAGTGCCCTCCGCCCGCTCCATACTTTTTGTGACCGCCGATGCCAAAGCGAGTATGGGCTTCAGCAGCTCGAGCTGCCGCCATTGAGAATCGCTGAGGAGGTACTTTCCAAACTTCACCGATCTGGAGCCAATATAGGCACGGCAATGGGCATCAATGGCGTCACGAATCTTGAGCGCCGCTTTGATCATCGACCAATGTGAGTTCCAGCGGGTACCGTTTGGCTTGGGTGGAAAGCGTGCATTCGCCTTTTTGGGCTTCTTGTGGTACTCCTTCTCCATCCGTGTCCGAAACTGATCTCGACGCTGAGGACTCCGATGAATGTCGACTGTGAAAGCCTCAAGCTTCGCGATGGCACTCGTGGGTGTGATTTCGCTGGCCTTTGCTGACTTTGAGGACTTTGACGATCCTGATCTCGAAGGGGCGGCGACTGGTTCCGGGTCTGCATCGTCAGGGATTCCTCCTTCGTCTTCCGAGCCCAACTCAGATGGACTAGGTTCCATATCTGACCTGTACTCATCCTCATCTTCGGATGCCTCTTGTTCCTGGTCCACTTCCATTCCCTGCTCATCTTCCGCATCCTCGTCGTCTGATTCCGATTCGCTGTCTGAACCATCTTCGTCCATCGATTCGGCATTGCCCTCGTCGTCGTTCCCTTCAGAAGCTGGACCGCCGGCCATTTCATCCTCCAACTCAGCTTGATCACCGTCGCCCTCGCTACCTTCGTCCTCTTCTTCAAGCTCCACAGTCACCCCGTTCTCGTCGGTCACCGTAATTGGAGGCTTGGGTCGGAGGTCGAGAATCTTGTTCTTCGCCTTTGCCTTGAACTTGATCCCGAATCGAGCGAACCCGGCACGTATTGCAATGTTTACGTGATGATTGAGGCAGAGAATTTTGTTCTGCTCAGCCAACCAACGGCCTTTCCTACGGGAAGACGACTTGGGGAAAGAGGAGGGAGATGCTTTTGGGTCCTTCTCGAGCTCTTCGGCACCTTGACCACGCGTTCGCTGCTGAAGCTCCTTCTCGGAGAGGTCGTACTGGAGCACATCTAGCATGCGGTGATTGACCCCCGTCGAGTCGCTGGTCACCGGCCCATACCATTTATTGTCTAGGTCGTAGTCCGCTAAGGTTCTGACGAGATGACCGCTGAATGTCGCACCCGTGTGTTTGGCCTTGATGACATCGAAAGAAAGAAGAACCTCCCGATATTGCCAGTCGCTGTTGACGTAGGAGGCAATCATCGCCACGAAGGAGTGCTGGTATCCCTTAGTGGTCCACGCATCGTGTTGAATGGAGAGAAGCGTATCAATTCCCTGCAGCTCCTGGTGAACATCGCTCTTTAGTGCTGCGTAAAACGTCGTGAGATCTCTGCGGACGGTTCTGTTGGATCGCAAAGACATGACCGCACGCGCATCGATGGACTTGATGAGCTTCACAAATCACAATGGCGGGCGAGTTAAGATGTTGGAAAGGCAGCGCGTTTTGAATGACGGCGACAAGACCGAGTCGACGAGTGAGCAAAGGGTGGGTGACCTGTTGCCCGCCTATCCATCCGGAGAGGCTAGGACCTTGTATTGGATAGGACCAATGAAGATAAGAAAGACGTAAAGTGTTGGATGATTAGGTAGTGAGAGTTAAGTACAACAGCGAGAGAGAAGAGAGGTGATGAAGGGGCTGTTGCTATGCGGAGGTATGGGAAAAAGGAGGAAGTCGGGAATAAGAAAGGAGATAAGGAATTAAGAAGATAAGATAAGGGAGAAGAGTCACGTGGTATGCCATACCAGCACATCCCACACTTTGAAAACGACTGTCCCGAGTCGTTGTGAAAGGAATGGAAAGGAAAGGAAGGGTGAGGAAAGAAGCAGGAAAGGGGAAAGCGGGGAAAAGGTGCGAGAGAGGAGCGTGATAGGAAAGGAGCAGGGCTGGTCGTCTGGAAGGTGTCCCCGCTGGAAAATGGCGACCTGGACGGCAGCACCAAAAGCAAGGGCCTCGCCGGGGTCGTTCTGAGAGTCAGAGCAGACGTCACCAGGGTGAGTGTCCGTGGCGGAGACGTTCTTGGCGCTGGAACCGATGTTGTCTTCGGGAGACCCTCAACGAGTTGCTCGTGGTGGATCCCGACGGACTTGACCGCGGTGGCGACCCTGGAAAGAGCGAAGGTGAAAACCATACGAACCTTGATGAATCCGATCTCGACACGGCCGATGGATACTGTTTCGATCACCGATACCACCCAATACCACCGATCCTGTACACATTTGCCAGAATTGCCGGCCTCGGAGTCGTGCTCCCATCCTTCGTACCAGGGCAGATTGTCTGAGGCGTTGATCATGTTGTCACCGTGTCACACGCAGAAGGGAAGTAAAGCGACGGAGTTGGGCTGTAGCCGACCTCCATGATGAAGTTGGAGGTATCCTCGACGGCATCCTTGAAGCGATGCTGGGATCACTTGCAGGTGTCGATCGTGAACCGATGAGGGGTTGGTGGACACCGAGAGTGAAGGCGAGCAGGGCGTGCTCATGAGTCCGACCATCCTTGGAGATACCAGGCTCGACCGGGGGCGTTGATGACGGCGACGTTGTACTTAGAAGACTGGGCTTCCGCAGGACAATGTCGATGGTAATCCACACTCACGCTCGACCGTGATATTGACCCATGCGTGCTTTTGCCCAACTCAGTGGCCTCCATCTTGAACTTCCCGATGGTACGCTTGTCGATACCTCCACACGGGCAGGTAAGTTGGCTAGTGGTGGCGGGTGTCGAAGATGAACATGACGTCGAGACCTTGTAGGAATGCTCGTTGTCAATGTCCTCGGCCGTTTCACTCTCGACGATGAGGATGTATCCCTTCGGTCCGCCCATCTTGGCATCCACAAAGCGCCAGTCGTTCCGTCCCCACTGTAATGCTTGTAGAGCGAGCAGGCGATGTCCGTAGCCTGGATGCGGACGCCCTCAGTGATGAGGTGGACCTTGGAGGTACCGGCGAGGAATAAATGAGCCGCTGATGGACTCGATGCTGATATTGTCCACGACGAAGGCGATGTCGGCGGGAAGAGGTCGCGGCAGAGCTGCTGTACACGGGAAATGAGGGTGTCGAAGCGAGAACGAGTGATATTGGACGCGTCAACGGCGGTCTGCTTGGCTGACGTGAACTCGTCGTCGGCAGTTGTCTGCGCGAAGCCAAAGGCATCACCGGATGGACTGGGCCATCGTGGTCTCGAGTTTGCTGCCGTCAAAGCTACCACCGAGGAGCATGTATGCGGTGGTGGCGGCATGCGATGGTGGCCTGCTGAAGACGTCTTGGAGACTGTCCATGTAACGGAGGGAGTTGCCTCGACCTCGACGTCGGTGGTGTGGAGAATGTGTGGGTGGGGAGGGGGGGGGGGCAAGCGGTCTGGTTCCTGGCGGCGTCACCAATGAGGCGCTCTCCTGCGCAAATACCCTCCTCTGCCGTCATCGACATGCTCTGGGACATGGCTGATGAATCCACCTCTTGCTCCTGCTGGGGTAAAGACGTGGAGAGGACGCTTGTATGCGAAAGGAGGAGACGGCAGTCGACGCGGAACGTGAGGGTGCTGGGACCGTTCAAGCCCGTGAGCCGTCGGCTGATATCGTTGACCTTTGCATTCAGCATCTGGAGTAACGCGTCGGGGGCGAGAGTGGCGGAGATGAGAGCCGGTCATGAAGCGTATAGCCGGTAAGGGTGACGCCGAGAACACTGGGACGAGGAAGAGAGTCGCGTCGAAAGAACGGATCCTCAGTCTTGCAGTCGAAGACAATGAAGATGTCTTGCGTGGACGCCGAAGGTACCCCGAGAGCTGCTGGGAGACTGAGGGACCGACGGGCGGTGGAGAAGAGTCGTACGAGACGGAGGGATAGCTCTACCTCGACGCTCGGAGGAAGTTGTAATGCGGGAGGAAGATGGACCGACCGGGAGATGATGGAGAAGTCGATGATCGTCGTGATGGAAGAGGAAGCCGTATGGAGGGCATCAAAAGGTTGTTGCAAGCTGCTGAAGGTCGTCATTGAAGCTACTGGAAGCTGACGGGTACTGCTTGAAGCCGAAAGAAGGTGTTGGGAACGAGAATGTGGCTGGTGGAAGCCGGTGTGTGGCTGCTGGGAGCCAATGGGAGCGCCATCATTGAAGCTGCTGGAAGCTGATGGAGGTGGAAGGCTGCTGGGAACCGAAGTGCTGCTGGGAGCTGAGCTGAGCTGCTGGGAGCTCGGAGTGACTGCTGGGAGTCGATGGTGGTGCTGGAAGAGCGCCGGCGTGAGTGTCTCGCCTGCGTCGTTCGCTCAGCGAGAGAGAAACACTCTCATCACCATGTATTGGATAGGACCAATGAAGATAAGAAAGACGTAAAGTGTTGGATGATTAGGTAGTGAGAGTTAAGTACAACAGCGAGAGAGAAGAGAGGTGATGAAGGGGCTGTTGCTATGCGGAGGTATGGGAAAAAGGAGGAAGTCGGGAATAAGAAAGGAGATAAGGAATTAAGAAGATAAGATAAGGGAGAAGAGTCACGTGGTATGCCATACCAGCACAGACCTCGATACGACGAACCAGCGAGCGTGACGGAACTTGCAGCGGTTATGGTGCTGATGGCGGCTGAGGACTTGCCAGTGCGCGCACTGTCGTCTCCGGTGAGGTCCACGACCTTGTTCTTGATGCCGGCGACAGGACCTTTGCACTTGGCTCGATGGGAGATCAAGTTGCTGTTGTGACCCGCCTTGGATGCCGTATATTTGTTTGTGCAACTGAGACACCGCCACTTCTCCTTGGTGATCCCCTTCTCCTTCCAGCTGAATTCGTACTTGACTGTGGGTGTTCGTGACCGGCCGGCTCGTCATCGCGCCCGGAATCGTCATCCTGGTCCGACATGCTCCCGTGGCTTCGCGCTCGTTTCGAGCGTTTGGAGTTGCCATGTGCCTTGGATACCTTTGCAGTGTCCTTCCTACCCAGGCTGGGCTCGTCGTCTGGAATACGGCTGGCTCGATCCAGGTCTTTGAGGTCGCTGGTACTCAGGCGAAAGGGTTTCTTGCGAGGAGGTGGAGTGCGGTTTGATGTGTCCTGCGCGTCGGGGTCCGAACTTTCTCCAGACGACGCGCGGCGCTTGCCTTTGCCTTTGTCCTTGCTCTTGACTTTGCTTTTAACCGTGACTTTACTGCGCGCTGGAGACTTGGGCACGGTTTCCTCCTCCGAGGTTGACAACTGAAGCAGTCCCACATGCGAAGTGTAACGGTTGTCGGTATCGGCTCTGCGTTGGCCTCCCTCCGTATTTTCCATAAAGTAGCCTGGAATGACACGAGGAACTGTCGGACGAGGTGACTTGCGCAAGTGGGGAATCTGCGGCTGCTTAGAAGAGCTCGAGGATCGGTCATGCCGGCTGGAGTTGAGACGCTCTTGGTTTGCCTGCTGGTTGGGTGCTGGTGGACGGAGGGAAGAGGCCGAGCTAGACGCTTGACTGGTTCCACTGGGATGGAGCTGAGAGCTGGTCGACTGGCTCTGGGAAAACCGCAAGTACTCGTCCAAGTCCGAAACTTCGCGCAACTGTACATAGCGCTCCTGCGAGGCTGGAAAGGAGAAAGAAGGCTGCAAAGCCGAAGAGGAAAGTCGTCAGCGGGAGGCAAACACATGAGAGAGGCAAAGACAGGAGGCAAGAGTCACTCACCATCGAATTCAATGCTTCGCCTTCAGTGTCTGGTTCGTTGATAAGACCTGCAATCTTGCGGAGGGACTGGGTGTACTCAGGAGAGATGCTGGGAATGGAGTCGATACAGTCGCCGAAGTGATGAATCTTGAAGTCGTCGTCGAATCGGAATCTGGCGATCGCGTCGATGCCTGACAGCTCGGCTTCCATCGCAGCTCTGACCTTGTACTGGACGTGCTATAAGTAGCCGCCAGTAAGTAGCAAAGCCAGAGGTATGATGATCGATGTCGTGTGCTTAGTACAGCGGTGAGCAGCGAGAGAAGTAATGAAAGGAGAGCTATCGGCCGAGAGAGAGCTGTTGCTATGCAACGGTATGAGAGTAAGTGGAGAGAGAAGGAGAAGAGCGGAAAGGAGGAAAGGACAGATAAGATCAGATAGGCGAGCCATGTGGCTGACCACGTGGCCCGTCCAGCACATCACCGCCCCAAAAAAGGCGACCGTCTCGGGTCGCTATGGTCGTGGTGGAAGAAATGAATCAGTGGGGAATCAGAAAGAGGGATTCGGGAAATGCGGAGGCAGGAACGGAGAGTTGGAGAAGATGCGTGTTTACCAAAGGAAAAAAAATTGCTTGACGCAGAAAGGCATACGATGTGACGGCAGCGGAATGGCGGACCGCGGATGAGATCGCAGGATGATGACTACCTCCGCCGCATGCCACCCGAAAACCAGCTCAGCGTCCCGGCTGAGTAGAGCAGAGTACCTCGCGGTGGAGCTGTCAGGTTGTCTAGAAGGCTATCGATCCGCGGGAGCAAGACGATGAGCATACGCCGCGTGCAGAACTGGGCTTGACAAGGCGATGAAGACCGTCAAGTGCCACACGTAACTGCGCAAGCAAGCTCAGGTGGGGTGGAGGAGGCAAACCAGAACCGAGAGGTAGCACCGATGGAAGCATCCATGGAGTGCGGGCAGGATGAGAGGGAGATGAAGATCTTGAATGCCCCAAAGGTGGTGTAGGATGGGTTAGAAGCGATGATACCGGTTTTATCGGTGCCGGGGGAGGATCAGAACTGAGGTTGGTCTGCTCCATGACTTGGGCTCGCGCATCAATCCAAGCTCGGCGCACACGAGCGAGAGCGAGATCCAGGGAGGGCGGAGACGACGTAGAGTCACCGGGAGGAGGAGATGAGGCCGACCTCATGCGCAACAGAGATGCACGAGAATGCATCCATTCCGTGCGTATACGCTCGGCCACGTCCGTCGCCGATTGTAGATGAGCGTATCCAGTCGATGCAAGCTCAGTAAAGGACAGCGCTGTCGTTGCCACAGCCGCCAAATTCTCCGTCCGCTGTGCCGGACGCATCGAGAGATTGGGTGGCGCTTCACCCTGCGTGCACGAGGAGCCCATCCCGTGGTCGTCATCCGCACCAGTAAGCATCGTGATATTGGAGACGGGCGCGCCGAAAAGACTGTCTGGAGCCTCGAGAAATGTGGAGGAACACGTGGCGTCGAATGCCGAGGAACCGGATTGCGGCGATGATGCCAAGGAAGCGGAAGGAGAGACGCGCACGCCGACCTGAGAAGTAGAGTGGAATGATGTTGCAGTGGAAGGAGAATCGGAAGAAGATGTCGAAGTCGGGGGTAAAGGGAGTGTAGGGGACTCGGCCGACCCCAGTACCGAAGTCAGTACCGAGGTTGCCGGAGGGTGCGAGTTTGATGTAAATGCCGATGGCTCCGACGCGGATGCTGATAGTAGAAGATCCACAGCCGAAATAGAAAGGGCTGATGCGGGGGTGGAAGTCGAGGCTGAAATCGCCGGACTGGAAGAGCGGGGTGAAGGGGCGGAAGTTGTGGTAATCCGGGACGAATGAATGGCAGGAGAGGAGTCCGCAGGGGCGTCCATAATGACGGCAGGCCGGGTGCGGAGGTCGTCAACTAAAGCTCCATAGGTCCGCGGTGGCGTGCAAACGTGCGAGGCTGCAGAATCGAGAGCGTCTTGCAGGCGAGTCTGGGTCGCCTCCAGCTCCTGAGCCATACTAGCCGTGATAGCATGGAGTTCGTGTATGCCGTGAAGAAGAAGTGAGGTCGTAGCAACGAGGCCAGGTGAGGCACCGTCCGGGGGCTCAGTGAGCGAGGGTTCGGGAGGGAAAGTGGAAAGGCGAACATGCAAGCGCAGCGGGTCATGATCTGCACCCGGCAGCCACGAGCAGCGATCCAAGTCGACTGTGTCCTCGTCGGAGAGCAACACCGGGCGTTTCGTGTCGAGATGGCGACCGTTAAGATGAGTTGGGCATCCGTGTCCATTGTGAATAAGCCAAATAGAGCCGTAGTGACAGTGGAGGTAGGCGTGATGGGCGTTAACGGTCCGGTCGTCGAAAAGAAAAGGTGATGGAGAAGGGGGGCTGTCCCACTGCTCGAGTCGCAATCCGCCGAGTGATAGCCTCAAGTCGTCGGAGGAAAGGAACGCGACGCTACGCGAGCATGGTCGAGAAGAGGAAGAAGACGTAAGGGTGAGAAAAAGTGGCTGGGGGATCATGTTGAAAGCGGGAAAGATGATCAGGGATGAAGAGGTGAGGGTGTCAGGAGGGCAGAACGGCAGATACGTGATGAGCGCAGCCGATTAGAGAGTAGTGAGGGAATCTCCTCTCATCACCATGTACTAGAATAGCTGTAAGCTATCTAGCAAATAGTCAAGTCAGAGGAATGATGTTCGATGTCGTCCAAAGCTCGCCGGAAAGCCGCAGCTAGCGCATAGGAGGGACTGGTTTCAGAGATGCAATCGGTGTGTGGGCCGGAAAGCAAAGGTTCGGGATAGGAGGAGGTGATCAGGTCGACACGGAATGTCAGACCGGGATCGAAGGTATTAGGCTCTTTGCAGCCAAGTTCGATGATGTCGCCCTGCTGAATTTCCTGCGAGGCGAACTGAGGTAACGGCGAGCCGTTGACGCGGGCAGTTGAGCTCGAGCTGACGGCGTGTAAACGAACTACACCCTTCTGAAACGAAAGACGCGTTGCGCGCGAGAGTAGGGATGGGTGGGTACTGTCGAGAAGGTGCGACGAGCGGTGAAGGTAGGCGAAGCCATCCTCGTCGGCTGAAAAGGAAATACGCGAGGGCTCAAGGCCAAGGGAAAACGGGGTGAGCTGGATGTGATGGAACATCAGGGCCAGAGTTGTGATGAGAAGCGGCGAAGACGACTGGACGTGCTATAAGTAGCCGCCAGTAAGTAGCAAAGCCAGAGGTATGATGATCGATGTCGTGTGCTTAGTACAGCGGTGAGCAGCGAGAGAAGTAATGAAAGGAGAGCTATCGGCCGAGAGAGAGCTGTTGCTATGCAACGGTATGAGAGTAAGTGGAGAGAGAAGGAGAAGAGCGGAAAGGAGGAAAGGACAGATAAGATCAGATAGGCGAGCCATGTGGCTGACCACGTGGCCCGTCCAGCACAGACCTCGTCGGCAGTTTGCTGTGTGATGGACTCAGTCATCGTGAGAGAGTATGTCGAATGAGCTTGGGTCGGCGACCAGGCGCAGCTTGGTGGTAGACTGGTAGCTGTAAACTGATAAGCACGTCGGGGAGTGGCAAATGTAAAGAGCGCGGCTTGGAGACGAGCGGTGCACTAAATGGAGAGAGAAGAATGTGGTTTTGGTGATGGTGTCCAAACCAAGGGGCAGGGAGGGAGGAGGATGAGATGAAGTCGAAGGAAAGGAGTCGACGGGAGATGGAAAACGAGGCCGGACTCGTCTTCGAGAAAAACGAGACCGAGAACGCGGTTGGAAGACGCGACGCGTCACGGCGTATTTCGGCAATTTTTCGACACCGTGTCGCTAATTTTGGACTTTTCTGGCCGCAGAATTTGCCTCATATCTCATATTGTAGCAGCTCATAATATGAGTACAATATGGGTTTCGATATGAGTACAATATTGTCTCTTATGAGGGAATATTGTACTCATACACAATACTCATATATGAGATTGACCTCCGGACGAGCCAACTCATATTTCTCATAATATGAGATTGACCTTTTTGGACACAATATATGAGGTATGCCAATCACTGGTAGTAACTTAAATAAAGTTACTTAATTGTGACTGTAACTGTACTGTAGGCGCTGGCGGTAAGTTATAACTGTAACTGTACTGTACTGTATACCCAAAATGGACAACTGTAAGTAACTGTCCGAGCCTTGGCCGCCAGTGACACCAAAGAGGGGTTTTATACAGTCTAAATCCAACAGTAAGTGGCGCATAAGGGATTCCAACCTCATCAACTACATGCTCAGTTTTCAATACAAAAATGGCATGGTTCCAGAGAACAGGACTTGGAGAGTAGTCTGACCAAGTTTGGGGCCTGTCCGAGCAGATCCCACTGACTTGCTGACTGGGCGGGTTTGACCCCCAAGTTGCAGTTTTCCGCTATTTCCACTGGAAGCCGCCCTCTTCAATCGCCATGTATGCAGCCGTCCACTTAACAACTTGCAATAAAATTACATTTTGGTGTTCAAAAGAAGACGATCTACAACTGTTATCGAGAGCACCAAAGATTTGGGGCAAAGGTTGCAATGTGTTGATTTTCCTATAAGTTAGGATCAGACGTGGACGTACTGGGGACTTGGTTGGGTGTGTGCCACTGGCGGCTAACGGCGTTTGCTTTTTCCACGTGGAGAAATATGAATAAACCGGCAAAAGTCCCACACATACGTCTGATACTATGCGACTAATGTCATAGGATACAAGGCAATTGTCCGACCAAACCAAATGTGATGTGATATGAATTATGATCATATTATAGTCATATTTATCATATCGTCTGTCATATGACATCCATATTTATCAATTGTTTTCCTACAAATTGACAAAATCACACTTTTCTTGTCACGTGACTGGTCGTAAGGCGCGGTGGTGAAGGGAAGCGGTGGACGCCAGATGCACTGATGCAGCGGAGACACGAACCGCCCGCTGACTCCACAGTCCACACAAACAGCGGAGGTTCAAACTGGTAGCTGTTACGTTCTTACTTGAGGCTTGAGTGAAGAAAAGGGCGGAGTTTGAACTTTTTTCATCTCCTGTGGAACGTGGACTACTTAATAAATACATGATATATTATACACCACCCACGCAATGTCAGCAGCAAAGAAACAGAAAATAGCCGCGGCAAAAGGTCCGACAAACGGTCTCCGGGCGGGGCCGTATTTCCTTACTTGGCCACAATGGAAGTCTTCTGCGGCACAATTGGAGACCAGCCGAACATCGCCTGCGCTTGACTCTCGGCTCCGATGGGCCGACACCATTGAGCCGCTTTCCAACATCACGAGGACGGCCAGCCTGGCACTTGGCAGCAAAAACACAGATCAGCAGCAAGGAATCGGCTTTGTCCAAGATAAGGTCACGAACCGAGGCTCCAGAGACAACCGCTTGGCGCTTAGTACGGATCGTGCGCGTTAAATGGGCCGTAGGGACTCATATCCAAGATCGGCCCCCAGTCCGCTCACATCAAACATGCCCTTGGGGGCAGGTACATGCATATCTTCGAGCCAGTCCTCAGGACTTAGATACTCGACCTTATGCAGCTTTGCCGTGAAGTGCCGTTGTTTGTCACCCGCAATAACCCCGTCGACAGCGACCCAATCATTTTAGAGTGGATCGGCCGTCTGGAGCAGTTTACCGTCGCGCCTCCGAGAGGCGGCGAAGAAGACCCGGACTTATCAGAAGACCAGCCCCAAACCGAAGAGTGGAGGGACGAAGTCGGCTTCAACCTTGGCTACGATGACGGCTGACTGGAGGCGGCTGCTGGCCGCACCCGAACCATGCAAACATCAACAAGGAACCCTGATGTCTCTTACTGTACCTGCCGAGAGCAGAACCTTGAAATGGACCTAAGGAAGCTCATCATTGACATATAAAACATGAAGGCTACAAATGCATCTGTCTCCTGGCAAATGAGGAAACATCTTGGGCACTTATGGCCTGCGTTCAAACGAATGACAGCAAGAATACACGGACTGGATCCGCGTACGATTCTCCGTACCCAGCAGCGAGATCGCATTCACGACTCTAGACGCGATTTACCGCGCAGTGGACGTCCCAAGCAGCTGAGGCCTCAGGGAGCGCGAGGAGCGCTTTGTCTGTCGCTGGCAGTTGTCCAATCGATGGTTGTTGACCCCTCAAATTATGCGCATGTTACGGGAGCTGGACATCAGCATTTCGATAATCGCTGTTGCTGATACACCCTACAGCCTAGCCAGTGGCTACCCCGGATACTCACCTGTCAAGTATCATTTGTGTGACTCCGTAACACCACGAAGATCACCCTTCTTCTTCCTGAGGACCTGAGGTGCAGACCTGCGCACAACGAGGTCAGGGACAGCAGCAATGAGGATTGTTAATTTTTAGAAGAAAGGGTGAAGGAAAAGATTCGCTAAGCACTTCAACACTGCAGCGGAGTTTGAAAATATTGGGTGAGAAAAAGGAGAAAATAAAGTGGAGGAGGAAGGTCACGTGATAAGATGATCCGGGTCGGTAACGGAAGGAAAGTCACGTGACGGGTGGTTTCACCTCTGGATTCGCAAGTGAAGACCCTCGACACCCGAGTCTCAAATCGAGCCGACAAGAGCGTTTCATCACTTTCATCCCACCGAGCAACCGAAGAGCTGGTCGCACTCTGATACTACAAACATGCGCCGGCATCTCATCGTCGATACGCAAAGAGATGGGGTCTCAAGCAACGCGTCGCGCGCATCAAGACCTTCCTCAGCACCAAGCACCGTTAAGACAGGCTAGAATATGCGTGGGATCACGTCAATAGAAATTGGAAGGACGACGTTTTTGTTGACAAGGCTAATTTGCGCGTGATCGGCGAGATCAGGCGAATGATGCGGAGGGCGGTTGGCTTGTACTGACAAGAGAACTGTATGTACTATTAGCAGTAAGCTTAGGCAAGAGATTATGGATTGGATGTGGAAAGCAGGAATAAGGGAATAAGTACAAACACAAAGGAAGAAAAGCTATAGGTTAGGGACTAGGGAGCGAGAGAGAATGATCATGATCAGGAAAGAAATAATCGGAAGATTAGATAAGATATAAGAGAGCCACGTGGGATGTGGAACACCACATGGCTATCGCCGGAGGAGGAGAAAGGTATCGGCCGAGAGAAAGGATAAAGGGAAGGAAGTAAAGGAAAAAGGAAGGAGATAAGATAAGATAGTGGAGCCACGTGGTAGATCCACGTGGTCCGTCTATCACAGAGTCCCACGAGTCTGATGGAGAAGCGAACGGGGTCAAATCTGTCAGGAAGCCGGAAGCCCATTTCTATTTAATTCTACCCTGTTTACCGATTACCCCGGTCCCGAGGAAACCTCAAATTTCACCCAACCAAATTTTACCCCTCGGGGCAAAAAAGGGCTATCACGGGTAAGATTCAAGGTTGCAAATGCGAATCGAGAATGTTACCCCGATTTTCTTTTGTTTACCCAGGAAATCTCGACGCCGACCACATACCTCTCAGAGCCGTCAGAACTGCGAGCCTAATGATAAAAGAAGTCAGATATACGCAAGGCATGAGTCATGAGTCATGAGTCATGAGTCATGAGTCATGACCCTTGTGGGTTGTGGCCTTCCTGATGTCTTTTGGGCGGATTTAGCGGTGAAGGTGGGGGAGCGGGTAACGGGGTAAGGTAACCGGTAATCCGTAAAACGCGAGGGGTGAAAATTAAACTTTCCCGAAATGGCCACTGACTTTTACCCTTTTCGTGATTCCGTCGGGGCAAATGTCTCGGGGTAAAAGTTGGAGTTTCAGTCAGAGAACAGAAATTTTGCCCCGTTCCAAGGAGTTTTACCCGTTTGGGCCTTCGGGCCGTCTGTAGATGGTGAAGCCAAGACCTCCACCGGACTTGCCGGGGACGTCAGAGGAGAGAGAGCTACTTCTGGAACCAGAATCGACCTCTCCGGACGCCCTTGATACATTGTTGACCTCGGTACGTAGGGTTTCCTTGTATCGTCTTTTTGTCTACGCAGGTGGTTCCTCAGCTGTCTGTCCATGAGCCGTCGAGGCTGGAGACAGAAGTCAATGGGAGGCCGGCCGCTTGGTCTGGAGTTGGAAATTCGGCAGAGTCTGTGGAATGCCATGTTCTTCTGGGGTAGTGGTCGCAGGTCGCAGCATCGGGGAGACGTCATCTTCTTGTGGAAGAGGCTGGTATTGATGGAGCTGCTGGGGTTGAAAGCGGTGTCCTCGGAAGAGCTCGACGATGATGATGATTATGATGGACCGTCGCCCGTCGGGGTACGAGTGCAGGGTAAAAACAGCGGCGAGCTTATTGGCCACGGAGCGGGGCGGTGGCCGCACTATGGGGATTGTGCCGTTGGGGGCGGTCACACCAAAATACCGCAGTACCGCCCCTGCATAATTCTTTCAAAAATACCGCCCGCAGACAGTGTTTCGATATACTATATATTTTTTTTGAAAAAAGTATACTATTCTAGTATATACTATTTTGAAATCATACTATAGTTAATAGTATATGGCACTTTTTCGGAGATCCCGAAAAAACATCCTGCTAAAAGTGTTCTCACTCTCATCACCATGTAACGGAGACGAAGCTCACGTTAATGTACAGTGAAAGGATGAGTGAATTGATGATGGTCGAGAAGGAAGAGAGCAGCTACAGTGGTGAGAAGTACAGGAGAGGTGACTCGGCCGAGAGAAGGTATCGGGTAAAGTAGGACAGAGCTCGGAAAAGAAAGGAAAGAGAGAGATAAGATAGAGAGATAAGATGGGACCACGTGGATGACCATGTGGCACCAGCACAAGTCTATAGACTATACTGTAGTATAATTTTGCCAAGGCAAAAGAATTTCTCAGTGCTATAGTAGTACTATTAACTATAGTCTATAGTAGTACTTCCGGGATTCGTTAAAGTCTATACTATAAAGCATACTTCACGCCCCTTGCATAATAACTTTTAGCATATAAAATGGCATGCTCGCCAAGACCTATCCAAGATATTATATAGCATACTATTAATATGCTACTATATCACGATCCAGGCTCTCGAGGATGATATTTGGAAAATGGCTCCAAAAAGATGGCTTTTGGTGAGAGGAATGACCACAAATTTGGGGTACTGACCAGATGACTCGAAATGAAGGACTAGATGCAAGGGTGTGATTTAAGTACAAGGAAGAAGCCTCGTAGGTCGTGCGAGAAGGTGAGAGAAGTGAGAAAGTAAGGTCGAAAGGAGTGTGTCGGAAGCGATAACGATGAGGGACTTGAGAATTTGAGATTCGGTAAAAGAGGTAAGAGCAAACACGAGGGCTTGGAGATTTCATGTATTGGTTGGGCCAATAATAAGAGAGAAGTAAGAGAAGTAATGTGTATGTTGGATGATTAGGTAGTGGAAGTTAAGTACAACAGCGAGAGAGAAGAGAGGTGACGAAGTGGCTGTTGCTATGCGGAGGTATGGGAAAAAGGAGGAAGTCGGAAATAGGAAAGGAGATAAGGAATTAGGAAGATAAGATATGGGAAGAAGAGCCACGTGGTATGCCATACCAGCACATTTCAAGGAGGAGAACGAAGGGGTGTGATAAATCATAAAACGGAGGGAAGAAGAGGAGAGGTGATATGTCAAGGGTAAGAAGAGGAAAGGGAAGTTGTGATAAAAGGGTACGAAAGAAGAAGGAAAAGGTGAGGGTAGTAAAATGATAGTCGCTTCGGGGATTCCATATACATTTAGGAGGGAACAGGCTTGTACTTATACCCAAGCAGCTGGGAAGAGGAAGATAATTGTTGGGGAAGAATTGGGAACATCAGAACGAGAACGAAGCAGGAGATCGTGTGGTGAGTTGTTGAGGCGAGGCCGTGTGCTAGCAGCACCACGTGGCTACCACATGGCTGCTATCTTATCTCTTCCCTCTATCTTCCTTTTTCTTCCTCTTCTCTCGGCCAATACCCTTTTCCCTTTTCTGTCGTTCCTCCGCATAGCAACAGTCACAGGCTCACAGCAGCTCTCCTTCACACCTCACTCTTGTACTTCTTTCTCATTCTCGACATCGAACTACATACTCTTGCCTTCACTTCTTACTAGATAGCACACCTAGCTATTTAGTACATGGTGATGAGAGTCGGTTCTTTCCCCAACGCCTGAACAGCTGCGCTCTCAGCTTTTCCCCCTCCCCTTGGCCCCGTGGCTTCCCCTCATCTCAAACCTTCATCCGACTCCTACCTTTTCTATCATTCAAAGTTTCCAGACATGTGGTACCATCTGCACTTAATTCCTTTGCCTCAGGGGACAAGAATTACGATCCTATCCTGGCCAGCGCTCGAAGAGGGCTACGCTTTTCTGCAGTTCCCCCCGCCCTCCGCGACTTCTTCGGACTCTCTTCGACCCAGCATCAAGATCTCCTTCCGAATGGATATTAGAAGAGTGGTGCCGTGGTGGTGTGCGTGATGAGCTCGGTTCCAGAGCTACCGTCAGCATAGATGACAGGGATAGGTTCGGCGAGAGCCGAGAGGGAAAAAGAGTTGCGATGAGAGAACTCAACATCGACGTGGTTTCGAGTAGCGGCAGTGTCCAGAAGGGCACTTGCCGGAGACGAAATGAAGGATGGAGAGGAAACTTGAATGGTAGGAGAGTCTTGAGAATATTGAACGGGGAAGTGAACGACGAAATACTGGAGGTGCTGATTTGATTGGCGGCCGGCCGGCCGCGAAGCAGATATTTTGAGGAGCTCGATCGTGATGACAACACAGTAGCATTCTCGTGACGGAGGGAGCTACCTCGACCTCGACGCCGGTGGTGTCATGTCCGAAGCCAGAATGAGGCGGTGAGAGTAGGTGCTTGCAGTTCGATGGCCTGTATGCCGTCTTAGCACTGCACGCCGAGCACTGAGAGTCTGAGACGGGTATGGATACGTCCAAGATTCACGCGGATGACGGACTGACTGACTGTGCTGCTGCCGGTTGCAAGCGAGATGGCGGACCGAGTGTGCCTGCTGGCGCTGTGAAATGGGCGTTTGCAGCCCCCAAATGGAGTGGGAGGTGGAGATAAAGATGGAAGTTCCAGAGCTTGTTATGCCTTTTCGTAACTGAGAGAGTGACCTCGACCGCAAGTCCTCAACGTCTGGACTGATGTAGATTCGATGAAGCCGAGGAGAGCAGCGTAAGGAAGAGAAGGAAGAGTCGATGGAGTCGATGTGTCTCAAGCGACTGGACTCTGGATGGGCGCAACGAAGAGCTGATCGGAGGCTGATGAAGGCCGATGTAGGCTATGAAAAGCCGGAGTAGGCTGATGAGAGCTGAATGAGGACTGCTGAGAGTCTAAGGAGGCTTCTGGGAGTCGCTGAGGGCTGCTGGAGCAGGTCGGAGGCCACGGAAAGCTGGGGTGGGCTGCTGAGGCCTGAGAGCCGGATTGAGAGCAGGACGCTGCTGTGAGACGGAGTAGAGCTGTGTGTAGAGCTATGAGCTTATTACTCACTTGGTGCGTGGTAGACTGGTAGGTCGTTGTTGCTTCTGCGGCCTGCGCTGCTGAGGAGTAATAGGATCACCTTATTAGGAGCAGATTCGAGAATGAAGAGAACAAGTGTCAAGTCACAACCACAACCACAAGTGGTGAGAAAAGTGAGCAAAGAAGTGATGAAAAGAAGTTCAACCCCAGTTCAGCAGGGAAATCAACACTTTAGCTGTGTAGCGAGTGTGAAGGGCTGAGGACCAGAGTAGATGCGTTAGGGTTGATATTGTGATGTTCTGAAGGAATGAGAATTGAGGCCTGGAGACCTGGAGTCTGGAGTCTGGACAGACTTGTGTTGTCGACTGCCGTGCACTCGTGTAACACAGATGACCGCTCCCGGGCGGTCAAACGCTCCGAGCCCCCCCCCCCCCCCCCCCCGCCGCGGCCAATAAGATATTTCTAAAAACAGGCGTTACGTGACTTACGTAGGGGTAAGCCGTAAGGTAGTGGAAGCATGGTGACCTCCGGGACCGCTGGTGACGGTCCCGGCTTACGTCACCCTATCCTGGTGACCGACCAGACAGGAAAGAAGTGGTTACCCCTCTGGGACCTCCTCCTGAGTGGTGGTGACCTTCCTATCTCGGATTCTGGAAGAAAAATCGGGCAGGAAAGACACAAATTTCAATTTTTTTTCTTCGCCGGCCGCTCACCAAGCAAGCGGCCGACGCGCAAACTGACTTCACAGCTGGGAGGTCGTTGGCAAGGGCTACCTTTCTGGCCGCTTACTTTGCTCAGAGGGCTGTTTTTTCCCCTGCTTGTAAGAATTTTCAATTTTTTTTCAAGGTTTTCTGCTGGGGACATTGGAATTTGGTGACTTTTCCAGGGTCCCTAAGTAACGGATCCGGTCACCGACCGGTAACCATCGATTGCGAAAAGGAATGATATATCTAAGGTAGAGTTGTAACTTGTGACTTTGTGAGCAAAGCATGTGGAATTTGGGTCGGAAAATTCGCTTTTTACATTTTACCGGCGGTAAGTTTCCGTTTTTCGGCTTGCCCGCAACTCGATTCAACAGCCGTTGCTCTACCGCTGATCTACCGCCGGCGCTTTCGTTGCAGGGCCGAATCTTCATTTTAATTTGGGTTTTGGTGGCTTGCGAATCGGTAATCGACGAGGTGTTTGTTATTGCAATTGTTGTTCTGTTCTCTGGCTCACCGCTCGCTTTGATCATAACGCGCACCCACACGGCCACACTCTTGACTCCGACCTCGATGAGTGATTGGAGCGCGACACATTTCAGTAAAGGTTGCGTCCGGTCTGGTAGGTACTCCTTGTTCTTACGCTTTACGCTGCCAGAGTTATGAGCGCTGACGCGCTGACATGACGACTATCCAACAGACAATCCACTCAATCTCCTGCAGGCTACCGACCTGCCGAAGGACGGACAAGTGGGACTCAAAGCGAAATGAGGGAGGATCTGCTGTTGCCATGGACCAAGCTCAGGTTGGCTGTGGCTAATCCTGGCCTGGACGCAGGGACCGCTGTGATGATCGGCTTGTGGGCGTGCATCACCGGCCGCGGTTGACCTTGCTTGAGATGAGGTAGAGATGTGGACAAAGCGACTGACAGCCCGGAGCTGGCTCGCAAAAGATCAACGCTTGGGTCTATCAGTTGTGCTACGATATAAGGTGAGTATGCCTCTTGTCAGTGAGTCTGTCGTTTGACAGCTTGCGACTGACCCTTGTTCTGATTGCCCAGTGAGCTACGACCAGACAAGAAATGTTTTGATTGCTTCATCCTAGCAACCGGAATCCCTCTTTACCTTCTTTTGTGTCTCCTTCTACAGCGTGCAGATCTAGTGCTCGTGCCTCATGCGGCGAACCTGGCATCTGTGCGACAGCTCGGATGCTACAACCTTGTGGTTTTTGGGGCTGCTTTCGCTGAACGTCCCGCCCCGTGGAACTTACACATCTGAGGACCATTGGTCCTGTGCTCACACTCTCCTTCATCAGTGATTGCTTCTTGATCTCCTTCGGGTCTCTGCCCTCCATCGCAGCTCGTGTCCGTTCCCCTTATTAGATGCCTCGGAACAGGACTGGAAACAAGGACGGACCCCCTTCACTCCTCCCTCACACGGTCCCTCCCACCTTCGCCCGTGCCTCTCCTTCTTCCTGCCCACCTCCAAAGCTCTTCACACCCACTTCCTTCCTCCTTTCTTCACCACCTTCCCTACCTTCAGCACCATGGATATTCTAGGTAAGTCACACGTCGTTCGCATGCGGTTCAGTTCCGCTCAAAGCCCTTGATCTGCGAGCTCACGGCAGCTTCTCCTACTCCCAATCAGAGCTTGTTCACGTTGACCATCGGTCCGAGGCGAGGTGAGCGTGCCCCGATTCCGACTCGTTCAGCTCAGATGGCGGTAGCTCATCGTGTGTTTGGTACTTTCGACTCTGTCCAGGCCTTTCCCGTGCGAGTTCAATGGTTGCTCAAAGGCTTTCAGTCGACGCTCTGATCTGGCACGGTGAGCAGACAGCGTGATCATGATCGACGATTTCCTAATGATTCTGATCATCCTATCTGCCTCTGTTTTGCAGTCATGAGAGAATCCAGTAAGTTATTTTTCCGCCTCCAGCTTCTTTGGCTCTTTTTTTCTGACCATGTTCTTCGCTTCCACCGAATACGTTCCTTAGCACAAATGAACGGCCATTGTTAGTACCTAGCTTTTTGCCGTGACCGCTCATTTTCGAAACACTCACATCGTCTCAATCTACTTCTGCCACCACAGCGAGTGCGATGAATGCGACAAGACTTTCATTCAGCGTTCGGCGTTGATCGTCCACAAGCGGGTCCACACCGGCGAACGACCGCATTCATGCCTATTCTGCGAACGAGCATTGTGAGTACTAGGAAGCAACCCCGAGTCTTGCTACATCGAGGCTCATAGTGCTTTCAATCTTCCGCAGCGCCGACTCGAGCTCCCTAGCTCGGCATCGTCGAGTGCATTCGGGGCGACGGCCTTACAAATGCCTGGCCGAGGTGAGTACACCAATCCGAGGACAGCTACGACAGTGGACGCATTTTCGCTGACTTGAACTATGATAATCTTATTTCTGATCGTACAGGGCTGTGGCAAGTCATTCTGTAAGCCATACTAAGCGCGCATGACCTGCGGTAGAGCTGCACTGACCGATCGTACAACGCTCTTTCTTGTCAATGCCAGGTCGCAAGGTCACTTTGAACCGGCACTCGAAGAGGGTGCACAGCTTCAATCTCTCCAGTAGCGGCACTCTTCAGAAGTCCAAGGCTGCCCTCCGCGACGAGAGCAGCTCGTCAGGCCACAGGTCTGCACCTCGGCTGATTAGCAATCTGATGCACGAGTCGCTGCTGCCGTCTCATCCCTCACATTCCCTCTACATGGGTCACCATGATGCGATCCGGCACCTCGAAGGCCTTCCTACCCCGACAACAGCCTCCTTCTCCACGGGTATTTCCCGCCCGTCCACTGCCGATTACTCTCAAACAGCGCAGTTCTCGCAGATGTTACAACCACCACCTCCCGCACCTTGGTCGCAACATCTTCACGACTCAGGCGCAGGGTCTCACAGCAGTGAATCTCTCCTAGCGTCACTTCAGTCCTGCTCGCCTAGGGTTGCCGATGGTTCCTTTCACTCCACACCATTTTCAAGCCCCTTGATGGCTGACAGCGACCCCACTTTTGCGATGGTCCCGGTGCACACCGATGCCAACATGCCGTTCTCAAAAGGAAATGTTCTGATTGACGAACGAGGGGCTCGGTGCCGCTACCCGCTCACCGACGCTCTTAACTCGATGCCAGCCCTTGGCAGTCCGATCAATGGCTCACAGTCGCAGCTTCCAATGCATGGCTATGGAGGGCTGCCCATCGACCAAGGTCGCCACCTTCAGCCTCTACCACCGCATAGCTTTGACCACCACTACACAAGCAGCTCATCCGACATGGACCATCTTCCCACCTCGTACCTATCCCCTTCAAGGCTCATGAATCACGGATACATGACTAGCCAAGCGTCTGTGTCCGGCATTATCCCAGCGCCGTACCTGGGATCTTCACAGATGGATCACTCTCGGTTGCACAGTCTACCTTCGCTAGCTTCGTTGTACAGCTCGGTGCCGGGCTTCGGGATCAGCAATGGCGGCATGAGCCATCCAGCAAACCACCACCGAATGCGTTAGACCTCGTCTCTATTCACAAGCATCAGACACCTTGATTCCAGCACTATCTTTGCAGCCTCCAATTATCGGTTCCCCGGCATGATACCCCTGACGCACACATCACCCACAGCTTCCGAAGCATCATTTATCCGCAACGCACCCTTCCGAGCAGCCCGATGGTTCTGCACCTTAAGCCTCAAGCTCTACAAGCATCGCTTTAGAATTGGGCCTAGACGTCTGAGCGACGTTTTTCAACCGCCTGAGCACCCAAGTACCGGTTCCCAGCCGGACGATTACACCATATACACATCTGCGACTCTTTTCCTTCAAGACTTTTCACGGAGAACGTTCCTCGATTTGAGTCCGGAGTAGACCCTCGCGTGCCTGCAACACCCTCGCCAGCAACTGTCCTTTTCCTCTGTCTCCTTTTCTCGTCTTTTCTCCTCGGCTCTCTTCCCCAATCTTAAATCAGTTCTTCACAGCTTCACTACACCTCCTCTTCGGATCTCCTCTATGTTCACACCAAGTCTGTGTGTACGTGTCTACATGTTCTCCTCCCCTTCTCCCTTCCCCAATAATAATCGCTTTCCTTCGCCTAGTGTGGGCTTGACCGTTTCGAAGTTCGAACGGCCCTACAAGAACAACGGTGGTGGAAGGTCAATCACATCCATGAAGCTCTCATTCCTTTCTCTCCGAACATAACACCACAAGTCGCATTCTCACAGGAAGCGAGAGAGAGCAGTTCTCAACAGTGGCTGAAGCTCACACCTTTCTGTCGTCGTGATGATCCTCATGAATGGTCGAGCGATGGCGAAGGAGTTGATGATGGATGCGGCCGATTCAAAGAGCGAGAGAAAAGACGACGGTGCAAGAGATGGCAGGAAAGCGTAATCCGCCAAAGGAGCTGATCACACGGGTCGTGAGGGGAATGCGTGAAAGTGTGTGTGTTGTGTTGCGTAGGTGCGAGGTGGAAGGAGAAAGTATTGCATGGGGAAAAAAGAAGTTGACCTGGCGGAATTAGGGAAGTTGACGCCTCCACGCTTCCGCACCGGCCAGAAGTCTTCTGCATATGGTTACAAGAGACGCAATCGATGTCTCTGCGCCGGGGTGGAACATGCGTTGGCCTTCTTCCACCACCTGCCGAGGTCGCCGCCCGACCGTTCCGACAGCATGTATCCCAGTCGCTGCTCCTACAATCCTCCCAAAACCAGAAATGCCGCCATCGCCGCTGCCCAAGCACAAAAAGGAGAAGGTATGTTCGCTTGAAGTGTGCGAAGCTGTTTACTTCTTCTTCTCGCTGGCCTTGTTCTTCTTGGTACCCCGGACCTTGAGCGCACGGTTCTTTCGCTCCTTGCGGAGCTTGCGGGAAGGCTTCTCGACCTTGGCTGCTTGGCCGACCTGTCAGAAGGGAAGCAGGAGAGTGTACGAGTCAGCATTGATGCGCATAGAATTGACAAGCATACCCCTTGCGGATGTATCTGATGCGCATCCCTCCGCTTCTGCCCATAACCCCTCCATCCAGCCTGGCAGAGCATAACCCGTCCAACATGGCGCTCCCGAACCTGTTGCCTTCCACCCTTGCGAGCACCCTATCCAGTCACCCTCACAAATGCGTGATGCGCCATCGCCCGACCCATCCATCCACCATCGACCACTCGGGGGGTGTACTCACTCGGACAAGACGGTATCGGGGCTCGAACTTCATGGCGTCCTTGTTGTCGTAGATGAGAGCAAAGCCAGTGGATCGTCCACCACCGAAGGCGGTCCGCATGCCGAAGACGACGACCTCGTCCTTGTTAGCCTTGTACATGGCGGCGAGCTTCTCGCGGAGCTCGTCCTTGGAGACGTTGGATCGTGCGGGGTGGATGACATCGAGGACAAATTGACGTCTCTGGAGGAGACGGTTGGTGATGAACTTGCGCGTGCGCAGTGTGACGGGTGATGAGGCGTCCATGCTGGGCAGAAGTTGTGTTGTGTCTTGAGGGGGGTTGATCTTGGGGGTGGATGCGGATGGAGATGGTTCAGCGGGTCGAGGTGCTTCGGCGGGCAGACAGAGAAGGTGAGAAGAAGTTTTTCGCAGCGTTTTTCGGCGGTTTATTCTCGTGTTTTCTGCATTTTCCCAAAGCCGTGGGAAACTCGGTTGAGCGACGTGGCCTCCTCCACCCATGCCACGTGGTCATCGGGCCGGATCGGGCCGGGACCTGCCACGCGAGCGACAATCCATCATCACCACCACCTGGTCGAAAAATTCCAAGGCGCGAAGATCTGGAAGCAGTGAGCTAGACAGCAAGGGAGACCAGCGCATGATGGCAGCAGCGATGACGGTAACGCCTGCAGTAGAAGCGCCAGTGACCCAGCCCTCCAACTCCCACTCACACTTCATAGAGGAAGGCGACCTCATCCTCGTCTACCTCTCCCACAACCGGAACCCGCTCCCCGTCATCGTCCAGCCAGGCGCAGTCCACGTCAACTCATTCGGCGCCTTCCCCCACTCAACATCCTTCCTCGGGAAACCCTTCGGTTCGCGCGTAAACTCCTCCAACGGTCGCGGGTTCGTATACATCCTTCGCCCCACTCCCGAGCTATGGACGCTCTCCCTACCACATCGGACTCAGATTCTGTACCAGGCCGACATCGCATTCATCACTCAACAGCTCAGGCTCACCCCAGGATCGCGCATTATTGAAGCAGGAACAGGCTCAGGATCATTCACCCACTCCCTCGCCCGAACCGTCGGAAGGGCGCATCAAGCCAGTCGCTTCCAGGGCACAGGCTCAGAGTCGGTCGGCAGGAATGACCCTCGCGAACAAGGCGCAGCTGAACGGATACGCGCTCTCTCTACGATCGATGACACCTGCGATGATGTCCACACAGACGGGAAGGTATTCTCCTTTGAGTTCCACCAGCAAAGATACGCCAAGGCAAAGTGAGCCCACGCGCCCAGCGCTCTAACTAAATGCTGGTATACATGCTGACTTCTTACGCGTCTACCTCAACAGGGTCGAGTTTGCTGCACATGGGCTAGCAAAAGTAGTTCGTATGACACATCGGAACGTCTGCAAAGACGGTTTCCTTCTTTCGCGCGGCGCCCACAGTGAGCCTTCTACAGAAACCAGCAACGGAACAAGCCCAACCTACCCGATCGTAGATGCCGTCTTCCTCGACCTGCCAGCTCCCTGGGAAGCCGTCCCTCTCGTCGCACCCCATCTCGACCGATCCCACACCACAAGAATATGCTGCTTCTCCCCATGTATCGAACAGGTCCTCAAGACCGTCCAGGCCCTCAACGCACAGGGCTTTGCCGATGTGCAGACCTGGGAAGTCCTCATGCGCGAGGTCGAGAGCACCCCACTCGTTGCCAAACGGGCAGAGACCAGGGAGGACGAAGACGGTCTAGATGGGGAAATGTCGGATGACGAAGGGGATGGCGAAGCGGATGGGAACGAGCTAAGCGATGGGGATGACGAGCGGAAAGGACAGTCGACTTCAAAATCTACGAAGAAGAAGAAGGGGGGCAAGTCAGATTCTCAACTGGGCAAAAGGAAGAGGGATGACAACGCGTCAGCAGCAGCGGCAGCGAAAAAGTCAATATGGGGGCTTGAGCGGCCACGAGAGGTTTCGGCGGTCATCGAGCGCATCCTCCAAGTCGAGGAGCGCAAAGAGGTTCGAAGGGCCTACCAGATCCAAAAGGCCAAAGTGGATCGGGAACGAAGAATAGCGGATGCAGAAGCTGATGGCTCATCAACACCTGCAGATGGCGAAGCTGGCAGCAAGAGAGAGGGCGACGATGATGATGTTCATATGAACCATGTTGACTCAAAGGCGGAAGACGACGAGGATGAAGACGAGGGGGATGACGACGAGGATCGACGTTCAAATGCACGCGCTGTACCGGCGATCAAACCTGCCGGGCCAATGCCGCGACTGTACGAGCAAGCAGAGGTGTACGGCCGAGTCGTGGGCGAGGTGAGTCGAGGAGCGTGCAGGAAAATACTGCCTCTTATAACTGACCCCTTTCTTCTTCCCTTACAGATGCGAGGGCATACGAGCTACTTGACTTTCGCCACCATGCTTGCACGCGTGCCTGGCGCAGACGTGGTCCCGGCTCCGCAGGCTGTGTCCTCCGAAGCTGAGGCGGTATTGCCCTGAACGGACATGCAGCCAACTCAGCGACAGCGTCCACATTATGAGAGACGAAGTCAAAAGCATTTCCTGCATAGACCACACTCCCTGTACTCATCTGTCACTCCATTTTGCAACACATCTTAGAATACCCCCCCCCCCCCCCTTCGCTTGTAGCCATTGACCCTGCTTTGGCTCGAGAGGTCCCAAATTTGCGGGAAGGTGTTGGATTTCGGAGCTCCACTTCTACCGCCAGACACCAGACACCATTCTGCCCACTGAAGCAGACCATGACCGTACACCTGCGCTCAAGTCCCTGATATCGATCGAGGGCAACTGCCCCAACCCCAACCCAGCCCCAAATCCATGCGCGGCATTCGCAGCAGCCGTAGCCGCATCCTCATACGGATCCGCCCCTTGCAACGCCTCTTCCACCTCGCGCGAGACGAGCGTCCACTGTGGTAAAAGAGCCCTAAGCTGATTAGGCGGTGCGAGAGCGAGCGCTTGACTGACGAGTCGGAAGCGAGCTCGGACGGAGGTTGAATCTGCATGGGCGCGTTCGAGTAAATGGGCACAGAGCGCTTCGAGTTCGGCTCGTTGGACTTCCGGATGGAGAGCGGTGACGAGACACCACTGGGGCGAAGCGAAGGGTGCACCGAAGGAGAGGAGTTTCTGTGTCTGTTGTAAGTGGGACGTGCGTAGGAGGCGCAGTAAGCCGGTGGTTATGGATGAGTCCAGGTTGTGGAATACGAAGCGGAAGAGGTTGAAGGGGTGGAGCGAAGGGCGGATATGTCTTCCCTGGGAGATCAGGTCGGAGAGTGCCGCTGAACGGGAGGCGACCTCGCTCAGCTGGGCAGAAGAAGAAGGTAGACTCGGCTTGTCGCTGCTGTCCTCCTCGTACACGCCTTCGATCCAGCTCCACGTCTTGCCCTCGTACTTCTGCCGCAGCGTAGCTCTGTCCAGCGCAGACTCCTCATCATCGTCCAGATCGTCCAAAAGCGCAGCCGCACGCTCGTCGATCGCCTGAAGAGTGGACTCTAGCAACTCATCGTGGGCGAGTCCGTAGGAGTAGGCGAGCAGGAGTCGAGCGGCATTCAGACTGCTGCCAATCACCGTGTTGCGGTACGCTTCCGACTGAGCGTCTGTGTTTGTGCGCAGAAGCGTCTCGAGCTGAGTGCGGTACTCAGCGTACGACACCGGAGATGCTTGCGATGAGAGCGACATGACCAGATAGAACCCTTGTCTCTCTTCCTTCCTTCCTTTGGCGATGCTATCGGCGACGAGATGACGATGGTGATGGTGGTACGCTAGATCGGGGGGCCTCCGCATGGAAATTCTGAGCTTGGGGGAAAGCGGGTTGATTACGATTTTGGAGGACACAAGCCCGCAGCCGCGAGGAACAGGGAGAAGAAAAGGATAACAGGAGGAACAAAACGTGAAATGCTGCTGTAACTGCTCTGGGAATTGGAGCGCGCGGATCGTAAAAGGGGAGGAGGTTCTAGGAGTGAAGGTCTGCTCAGCTCTGCTGGATAATTTGGCTGATCCCCACCATAGCAGCACAAAAAGTGGGGGTAATTGAACAGGAGTAAATGCAATAATCGCAAAAGGGGCCCGGCGTTGATCATGCTGGGAGCCATTCGAAGAGAGTGGGACGCGATGCTTGAGTCGTTCAGACGGAGCCGAGAGAGGACAAACTGGCCAGAGGCGCCATTTATTCGCGATGATAGAGGTTTTTTTGTGTGGTTTGTATATGGATCAGATGCCGAGGTGGACCAGCATCTGCGATGGTGGACAGGGAGTGTGGAAGGGAGGTCTGCGCTTAGGCGGCAGAGATCTCCGTGCCACCGGTAGCACCGAGAGCCTTCTTGATCTCGCCCTGCAGAAGTTCACAATGTGATTGTTACGCGTCAGCAATGTGCTCAACACGTTGATGTTTTCAGACGCGACGAATCTGTTACTCACGTAAATGGCGAACTGGCCAGCAGTGATGGAACTGGAAAGAGGGAAGAGAGATCGGACAGGTAAGCGTCAGTTTTCGTATCGCCCTTGTACAATCTAAGACGCGTCGAGGTACTAACCCGACCATGATGAGACGGGTTGTGAGACCGGTGAAGAGACCACGGAAACCGAGCTCTCCGGACATCTTGACGAGACGCGAGGTGACGGTCTCCCCGGGCAGAGCCTTCTGCTTGTTGATCTTGGACAGACTGGGAGAAAGAAAAGTGCGCGCGTCAGTAATCCAGAGCGAAAAGCGACGCGCAACCGATATAAGCGTGAAATCTACTCACAGGGTGTCGGCGGGCTGCGAGATGGTCGCGGCGGCGAAACCGGCGATGAGACCAGAGCCGAGGTTGAAGACGGTAGCCTCGCACCGGTGAGGTCAGCCTTCTTCTTGTTGGCGGCCTTGAGGGCAGCCTCCTGTGAAATTTGTGAGGAATACGCGTCAGTGACGCGCGAAGAAGCGACCTCAGAATCGGAAGATCACGTACAAGAACAACCTCCATCGTGGCGAACTGCAGAGCGGCACAAAGGGAAGAAGAGTCAGAACACCGTGAACTTTCTGCACTGACGCGTGCCTTGGCTCAACTTCCGCCTCGAGAGGCGAAGAACGATGCACAAAGCTAGCTCGAAAACTCACCTTGCCCATGTTGTAAGGGATCTGCTTGAACAGAATGGGACCGAAGCCGGCGTAGAAGCCACCGAGACCCTCCTCCTTGGCAATACGGGCGAAGCCACCGAGAAGGCCGTTAGCGAAGGTGGGCTGGGACACGAGACGGATACGAGTGGCCTCGAGGGGGCAGAGAGCCTAAAAGGACACAAAAATTCACCGACGCGTATAGAGTGGGACGCGAGAGATACACACACCAGTCAGAGAAGACGTGGTCCCGCATTAGCAAGGGAAGTTAAATGACTCACGATGTCGGCGAAGAACTCGCAGAGAGCGGAAGCGGTCAAGTAGACGGCCATGCGGTTCTCCTTTGCCTTCTCGTAGCCGACGTTGTCGACAATGGTCTTCTTCCAGAACTCGTAACCACCGAACTTGAGACCTCCCTGCAGGAAGTAACCTGTGGACACGCGCGTTGTAAAAGATGGATAGGTGAGCCAGAGCAGAGAGGAAAGGACAGTGGAAACGTTGATCTACTCACCAGCGATGGTGGGACCGAGACCGGTAAGGAGAGCGCCGGCACCCTCAGCAGAGGCGACTTGCCGGAAGCCAGCAACCATACCCTGTGATAACCAAAGGGAGAGCAGTAGCAGATGGAAGAAAAGAGTGAGCTCGCTGCCAGTAACTCGCTCGGACACACCAGCTCAGGACGGAAGATCGTCAACGCACCTTGTTGTAGATTTGGGGCTCGAGTTGGATACGGGTCTGTTAAAAACGGATGAGCTTCCCGTCAGTCCAAATCTTCGTTTGAGACGCGCAAGAAGCCTTTTGCTGTACTCACCTTGACGACATCGACGGGGGTCATGAGTCCGTGGGTGATGGAGCAGCAGAGTGCGCCGGAGAGGGCGAACTTGCCGTAGGTGGACATGCTGATCTGTTGACCAGGGTTACCGCCGGGAACTGCCATGATGAATGTCTATAGGAGGAGGGGGAGGAAGAGGAGAGCGAGAGAGAGAGAGGTGAGAGGAGAGGAGAGGGATCTATGTAGTCGCAGAGGACAGAGTGGTGGATGGTGGTAGAGAAGCGAAGGGTTCACGAACGTGCGATTGATGATTTCGCACCTCCCCCCAACGAACAACGGGCGTGATGATAGAGGAGAAAAAATGCGGCCTTCCACCTCGGGTGATCTCGGGATCCAGTCGGCATTTTTCCGGTCCCTTCAATTTTGGAGCTTCCTCTTTTCGGCCGAGGTCAATCGAAGGCAGGTGGGAGGTGTGGGGAGCATGGCCTGCTGGGTCCATGACTGTATATGTAGTGAGCCGTGATGCTGAGGTATATTATCTACATAGATCGTTTGAGAAGCTACATCCTTGAGCTGAGGACCTAGGATCGCCGCGGCCAAGGCTTGATCGGATCAAGGTCGTCGTCCTGCTCGTCAAAGACCCGCGTCCTCGTGCTCGCCGGATTCGAACCCTCACCCTTCTCCCTCCGATGCCGCTCATCCAAATCCCCCTGCGCAAGGAGTTTCCTCACAGCCTCCTCACAGTATACCCTCCCCAACCCTTCCGCACAGATCCCTCCGCCTCACCACTGTCTCCGCCCGTCCCGGTTCGAGCAGGGCTGCCTAACCGCCACCATCCGACAAGACCGTCGCCCTCTCTGGCCACTTTCACAAGTTCCGTCCGTTGGATCTCCGCCCAGCCCGTGACGTCAGCATGGACCTTCCAGAAGGAGGAAAGTATGGCCGTCGGACGACGAGCAAGCTCAGTCTGGTGCACATGGACGACTTCCGGTTTGGTAAGTTCCCGATAGTTTCTTGAGCCGCCCACCACACGGACCATCGGTGTTCCTCCTTCCCCATCATCATCAGCGACAACGTGATCAACAGGGACTTCACTCCCCGCACCCCGATTCGCATCCAACCGCTCGGCAAGACTCGTACTGAGTAAACGAGCATTCGCCCCACCAGCTCCCAAAAGTCTCCATCCACCTCCACCAGCATCCGACTTCCGCGCCCCGCCCCTCCATCGCGGCGCTAGAACCCGATCCTTCGCTCCTTTGCCCATCACGATACCCGCAAGCCGAATCACACCCAACGGCTCCAACAACGCAGGTGCGACGTCGTACAGCACGAAGCCGAGGGTATGTAAGCCCCATGCATGTCCCCATGCACCAAACCCTGCTCGAAGTCCAGAGTGTGACGAGATCGTGGGCGTATAGAAGGATGTAGGAGTCTCCGCGTCGATGTAGAGGAAGGAATGGATCAAGGTCGGGAACGTGGCTGCGAAGTGGCGGGCGTGGAGGGCGCCGTATCCTTGGGCAATGATCATGAACGGTGGGGAGGTTCCGTTTGCTGAGTGATTCCCGTGTGTGGGAGGAGCAGGAGCGGGAGAAGGCTTGGACGTCGATTTGCGCCGACCCCACGGCCAGCCCCAAAAGGACGCCTCGAGCTGGTGACCCTCCATCTCCAGATCGGAAGACGTCTCATTGACCGGCGGCCGATCCGGATCCAAAGGATAGGATCCATTCAACACCCCCAACTTCCCCAAAGCCGAATAAAGCGCAAGCGTGTTCAACCTCACACTCGCCACACCTTCCGCCCCTCCCACAAAATCAGAATGTCCATATCCCACCCGATCCATGAAACAAACCTTCTCCAACGAGAGATGACCATCATCCGTCGAATTGTCGTTCCTGCCCCCATTCCCATACTCATCCCCGTCCGCTGCGCGTCGGACCATATCTCTGATCCAGTTGGCGCCTATGGGACCTGAGACGCCTCGCTCGGTGAAGAAGAGGGCTGTAGGGCGGGAAGCTTTGGATCCTTCGCCTTGGTGACCTGTATGGGGCGGGGAGCTTTCGCATGCGACGTGGAGTTTGAAAGCGGGCACGGCGCGGAACCAATCTGGCAAAGGCATCGGTGGAATGTCGATCGTTCCATTGTGTCCCTCTGCAGAGATCCTTCGGCTGGATGTGAATTGCTGAGAACCGATTTGGGCAGGGTCGATGAGGACTCGATCTCCGATGGGGTGCAGACCTGCATCTGTCCCTGTCAAGAGGAGGTTGAAGGATTGTAAGCCGATGAGGACGGAGATCGTCAGACTCGCCAAGATGGCAAGGGTGAGTTTGACGGCGCGTTTCCAGCCGCGTTGGGCATGTTGAACCGAGGTCGTGTATACTACGTTCAGGAGTGGCGTCCTTTCGTCCGAAGTAGCCTCCAGATCGCCCTCCGATCCTATCCGTTGATGCTCCGCTGCCGTTGCAGTAGAAGGAGGATGCGGTTGCTCGCCCGTAGGTACGAAGATACCCGGCGGTGCACCGATCGCATAGGCTTCCTGCAGCCTTCCCACCACAGAACTAGACACCAGAGCCCAGCCGCACGCGATGAGAGCAAGCGCAATTGTAGGCGCACACAGAAGCGTCTCTGACTGTCGTAACGGCGTCAACGCAAGGATGAGAAGCAATGCGATACCCAAGACGCCCGTGCTTGTCGAATGGACGGCATATGTCGCTTTGCTGGAGAGCTCGAAGACCAGCAGGGACGGAGCGACGATGAGAGCTGCCGAAAGTGCGAACCAGAGCGAGGCTGTTCCCGGCGTATTCGAGGTCGGAATGAGAGCCGGTATTGGTTCGAAGAGATTGAGCAGGAGAAGGAGTGCTGTGACGAGACTGAGGATGAGAAGGATGACCCCTGCTCCGAAGAGGGCTTTGACTCTCTTGCGTCTGTACGGAGGTCGTTTGGAGAGGAGCCATGCTTTGCGCGGATCTGGACGTTTGCGCTTGAAGAATGTCCGGGAGCGAGGGACGAAGGAGGGAGTAGATGCAGCAGCAGCAGTTGGTGTTTGCGCAGTCGAGCCATAGCCTTCGCTGTTGCCCCTGGCTTCACTGTCCTCGGTCGCTGTGGCCGCTGCTGGTGATGGAGACGGGGACGAGGGCCCAGCTGGAGGTTCGCCGGAGCGCCCAAGACTGCCGAAGAAGGCAGAGATTCTCGACTGCGGTCGTCTGCTCATTGTTGGGGGATGGAGGTGGTGGACGTCAACAGCAGCGAGCGACCTTCGATGACGCGCGTTGGGTGAGATCAAAAATCTCAGTCCCACCTCCTTGAAGCACAAACCACCTGATGAGAGGGAGAGAGAGGCATCTTTTCATATTTCCAAGCGAGAGACAGACGCCAGACGAGAGGTAGGAGTACAGAAAAGCAGCACGCGAGTCAAGGAAACTAGTGGAGAGGCGAGAAGGGCAGAGGGCGCATGATCTGCGCGTGCATCTTGTCGATCAACTTGACGGTCTGTAGTGGGAAAGGCGTTGAGGGGTCAGCATTTACATCCAATACGCAGAGGAGAATGGTATACGAGCACCCACCTGGCTGACTGTGTCGTTCCAAGTCTGAGATGAGGGGAAGAAAGTGCAAAGGGGCGCATATGGTC
Source organism: Tilletia indica (assembly GCA_001689995.1). Classification (NCBI taxonomy): domain Eukaryota; kingdom Fungi; phylum Basidiomycota; class Exobasidiomycetes; order Tilletiales; family Tilletiaceae; genus Tilletia; species Tilletia indica. Next base: position 318,622 of record MAPW01000013.1, read on the forward strand.
AGCTGGATAGGGTTCAGAACAGCGCATTCAATTGATGAGAACACTCACAGCCACTTGCCAGGCAGCATCACGCGTCTCCTTGCGTGCTGCCAAGTTGGGGTATGACCAGAGATGAACGACGGTGTGCAGACCTCCGATCTGTGCAAACCACGCGCCAACGGGCTCGACGAATTTGCTTTAGGGGGAGTGGTGAGAAGTTAGTACACACCACGCATTTGTTTCCAAGAACGCGCGCCTCGCACTCACCGTCGAGCTTCCAGACCGCGTTGCCTGAGTGATGAGGATGGTAAGAGAGCTCGGTTGTTGAGCATAAAGTGCCGCAATTGTGTCAGAGATGTGCAGAAACTCACCAGTGCTGGGCCCATTCCAAGAGGTGACCAGGCTTGAGATGGTAGGTCCGCAGCTCGTAAATGCCGCCGTTAGTGTCGTGAGGTGGACTCGTAGGCCAGAAGGAGAACTCCTGGCTGAGCCAGGACGATCGCCCGCGCAAGAATGGTCGCACCTTATCGTACAATTCGCGCTGAATCTGAAAGGTGTGGAAGATATGGAATGGATTAGCCACGCGTCTCCTCTGTCACAGTGAAGGAAAATAGACTCACATCGCTCTCGTGGTACGCTGAGTCGCATTGATCATAGCCCTCGTATCCGTCGTACTCCCAGATGTGGAAGAAAGTGTCCAAATCACCAATGAAGACCTCCCAGCTTCCGACGTGTCGAAGCGAGAACCGCGAGTCCTTGGCAATCTTGGGATAGTACTCAGCCAAGACAGCTTTGTAAGCGGCCGTGCAGTCAGGCTTAACCTCGTGTCGGATGATCTCGTGTACAAACTTGCCCCGACTGACGGCGGAGGAGTGGGACATCGTCAGACCTTCACTCTTCGCCTTCTCGGACCCGTGCAGGAGCGAGCTGAGGAGACCTTGTTGTGCGGCCTTGTCAGACTCTTCATTGAGTGCGGGTGATGTTGCTGCGGGAAGTAAGACGGGCTTGGAAGGGGTGGAGAGGGCTCGGATGGCAGCTGGGCCAGTGGCTGGCGTGATGATTCGTGGAGCAGCAGGGGAGGATACTAGGCCTGTGCGAGCTGCGGTGTTTGTCCAGGAGGAGTTGTTGGCTGCCTGCTGGCTGGTGCTGGTGAGGACGCGCTGGGCGGTCCTTCCGATGAGAGGGCGTGTCATTATCTGCCTTTGATTTCTTCTGTGTTGGAGGAGAGCAGAGGTCTGAGGTTCAGGGTTGGGTGGTGGTGATGGTTCGTGCGCTCAACTGGATGGAAGCTGGAATTTCTTTCCCCGCCTTTTGGATGACGTTGAGTTGTCACGTGCGCACCCACCGAAAGTCCAAAAGGCCACGTCAGCGTATCTCGACATCCTGACAGTCATCGCTTCCAGTGTGTGCAAGAAGAAAGAGAAACAATGCCATACGCACCTGATCTAGCCTCATCTCTGACTTCAGTCGCCCTATCATGGTCTTCCGCACCCCTCCGACCATCTTCAACTCCCGACTTCTTCGATGATCTGCCCAGTCTCAACAAATGGTATAACGCACAGTGCAAAGCAAGAGACTTGGGGGAGAAGCATCAACTCATCTACTCAGGTGGACAACTACAACATCGCGATGAGCTTTGCGAGACTGCAGATGCCCAGAAGGTGAGTGAAGAAACCGAGCTACATTCCCTGGCAAAGAGGAACTGACTCCCCTTCATAAATTTAACAGACCCCACCCGCACCAAAGGAAGGACAAGAGATCAATACACAAAGACCAAAGCTGCTCATCTGCCACGACTTCCAGGGCGGCTACAACGACAGCTTTGGCCGTCGAGGATACACCTTCGAATACTGGTCCCTAGCCGACATCTTTATCTACTTCTCCCACCGACGCATCTCCTGCCCTCCCGTGGGGTGGAACTCCGCCGCGAAACGACATGGAGTCAAGATGCTTGGGACAGTGTGAGTCTAAACTTGTCTTCTTATTCATGTTGTCCTCGAATCCTGTTCGTGCTGATTGAGTAAGAACTTCCTTTCACAGCATCTTCGAATGGAAAGAGGCCATCCCTGAGCTCTCCCTCCTCCTTCGCGGACCACACGACTCGTACTCCCCCCTCAAACCTCCCCTCCGCTTCTCACCCTTCTACATCCCCGCCCTGATCGACCTCGCCCTATCCAGCAACTTCTCAGGATACCTCATCAACGTCGAACTACCTCTCGACCTCGGCTTCTCCGTCTCAGGCTATACATGGTATCCAGACTGGCTACGACCTACCTCGGCCGCAGAAAAGGACGAGATGGTTCGGAATGCACGAAGACTTCGGGCTTGGGTTGCTTTGTTGCGCTCGGAGGGACGGCGACGGTTCCGAGAGGCCGGAAGGGACGAGAAGGAGTGGACTGTTCTCTGGTACGATTCCGTGACGAAGGAAGGTAAACTGGAATGGCAGGACGCTGTCACCGACAAAAACGTCTCCTTCGCCGAAGTCAGCGATGGGATCTTCACAAACTACACCTGGGCTCGTCCTCCCAAGCCCAAGATCGAACAACCAGATATGCCCGGTGGACCGGCACCCGAAGAAAGTCTATACGACCCGTCCTCTAATAAAAATTTAGCGGCTTCGGACAGTGTGGCGCCATACGACGTCGATCCTCATCCTGCGCTCGCCCATTCTGTCGCCATCTTGGACCGGGCGGGGAGGTCTCGATCGGAGGCTTACATCGGGATCGACGTCTTTGGACGGAACTGTTGGGGCGGGGCTCAGTCGTGGCGGAGTCTGGACATGATTGGATCTTCAATTTGGTGGAGCAAACGATTAGGAAGCCCGAGATCGGATGGAGTTGCATCACCCGTCGCTGATCTAGGCTTGAGTGTTGCGCTCTTCGCTCCCGGGTGGACTTGGGAGCATGCTGAACCGGGTACGATGATCGACCCGCCTGCCTCCTCCATTCCAATATGGGAACCAGTCTCTGAAGATCGTCGAGGGACAGAACGACGCTCGTGGGAAGAGTTTTCCGAACTCGATCGACGGTTCTGGGTCGGAGGCCGTTCTTCGACAGCGGCGAGACTTTCAAGCTCTTCGGCTGCGGAGCCACATTCTTTCAAGCGTGCTTTGAGCGCGTACTTCTCTGCGAGGGCACCGCCGTCGCTCATGGACAAGTCCCTCAAGTCATCGGAGACGGTTCATTCGTCGTCTAAAGTGCTCTACCATACCACCTTTGCGCGCGGATCGGGAACAGCATGGTACGTCTCAGGTCGACAGGTCGCACAATGGAGATCGACAGAGGAGCCACCGTCGACGTCGACCGCACAGGAGCTCGGTCTTGGTGATGCTAAATCCGACGAGGCGAGACGTAAGGAGAAAGAAGCACTTGAGGATCGTGCTCGTGGAAGGGTACTGGCCGGGTGGACCGATGCTGGTGTCTCCCTGCCGAAGCCAGATGCAACCTGGCCCCGCCCTTCTTGCGTGTGGATGTCAAACAGCACGGAGGTGTTCACACCGCCTACCACGGAATCGGCCACGATGTCAGTCAACCTGCAAAGCGGACCGGCCAGCGTCGATGCTGAGCTTTCGGAGGATCAAGTATGGATGGGAAACTGTTCACTCCGCTTACGACTTCCCTCCAGTTCCGAATGGAGTTCCGGTCAATCTCTCTTCATCCCGGTGTCTTGGGTTCCTCTTCCTGCAACGTCGACTGCAGATAGTGCGGATCTGATAATCCAAGCGACAGCGTGCTTGTATGGTACGGACGCTGACTTGAGTCGGGTACGGCTAGGCGTTCGCTTCGTCGATGGATCCATCCTTCAAGGGCAGAGTCGCGAGCTGCAAAAAATTCCAGGCTCATCCTGGACGCGGATCTCTTCCACTTTTTCCATCACGACTGACCAAGCTCGGAATTCCACACCACACGCAAGTATGGAGCCTCAAGCCATCCTGGGTGTCATCGTAGATAGTCCAGCTAGTGAGAGCGACCCTGCCGAGGTTCATATTGGCGAAGTCTATCTGAGCTTGGGATCTGGGCAAGACCGGACTACGTCTCCACTGAAACACGCTGTACAAGTTGGGTGCGGACAGGATGACCTCTTCCTCCTCACTTGGCCGGACTTCGCTCCGACTTCGCATTTCTATGAAGTATTCGCACAATCGGAAAGCGGCGGGCGGGACTCTGTCTGGCTTGGGACTGCGACGCGCGAGAGGAGTCGGACTGAATTCGTCGTATCGCTCACGGGCGTTCGAACGACATTGGGATCATCTGCAGGGCAAGGCTTCGAGTTTGTAATCAGACCTTTCGGTTCGTGTTGGGGAGATGCTCATGCGACGGGTCCATTCACTGGATGACTGTATGTGTGTTGTACATAATCAGCAGATGGATCATTTATACAATTGCTACCGTCCCCTTGGTATACCATTCCAAGAGAGTGAATGTGACAATCCAGAACCTGCAAGTCCCATCGCGCTTCGAGCGTCGTCCAGAGTTTCAGGTCCTAACCCTTTCGATGCATCCGATTCAAACCATTTTTGATCAGGAAGCCAGGACGATCCGCTATCTCTCGATCCGTCCAAATCATCCAGGAGGGGACTCCCAAAAGCTGGTAGGTCCACCCAGCCATGCATGATCCTTCTGGCCGTTCGGACATACACGATGGCTTCGGGTACTAGCTCCCCGTTCTGGCTGGACGAAGGTGCGACTCGGACGGAGGCACTGGCTAGACCGGCGCAATGACCTATAGTGAGTGTGCGGATGGACGTTGACGAGGCTGCTGAGGTCTTGCGAGGCTTCGATGAATGTATGGCTTGCGCTATTGTTGAAGAGGCATAGGCAGAGCCTGCCGCGAGGGCGGAGAGTGTTGTAGCGGGTACTGTCCGATGGAAGTTCTTTAAACAGGTGAAGCAGGGTGAGCAAAAGAGGATTAGGGAGGTGGTTCGCGCTGATACGTACCCCCACACTGATGGGACGAACGAGGATGTCCATATCGTCCTCTCCTACATCCTCCCCGCCCGTAGTCTTGTAAGCCATTCCAGTCCGAGGAGCGACGATGCAGATCTTAGGTGCCGACGGACTGATGGCACCACCCAGCAATTGAGAAGCAGCCGCTTGTCGGATCGCTTCGAGGCGGGGGTGTAGATCTGGGTGTGAATCAAGATTGGACGGGTGGGAGATTAGGGTGGAAGGCTCGAAAGAGGATGAAATTGCGCGAGGAGGGATGAAGATTGTTGGTAGGCCCGTTGAGATGAGAGTCAGCTCGATCTAGAGGGAATTCCAAGGGGCGTCAAACTTCAAATGCGATGAGTAGGAGGAAAGACTTGAGCCACTTCATGGAAAATGGGTACTGACTTCTTCTCCGTTGGCGAGCTTCACAGTGTCTCGAGCCTTTCCTGATGGGAGGATGCTAGAGTCTAGCGGACTCTCGATCAAGATTTCAGCGGCTGTTCCGGGTACGCCTGCAATGGAAGCATCGCCCGACCTCGCCGGATAGAAGAACAGGCCGTCCTTGGCTCCCTGAGAGACAGCAATCGGGACGCGGGCCAGAATCCGTTTCCCACTGTCTGCAGCCAAGATCCGAACGGGGAACACGAATGAATGGTGTGAGGATCCCTCCTGTGCGTTCGATTCGTAGTAGTCCCGAAGACGCTCTTGAGGAATCGCACCGGAATCGATGGCATACTGTGCAACCGCAGCGACGAGGTTTCCGCACGTGCTGCTCCAATCGACCGTCTGAGGACCCATGACGGGCACCTGTCCGAATCGATAGACCACATCCCATCCGTTTTCCGGATCTTGTGCCTGTCGAACATCATCGGCCCACGGGACGCCCGCCAACTCCCACTCCGATCCCAGATCCCTCAATTTCTGATGAAGACTTGCATCGGGAGGACCTACGATCGCGATCTTGCTCAGGGACGATAGACCGCCTCCTAGACCTGAGATTTGACGGAGGTCGGGGTCGGGCGAGCCTAAGGCTGTACAGAGGATTGCGTCCCTGACTCGAGGGTGGAAAGGGGCGAGGGTGCGGGGAGTTAGAAAGAGACCTCGGGACGTGCCGCCGCGGTAGAAGGAGGACAGGACGGAGAGAGGAGGGCCTTGCATTCTTTCTTTCTCTTACTTTCAGAGCACTTGCCTTGCTTCCCTTCCCAGCGAACGACTGCGAGGTCGTGGCTAGTGTTGGATGGGTCCCGGCTTCTCCCGATCACCCGAAGTGGGTCAAAATTTTGAAAAGTGAGCCGCAAAATTGGGAGAGGTAATTTTCAAGTTACACCTTTTGCGACCTTCCGTTCTTCTCACCTGGGGCTTCTGAGGACGAGACCACCAACAGGATTGTCAGCAGGCAGCAGCAGCAGCAGTGAAGATACGATGCTCAAGGTGCGGTCATTCTCAGTCACAGCGGCTGCGGCGGTCGCTGCGTCTGCGGCTGCCTCAGTGCGGATAGCAGCAGTAGCAACGGCGACGAGCTCTGCAAGTTCCAGCAGCAACAGCAACATCCTCACCCGCTCCTTCGCATCCTCATCCTCCGCATCCTCACGAGCTCGACAAGCAAAGAGGAATTCCCCCAGAACACTAGCTGCCGAGGCTACCAAGACAAAGAGAACACAGGCTGCCCTTGCGAAGTCTCTTATTCCCGTCGAGAAACTCGTCAAGCGCTCTCTGTCCTCCGTCTCTCAGATCCCACAGACCATGCCTCCCTCGACGGACATCATCTCCGCCGTCCGAGCCCGCACACTCATTCACGACCCCGAATCCCTCCGAACAAAGCCTCTGCGCAAGGAACGTCGAGCGGTCATCAAAGCTCAGCGTAAAGATGCCAAGTTGCGTCGGAAGCAGATGTCCGTTGCTGCCCGGTTGGGTGTCTCTACCAAGGAGAGCACGCCCTTCGTACGGAAGGATCGACAGTTCAAGACGTTCAAGCCTATTACGACCTCACTCCGGTGGGTGCGTATGCCCCTGAACGAACACCTACACAAGGGCGAGCCTGAAATCAAGTTGACGGTCGCCAAGCGCTCTTCGGGTGGTCGGAATCACCATGGACACGTAACGGTTCGCGGACGAGGAGGAGGACACAAGCGTCGACTTCGTCTGGTCGATTTCTTCCGGTGGGAAGCTGGGGAGCAGGATGTGCTCAGGATCGAGTATGATCCGGGAAGGAGTGGTCATATTGCTCTGATTCAGCACTGTGAGACGGGAGCGAGGAGTTATATCCTTGCGCCGGAAGGGTTGAGGACGGGTGATAAAGTGCAGTCATACCGGTCCGATCACAGTATCGGACAGGGAGGGAAGGTTGCTGCTCCTCCTGCTGTTGCGACTACGACTGCGACTGCTACGGTGGATCCCTCGGAGCCTCAATCTGTCTTGCCTCCCAACGTCGAGGACGCCGCAGAGTCAGTACAGGAAGAAGCAACAGCAGCAGAAGAAGAGGAGGTAGCAGCATCGGCACCCCGACAGCAATCCGCTCTCGACCTCGGTATCTTCCGTACCCGTGCCATTCGACCCGGAAACGTCCTTCCGCTCTCCCTAATCCCCATCGGAACGACGATCCACGCCATCTCCCTCCACCCAGGTGGACCTGCGAAGTTGTGCCGCTCCGCAGGAACAAGTGGCCAGCTGATCGCATTCACAGCGCGCAAGCAAGTCGCTGAGGTCGGGGAAGACGGTGCACCAGCAGCGGAGACAAGCACTGGATTTGGAACGGAGAAGAGTCATGCGCAGGTCAAGTTGCAGTCTGGTGAGGTCCGGCTTGTGCCTGTGAGGTGTGTGGCGACGGTGGGGAGGGTGAGTAATCCGGATCATGAGCATAGACGGCTGGGTAAGGCTGGTCGTAGTCGATGGTTGGGACGTCGGCCTAAGGTCCGTGGTGTGGCCATGAACGCGTGAGTTTCCTTCAGCTTAAGAAGGTCCCTCTTGATCATACCATTGCTAATCAACATTCTTCCTATTTCTGCCAGCGTCGATCACCCTCACGGAGGTGGACGAGGAAAGTCGAAGTCGAACATGGTGAGCATCAACACCTCCCCTTCACCAAATGAGGCGTCTGTTCTTTCCCTGACACTTTTCTTCTTTTCACCTTTCCCCAGCACCCACGCTCCAAGTCCGGTGTGCTCAAGTTTGCCCGTACCCGCAAGCCTGGTTCTCGTCGCGGAAACAAGATGGTGATCCGACCCAGGCCGCGTGCGAACGGCAAGCGGCAGGGCAAGGCGTGAGCGAATGGGGGCGGTCCGAGGTTGGGATGTGTCTTTTGGACGGCCACTCTTATTTGACACCCTCCTGCAATCCTATTTCGCGCACCAGCGAAGTTGAACCGGATTACTCCGCGTGAATTCTGATCGAGGGTCGGGGTTCTTCGAGCGTGATTGTGTGCCATGCTCTTCTTAGGGATGACGTCGGTGTTTGACAGGTCTTGGCATTTCTCGAGGCTATAAAACGCAGGGGCCACTTCCACCTGAACTTCCATCTGCACGACTTCCACCTCCTCACTCACTCACCATGACTACAAGCGCAGGACCACGCGGCGTCGAACTCATCACCATCGAAGGCGTCGAACTCTGGGAAGCAACATCAGCAGCGACCAGCAACCACCACCAGCAGCAGGCACCCAACCTCACCAAGAAACTAGCAGCAGGCAACCTCAGCGCTGTCCTCGTCACCATCGACATCAACAATCCATCACACACAGCAGACCCAGATGCTCATCCCGACGTCTGGCTAGTCCTCAACATCAGAAACCCAACCACCGGATCCGATCGCCCCTTCCCTCTCACCGCGGCCCAACGAGTCGTCGCTCATCGCCCCACACACACCTACCGCTTCATCGACCCACCGGAGCAAGGATCTGTCGCCAACAGCAACGCACACCCTGACATTGTTCTCAAATTGCCTGGTCTCACACCCGGCAAGGACGAGAAGACACCCTTCGAACTCGACCCAGCAGCAGAGGCTTACTTTGAAGATATCCTCGCACAGTACTGCGCCTTCGAAGAGCCCTCCTCCTCCTCGCACGAAGCTCCCCCACCGAGCTTCTCGGCTGCCACTGCCACGTGTTCCTCGGGCTCTTCCTCGGCTGCTCCCGTGCCCAGCTTGCCTCCACGCGGCGGACAGGGCGAAGTTGAGCTCTTTGACGAACATGGCAAGTTGATCGGTCATCTCGAGGGAACACTCGAAGAACATCCTTCGCTCCATCGAGATGCCCTCGCTTCGTCTCGGAGCAACTTGGACGCTAAGAATCCAGTCCTTATCGACCTCAGTGGATCTCACGCCAATGCACCCCGCATCTCTCCCCTGTCGAACGACGAGGTCGCCTTTGCTCAAGCTGCTCAGATTCGCGATGGAGGCGACGGGACCGTCCAGACGGATTGGCTCATCCATTCTGCTCAGTTCCTCGGCAAGACTCTCGTCAAAGGTTCGATGTTCTTGGGCAGTAAGATGACGGCGGCTGCAGACTCGTACATCGAACGTACCCCTTCAAAGCGATCGGGGACGTCTTCGCCTGCCAACGGACCCTTGTACGACAACGAGAAGGGTTCAGGATTCACGAGCTCGCCTACAGAGTCGCACTTCCCTCGTACGCCTCTGGGTGGAAGCTCAGGAGGTAGTGGAGTTGGTTCTTCGCGTTACGCGACTACCTCGACCGGAGCCAACTCCCGCTCGCACGTCGTGAACAAGTACACCTCGCACGCCGTTTCAATCTCCCAGACTACCACCTCCGCCATCCTCAACGTCGCCTCCAACGTCGGGGACCGCGTCGGTCGTGCGACGGGCATCCAACGCAAGCCTCAAGCCGATGGTACGGTTGGACCTCCACCGAAGGGAGTCCGAGGCATCATCAACCGAGGAATCATCGCTGCCTCTTCTTTACTCGACTCCATCGAACAAGCGGGCGAGACGCTCATCTCGGACTCAGGAAGTGCGGCTTCTCGCGTCATTGGTCACAAGTATGGCGCCGATGCGGAGCGAAGGGCGGGAAATGTTGCGCTGGCGGGTCGGAATGTGTACTGTGTCTATAAGGACATCATGGGTGTGCGGAGGAGGTGTTTGGTCAGGGTTGCTGTGGGCTCGTCCTTGAAGGCGCGTACGCCGGAGGGGGAGTTGGTCGAGGTTCGGATGGGAGGTAATGGGCCTAATGACGGGCCGGCGATTGTGGAGAAGGCGCCTTATGCTCCTGAGGCACAGTCCATCTCGAAGAAGTACTGATGGGTAACCGGGCAGGTACATACTTTGCAGGGCGGTTCAGGTACATGGTTCAGTTCATCTTGGTTCAACGTTCAGGTTCACAACTCCGGCTCTCTCTCATTCTCGTCACCGTTCCAACACACCACTACAAAAAAACATTCAAACGAGTGCACATATCCATATCTTCCCCTCTCAATGACAATCTTCACTTCTACTTTTGGACTTCAAACACAAACAAACGTGCAGGCGGCCTTTTACAGCATTGAAAGCCGTCTCGGGCTTGCGGTCTATGTATGTTGATGTTTATTTAACACGTCGTGATTAAGAGAGAGGCAGAGATATGGAAGGGGTTCGTTGTCCTTCGATAGCTGATCGCTGATGAGTCGATCAGGCCCCGTTTGCGTATGTGCTGCACTCGACACCCTCCGTTGTGGCGCTGCGCTGAACTGCTGCGGCGAGTCCAAGGACGTTCTTCACTTGGAGTTTCTGGCCGGCCAGGCCCTTGAGAGGCAGCAGAGGGGATCGTACTGGCGAGGAGAACACAGATTCACGTCAGGAACCCATGTCGCTCGAAGAGATGATTAGCGGGCGGGAAAGGGACTCACCATCGACATCTCCAACGATGTTGCGAATAGGCGTGGTCGTCTCGTTGAAGAAGTAGTCCGACTTCAAGCACTTCAAATCCAGAGATCTCACCAGAGGCCCAGCCAGATACTGTTGGACCATCTCACCAGTCAATCCACCCCCTGAGAGGCAAAGGAGAAGCTCGAAGTATAAGGTTTCCCCCCACCCAACAGTCCCACAGCCAGATCTGACACGTTGAAGCCGTACTTCTCCGTTCCCGCGATAGGTCGGTACGGCGAATGAGGAGGGTCGAACGAGCCTGCGAAAAGACGGATGGATGAGATGACGTTTCCGAGGATGGCGGGAGGAAGTTGGTCGAAGTAGCCTGCGTGTTGACGGAAGCAGGCTGTCTTGCCGTCACCTGTGCAGTCAACGAAGGCGGCATACGTCTGAACTACGCTTAGTGCTGGGATGACGATGGGCGCGGATGCGTAGCTGAAGTATAAGGGTGGAAAGATTGTCAGTTATCGTCCGAGGGCAAACGCATGACGAGAAGAAGAGGGAAACAAACGCACTGGACTTCGGCACTGAAATAGGCCAAGACGAACAAAGGATGCTCGTCCTCTCCAATCGTAGCACTCACGTCCGCAGGCAACCTCTCCCTGAAAGAAGCCATCAGCGGGTACTTATCACCGCGATCTGCTGAGCCAAGGCCCGGGGAGCAGGGAGGACGAAGAAGGTCAGGTTGAGAGAGGCCGTCTCGGTTTCCGGGTAGCGGGTGTATACCGTGTTCGGGGGTGCTTGGCGCGGGTGGAGGAGGATTGATGGACTTGAACTTGAACTTGTCGGGGCGGCTAGGAGCGCAGATGGCGCGGCGAGGAGGACGGAAAGTAAAGGGAAGAGGAACTTCATGGCTGCAAGATCTGTGAGGAGGGATTTGGAAAGGGACAAGGGATGAGCGAAAGCAGAGAAAGATGAAGGGGGAGGGAGAAGAAGATTCAGCATATACAGAGGGCAAGTTATATATGTAGGTCAGTCAGCTGTCCGAGGAGGAAGCTCAAGCTCAAAGTCAGCCCATCATAGCAACCAGCAAACTACTATGTACTACTGTGCACCCTCGTCGCCTCATCCTATAAGCTTCATAACATTCGTTTGTTACCTTTCTTCAAGCTTTAACAGCGGCGATCAAGCTGAGGCGGCAACCCCATCCGCGTCATGACCGCCTGGTTACCCGCCCGCTGCGGCGTCCGTTCCTCTCCCTCGTGCATACGCTGAAAGCAAGCTCTACTGGGCCCCATCCCATATCCCCACAGTAGCAGGCCGTGTAGGAGGCGGCGGGCGATTGCGGTGGTTCTTGCTCCTTGATGCTGATGCGCTGATGATGGTTCTTCGCTTGAAGGCCGCAGCACACGCCCCGCCCGGCTGGCCCAACCCGAACCATATTGAACCCGAGGGGGCGGGCCGAATACATTGAGGACAGACGACAGCACCTGCACGATGCATTTCTTATCATCTTCCAGGACTCCATGAACTACTGGCAGTCTCTTGCATGAGCTTCTTGTGGGCGAGAGTGGTACATTACTTGCATTGCATTGGTCTTATTGGGAGGTGGATCGTGTTCTATGTACATACCTATGGATTAAGGGTTTATAAGGTGTAGCAACAGAGAGTAAACTGTGGAACACACCCCAAGCGACCCGATGGAGCGTGGCGGGAGGCGTGAAGCGTGAAGCGTGAAGGCGGAGTGAAAGGCGAAGGGAGGCAGGGTTTGAGAAAAGATGAATTCCTCCTTCTTGTAGACGGGGCGGTGGATCGAAGGTCCAAAAAGATTCAGGAAGAGTTCGCGTATGTGCTGCAGTTGGCGCCTTGGGTCGTGAGAGCGCGCTGAACGGCTGCAGTGACTCCCAGTACGTCCTTGACTGAGAGTTGGCCGTTCGTCAGGACTTGAGCGGGTAGGAGAGGTGATCGTACTGGGTCCAAGAAAGGGGAGATAGATTCATCGCGGATATCCTAAGACCTCGCGCACCTCTGCGTGAGACTGGTGCGCGGCTGGATTGCGCAGGTTACGCGCGAGGTCTGTGGGGTGCCTACTTACGCTAACCTCGCGCAGGGTTGTACGAGGCCTTGAACAGACTTTGACAACCCAAAAATTTTAGAGCTCGCACCTCCTTACAGACACCTCTGCTCACTGTCCGGACCCACCTGTGCCTGTTCCCGTCATCCACTGATCCACCATCACCCTCACCTTCATCCATGCTGCCGTGCAACCGCGTCAGTCCAACACTGGCTCAGTCGTTGCACACTCACACGTAGAAATACAGCGAATCGAGCTTTTGCGTCGTCAGAAATGGGCATCGTTTTTGCCAGAAAGGAACTGTGGATTTTTTGAGGTTCAAGCCGGTTATCTAGGAACTCTGAAACTACTCAGGCAGGTCTTGCCAATCGAGAAGACTACCTAGTCTCTGACGGTCTTCGGAGTTTTACTTTCCAGCTTCGTCGGCGGCCAGCCTTTTGTGCTCGTACAGGTCAGAGCGAGACCAGATGCGAGCCTAGGTCGCGCAGTGTGGTCTGAGCGAGGTCCTGTGCGTGCTCGAATCGCACTGGAGCCTTGCGCGAGACCCTGTGCGAGATGACCTAGCACAGAGCCAGAAGCGCGAGCTCTGCACGATTAGACTACGCACAGGGGTTTGGAGGTCTCCCGCGAGATGGGGCAAAATCCGCGATGATTGTTAGAACATCAAGAAGTGCGCACAGAGGGTGACGAAATTGTGGACGTACCATCGAGATCTCCCACAATGTTGCGAATAGGCGTCGAAGTCTCGTTGAACAAGAATGTAGACTTGAAACAGAGCTTGTCGTACGACCTCACAACAGGAGCATCAAGCAAATCCTGAGCGACTTCCCCATTCAATCCACCCTCCGAACTCGCAAAGGAGAAAGAGGACGTAAATGGTCGACCGTCCCTTGCCAATAACCCACCCACGACGTCCGACACCTTCAACCCATATCGACCTGATGAGCCCGAGCCCAGGGGAGCGTAAGGCGAATGAGCCGGGTGGAAGGAGCCTGCATAGAGACGGGTGGCGGCGAGTACGTTTCCTGCGAGGGCGGGGATGAGCTCGTCGAAGTATCCGGCGTATTCGCGGTAGCATGGTGTACGGCCGTCGCCCGTACAGTCTACGAAGCCGACGAAGATCTGTGCTGAGCTGAGTTCGGGCAGCGTGAATGGGACGGAGGCGTAGCTTTTTTTGGGGGGGGGGGGGAGGAGGGACGACATAATTCTTGTCAGCCATACAATATATATCAAAGGCCCTTAGGAAGAGGAGGGGGAAACACATACTGGACATCGGTACTGTAATAGCTCAGGACGAACAAAGGATGTTCACCTTCCCCAATCGTCGCGCTCACGTCCGCAGGCAAGTGCTCCCTGAACGAAGGAAGGAGCGGATAGTCATTTTTCCCTGCGACCTTTTCAGCCAGCGCGAGCGGGGCGGGCAAGATGAAGAAGGTCAAGTTGAGCGAGGCTGTCTCGGAGTTGGGGAAGCGGGTGTGAACTGTGTTGGGAGGAGCTTGACGGTGGGCGAAGTTCAATCTTGATGTTGTTGTTGGAGCGGCGAGGAGCAGGGATGGTGAGAAGAGCAGAGCGAGCAGGTAGACACACAGCATGGACCAGGACATCGTTAATAGGGTGGCAGCACTTGGAAGGAGGAGGAAGATGGAGGAGAGAGTAGTCAGCCAGATCAAGCGCAGGGAAGTTGACAGAGGTTCCAGGAAATAATGAAGCACGATACAGAGTGAGTAGTGGTCGCAGAAGGGGCCCTCTAGTCCGTTGATCCAATTTACTACTTAGCTCCCATACTCGTATGTGGAAGTTAGAAAGCGACGTTCGACGTTCTTCCTTCCGTCCGCGTCGCATCTCTCGTTGCTCTGCCTGCCTACTTCTCGAGACAGCACATATTTCAGCCTTCCGCAGATGCTCAAAATCATCTTCTTTTGCTCTTGGACGGACATGAAGGTCGTCGAGAAACGATGTGATAGAAACTCGACGTTGTATTCATTTTCTGTCCCACCCACCCTCCTCCCTTCTTCTTTTCAAGCTCCCAAGACAGCAACAACCCCCCCCCTTTCACCACCCATCCTTCAACCTCAACGTATTCTTCCCCCTCTCAATCATACAAACCCGCCGTATAGCAGAACTCAACTGCTCCTTACTCTCCGGATTCTTCACCTGCTTCGCAAAATGCCGAACCAGCTCCTGCGTAGTCTGCACCTTCTGATCCCGAACCAGACGGATCACCTCCCGCTCAATCTCGTTCGCGGGTTGCTTGGGACGGGGGGCGAGCCTGCGCGTGAGGTGGTAGAGGTAGAGGTCTTTTGTCGTTTGGCTGTGCTGGTTGAGTTCGGGTCGGCCGCGGAAGAAGGGCTGGTGGGCGCAGAGGGTGAGCCGGCTCGAGAAGCCGGTGGGGAGACGTTGCCAGAAGCAGGCGACGTAGCCCGACCCGAAATCGCCTCGCTCTTCCTTTTCAGCGTCACCTTGAGCGCACCACCCGAAGCCGTAGAAGACGCGGGAGATCCCTGCGTTGGGGGTGGGGATGCCGGTGCTCGGTTCGAGGGTGAAGGAGGTGGGGGAGATGCACTACCCGGTCGGGCACGAGGGATGTACGTCCCCGAATTCCTCACGAGCGGATTGGGAGCTGCCGCCCTCTGAGCCGTACTTGCAAACCCAGATCCAGAACCCGAGCCAGAAGCAGCCTGAGATTTACCCTGCGAACCCGCACCCCGGCCGTTCACACCACCACCTGCCTTTTCATCCACAACAGCCGTCCCGTCTCGCTCCGCAGCTAACGCTTTACGCCGCGCGACTGCAGCTTCGCGTTCTTCCTTCTCCCGTTTCGCCTCACGCGCTCGACGGACAGCTTCTTCAGGGTTGGTAAGAGCGAGATGTCTCTCCTCGTCCGATTCGGACTCTTCCTCCTCCTGCTCCAAGAATCCCAAATCAAACCATCGTCAGTTTGAAAAGGCAGACCAGAAGGGCTGAGAAGGGGAAAAAAAAAAGAAAAGACTCACCTCACTCGCATACGGATTGACCTCCTCGTCCTCACTATCATACGTATCAAAGCCCTCAGCCCGACCCGCCATCTTCATAACCTTCTTCAACTCCCTCCCAGACCTCCCCATCCCATCCCTCCCCTCCCCTTCCTCTTCCCCTTCCCTTTCCCCTTCCCATTCCCGCCCTCTCCAAACAAGCCCCCTCCGTCCCCATCACCATCACTCCCACCACTCTCATCCTCATTCCCACTCAGACGACCATCCCACCCAGCCCGAGCCATCTCCTCCTTCAACCGATCCGCATACTCCTTCTGCTCCCTCTCCTCCGCCAAATTCTCCGCACCAGGTCCCTGATGCACCTCCTCATCATCCGCAAAATCTTCCTCGTACTCAACTTCATCGAGCGTCGTGCCACCCCCACCATCAAATCCACCACGTCGACCACCTCCACCTCCTCCTCCACCGCGGGATTGGTCGCCAAAGACGGCTAGGAGGTTTCGAGGGCGGGAGGGTTGCATACCCGGAAGAGCTAGGGCACTCCGTTGTTGGAAAGTGGACCAAGAAGCCAACTCAGCCGCGTCGTCTTCGTCCATTTTCTCCCGCTTCACAAAGGACGTCCTCCCTCCTCCTCCAGAAGATCGTCTCGGACCACCCCGATTACGAGCATGAAGGAGTGCCTTGGCTCCTTCGCCCTGACCTTCTTCTCCTCCTCCTCCCGCACCACTCCCACCTGCCACACCAGCCAAGGCGATCTTCTGATACGCACTCCCACCCCTCTGTCTCAACTTATCCAACGCCTCCCACCGATCATTCGCCTCGTCAGCCGTCGTAGTCGAGTACGCGGGTTTCTGGGTGAACTTGTAAGCGGCCTGGACGGGGACGAGTTTGAAAGAGCCGTCGTGACGATGGTCGAAGACGAAGATGACGTGTGGGGAGGAGGAGACGGAGGTGTATGAGGAAGGGGCGGCGTTATCGGCTGTTAGAGGTTTCTGAGCAGTGGTGGTGGAGGTGGAATGTACGTCCCCTTCCAACTTGCCAATCCAAGGCGCATGATTCCGATCCATAAACCCAGCCATCTTCTTCTTCTTCTTTTTTCCCCCTCGTCTTCACCCTCAGCACCTTCAACAGCACCCCTCAGATACATCTGAACCAACCCAGCATTCCCCGCACAACTCGCATGTTTCTCTCCAAATTGAGCGACCAGAGCCCGATATCGCGCCGCAGCTTGATGTCCTGATTCCCACTCTTCGGACGTTTCGAAGTCTTCGAGGACCCAGGGCATGTATTCTTGTTTGCGGAGGAGACGGATATCTTCGGGTGCTTTGTGGATTTCGCGGATGTTGCGTTTGTCGGAGCCTCGTTTTTTCCCACCTCCTCCTCCTCCTCGGCCACCTCCATTACGCATCCCACTACCACCGAATTTGGGAGCTGGTTTCTTGGAAGAGGAGGCGCGTTTGGAAGGGGAGGAAGCGTCATCCTCTGAATCTTCATCCGAGTTGTCTTCGTCCTCCTTCTTAGGTTGGGCAGGGAATGCGCTGATGTTGAGTTCGGGAGGGATATGCAATGCCTTCCTGATCTCCTCCAACCCGCCCTCTCCATACTTCGGCCAATACAACTTGCCCTTCTTCGGCTTGTCGCCGTCCTTGAGGGTAGGCAAGAGACCGACGACATGCGTCCCTGCGGCATCTCGGACGGGATCACCGGGTCTGGGGGGTGAAGGTTTGGGACGTGGAGGCCATTTGCGGTTCATCTTGAGTGGTGCGACGAACTGGGTTGGGTCTGTGGGGTCTTGTGGGGTGTGGTGGGCGAAGCGGAGGAGGTTTATGCGTGTGTGAGGGGCGAGTTGGGAGGAGAAGATGGGGAAGTCGCGGAATGTTGGTGCTGCTGCTGCTGGGGTGGTTTCCTTCTTCGCTGTTGATGATGATGGGGTGGGTGTGCCTCCTGCTGCTGGCTCCTTCTTGACTGCTGTGGCTGTGGCTGGATGGATGTTGATGTTGAGGGTGTTGCGCCCCGTTCGCGCTTGGCTGCGGGTGGCATGGTGCGCAGTCTTTCCTTTCCCTCTCCTGGAATGTCGGCTGTAGGATCGATCGCTCGTTCGCTGGAAAGGTCCGTGGATGAGCGCGCGGAGTGGAGCCTCGAGCCAATGCGGACTACTTATATGTTATGGATGTGGGTTGTTGCGGTGAGAGTGCTGGTGGATGGTGGTGGTCAGGAAGATGGAAGCTCAACAAAGGACGCGCCTCCAACAACATCTCATTCATTCACAGTTCACAAAGGGAAGGATGATGGAAGTATTGATTCATGACACAGGCTCATACACCAACACAGCAACTGATCCCTGACCCTGCCACTGCACACCCTCCGAGGACAGCTTAGCAACCCCTCCACCAGGAATCGACCCACCCACAGCATTCACATCCGCCCCTTCCACCATCCCTGCATCCCCCTCGTTCGACAGCGAACAAAGAGCCCAATGAATCTTATCCAAGAACTCCTTCTTCCGCGCCAGTTCAGCATCGTATTGGGGTGTCCCAGGCGTGCCTACATTCCTTCCTGATCCTCGTTTGGTGACGATGCGGAGGGTGAGACGGGAGTTGGGTGCGCGTGCGATGAGGTCCTTCTTGGCTTTGGCTAGTTTGTAGGAGATGTCGTGTGGGTGGATGACCATGAGATGGAGAGATCCTTGTGGGAGGAGGCTGTTGTGCTGCTTCCGCCGCTGCTTGTGGTTGTTGTTGGAGATGAATCGGACTTTTCTGTAGATGACTTAGCTTCTGCTTTGCGCTTGGCTGCTGCACGCGCCTGGTCGAACTCCTCCTTCTTGGCGACAATCTTGCAGATGGGATACTTGGCGAGATCATCCTTCTTCTTCTTCTCAGCGACTTCCTCCTCCTCCTCTTGTTGATCCTGTTGTGGCTTGCTGCGTGATCGATTGGATGAACCTGGAGCGGCTGATACCTGCTGAAGCCAGAAGTTCTTGCGATCGAGTCTTCCGAGGATGTCGTCTGTGCGATGTGGGCCTGTGAGACCTCCTCCTGCAGCACCGGTGTAGTCGACGAGGTAGATGAATCTGGAGCGGATGTCGGTGTCTCTGATGGGTCCTGAGGGTGGTGTTGTTGAGGAAGATGATGATTTGCGCTGGTATACGGGTGCGCCGATGGCTGAAAGGGAGTCGAAGTGTGATTGTGGTTCTTGAGGATGTTGCTGGGTGCGAGTGCGAGTGGGAGGCTGCTGTGATGGAGGAGTGCGCTGGTTGTTGTTGTTAGGAGTGAATCTTCTGAATCGTTCTGTGGGTGTAGGCTGTGATGATGATGATGATGATCCTTGCTGAGAGGGTGATGCTGCTGCTGATGAGAATGTGCGTGCTGATAGTAGTCGATGTCTTGAGGAGAGTATGAGGAGAGTGCGTGAGGCAGAGTCCATGAGTGCTGCCATTGTTGCTGCCATTGTCATCGTTGTCGAGCTCATCCTCATCTTCCAGCGAGCGAGGTGGTGAAAGCTGGAAGATGGGGTGGAGAAATCTTTCGGCCGAGTGAATGTTCGGAATACGCGGCAAGAAAGTCTCCGATGGATTGATTATATATCCGCTCATCCACTCTCCTCTTATTCCACCACCACCACCACCACCTCATACTGCAACCCACAACACGAGATGTCTGCCTCACTCCCAGTCACCATCGATGGAAAACCCGCCTTCCTCTCCTACGACAACAACCACTTCTATCTGCACAAAGTAGGACAGGGAAAACACTACCCATCTCTAGCTGAACAAGGTACGCTTCTTTCTTTCTCTCTCTTTCTATACTCTCTATGTCCAACACTCACCTCTCTTCCTATGAACAGGCCCATACGACCCAGCAAAAGCATCCCTCCTCATTCCCCTCACACTCGTCCTACACGCTGCCTTCGTGTCAGACATCGACGGAGGCTCTCTCCTGGTAAACATCCTCTCCCCACCACTCACAACAAACAAATCCCTAGCAGAAGCCATCGGTCTCACAAGCAACAAGACAAAGGCTCAGCACATCTTCCTCTCCTCCTCCTCTACTACGGAAGCACCAGAGGAAGAGCAAAACGACGTTCATCAAGCTGATCATCTCAGAGATCTCCTCGATGGGCCATGCTCCAACCTCCGTCTCCTCAAGATCGAAGCTCGCATCTCCACACAGCACCTCACCTCCCATCCCGACCCACAATCCTACGCATCCCAATGGGCATCCACCCTCCTCTCCCACGCCTACCCATCCAACAAAAACATCACCCCGCATCGAAGACTCTTCATCCTCGTCAACCCAGCCGGAGGTCCCGGAAAGGCACGGACCCTCTTCGAAACTCGCGTTCGACCCATCTTCGAAGCCGCAGGATGTGTACTCACCGTCCATTACACCACCCACCATCTTCATGGTTTCGCCCTCATTCGTGATCCGCAGATCTTCAAGTTGGAGAACTTTGATGCGATCGTCACGGTCTCGGGTGATGGGATGGTACATGAAGTCATCAATGCACTCGCCGTCAGACCTGATGCTCGACGCGCATTACAACTTCCCATCGCGCCTATACCGGCTGGATCAGGCAATGCGTCCAGTATCAACATCCTCGGGCCTAAGAATGGCTTCAGTCTGGCTTTGGCCAGTTTGAACGTCATCAAGGGTCGCAAACTCGCCCTCGACCTCTGTACAGTCACCCAGCCTTACCTCGGACCGGACTCAGATCCTTACAGCGCCGCCAGCCTCGAGCCGCCCACGAGGACGACCAAGAACAGGAAGGCCGGTGTCGGAGGAGGATCCGTTCGTTCTGTGAAGCAGGTCAACAATGAAGGCGGACATTCTGCTGCGCCTTCCACCACCACCACGACTGCGGGCGAAGAAGATGCATCTCCAACTACCCTCAGCTCAGCCACGGCTTCCCGTCTCTTACCCCACCACGCCGCGAACTCAGGCGTCGACGCAGACCCTACAGCCCTAACAACCTCCCCCACCCGCCCTTATGTCCAATACTACGCCTTCCTCTCCGCCGCCATCGGACTCATGGCAGACATCGATCTAGGAACGGAACATATGCGCGCATTGGGAGATGCCCGGTTCGTGATTGGTTATCTGCAGGGCGTACTCTCCAACAAAGAGTGTCCTGTTGAGGTTGATCTCAAGTTGGGCGAACGGGGTACTGTGGATCGGTCGGAGATGAGGAAGAGGATGGGGTTGGCTAGGGGGAAGGGCGGCTGGGCTCTCTCCTCAGAGGAGGAAGGGGAGGAGGAGGAAGGGCCATTTGGTTTGGACGCGCCCCTGAGGCATGGATCGGTCTTGGATCCTCTGACTGCTCCTGACGGTCCACCCTTACCCGCCTTCAACCTGTACGACCCCTCCTGGCCCATCCCAGCCTTACACGACCCTTTCAACGCGTCCACCACCACCACCACCTCGGACTCTGCCCCCTCAAGCTCAGGAACAGGCTGGGGCAAGACTCAGTCAGGGGGTCTCAGCGCTCTACGCAGGCAAGATGCCCTTCGTCTCCCGGGACCTGATGCAATTCCCCTTCTCCTACCCGAACGACGGCACGATTGACCTAGCGCTCCTGCTCCAATCCTCGGGTCGGATCGGGAAGCTCCGTTCGATCTCGTCGGCGGAGAATGGGGAGGTGGTGTATGATCGGGATGTGGGTATGCGAAGGTGGAGGCGTTGAGGGTCAGTCCGAGGTTGAGGAAGGGTGATCGGAGGTTGAAGGGGGTGGGATGGTTAGTATGGATGGGGAAGGGGTTGAGTATGCGCCGTTCCAGATCGAGGTTGCAAAGGGTGTGAGGTGGCATGCTCTCTCGCTCTATGGGAATTTCGCGAGTCCGATCGTCCTACCACCGGGATCGAGTAGCGAGGCGGAGGCTGCTCTTCAGCTTGCTGCACGACGACGAAAATCTCAGAGCCAACAATAGGAACTCGGACACGGGCCTTTCAACGGTTTGATTGGTTCCATTCGACTTTCCCGTTCGTGAGGACGGGAGCGTTGGGGAATCATCCGGTCTTGCTGGTGGGTGTGCTCGTGTCGATTGTGGTCGTGCCTTGTGGGTGTGTATTTGTCGTACTTTGTACGAAGGGTCGGGGCGGTGGGCAGGTTGGTTGGGGCGACGACGCCGGTGACGCCTCCTTCTCCTCCACCGACGGTGTCGACGCAGTGGTGGACGAAGTTTGCTCGGGCCGCTCTGAGGCTTGGGAGCTTGGGGAGCGACGTACCCCAGGCCCCAGCCTACTATATTTGGCTATACATACATAAATAATTCTCAGTACGCGTTGTCCGCTTCCAGATGGACAATCCCAAAGTTTTCCGTTTTGCTCCATCTATACCCTTGCCCTGTCGTCCTTCCCCCCACCCCCATCTTCCTCTCTCTCTCTTGCTGGCGCTCTGCGAGTTCTCGTCCAAAATCTCATTCCAGTATTATCTCTGTCTTACCTCGGACACTTCCCTCTGACCTTGTGTCACCCTCCTGATGTATGTCCTCCACCTCCATCATCGCACTCCCTTGCTCACCGATCTCTTGTGCCAGAGCTCAAAACACTCGCTTGGTGGTGGTTGACGCTCTGGCTTCTTTGCTCTCCCTCTGCAGCACGATGAACCACTGACTGTACCGCTCGGCAAACTCTCCATCTCCGAAAGCGGGAAACAGCTTCGAGTGCATGCGCGGCCCTTCAAAGAACTGTCGGGGAGAGAAAAAGACGTTTCACTCACTGTCTGCGGAGCCTCATACGCTCATCTGACGCTCTGACATGCCAAGGGCCTCTGACATCTGACGGCCGGATTTGCGCTCATACATCTCTCTCTCTCTCTTCTTCTCAAGTGTTTGTAGGTTAGAACTCCGATTGTGCACTCACTGCTCTCACTACTCACTACTCACTGCTCACCGCCAAGGGCCTGTGCACGTCCCTACATATCCTCTCAACAGTCTTGTCTACCTTTGTGGCAAGAAAGCGGCTCACGAACAAGGAGCTTCGACATTATGCGTTCTGCAACCTATTCCAACCACAGATCTTGGCCAAAACTCAACGCTCCAAGGGCATCGTTCTTCTCCATTGGGACGCTCTGCAAAGATCTCCAGTGCAGCATCGCATCGCCAACATCCACAAGCATGTTTCTACCAGAGCCCAACGCCCTCCAAGTTGCGGGGAAGCTGGATGGGACAGCACCGCCGCTCCTTCTCATCAACTTACACCTACGAGTAGCACATGCATAAGAGCAAGGCACTCCCAGTCGCCTCCAGTTCCATCCCGTCAGCGCACCTTCATTCCGCTCGCCAGAAGCTCACATCCCTATCACCCTCATACCTCACACAACCCCCCTTCTCCCCTGTGTTGCTTCCAACCTCCTTCCAGAGTCCGTCTACAACAACATCCATCCATCAAGATGAGCAAGGCGCCACACACCCTCCTGCTGGTATTCCTCGCTATTCTCACACTCCTCAGCGGCACTGCGGCAACTCCTGTCGCCAACACCGCAAACGCCGACGTCGCCATCCACCGACGAGCCTCGACTGCTTCGCCCTGCGGAAACTCCACGCACTGCAACTTGTTCTCGTCCTCTTCGAAGTCGAGTGGAGGCAAGTCATTGGGTGCCTACAAGCTCATTGCCCCTGGAGCCAAGGCACGCCCGCACTTGAAGAGAGACGATGAGGAGCTGCTGCAGCGGAGACTGATTGGGCTCATAACTACACAGATCAGGAAGACGACGATAATGTCCACCAAGACGATCACGTCGCGGGCCACCTCGTTGAAGACGATCAAGACTACCGTACCGAAGATAACTCGGAAGGTCACCACGATCTCGGGCACGCGGAGAACCCTTACTTTGACTACGGCCTCACCGACCGTCAGGATCACGCCTGTTATCACCATGCGTACGACAGTCATGACTGTACGGTCGTGAAGACGAATGTGGTTACCATCACAAGGCCCTTCTCTTCGACCGTAAGCAAGACAACGACAACTTTCAAACCATCGACGACTAGGACCACTCCTACCGCTACGTCGACGGCAGTCGCTCAGAAGGCAGCCGAATTGGCCATACTCAACGCACAGTACGTATGCACCGTTACCGGTAGCGGATTCCCAGCTCTCATCTTGGTACTGATATATCTTTTTTTTTCTTGCACTGCAGTAATAAGTACCGAGCAAGGCACGGTGCACCTGCGCTTACTTGGGACAGCAACCTTGCTGCGTGAGTAATTTGCTTCTGTTCTCTACTATTATGCGAATGAACGAGTGACTAACCTAAGTCAACCAACTTCTCCTCATACTTCAGGTTCGCCGCCAACTGGGCAAAAAAGTGTATCTGGGCTCACAGTGGTGGGCCCTACGGCGAGAACGGAGCCTCGTCAGTCGGGATGGACATGACCATGGCTGACTCCGTGAGCATGTGGTACGGGGAAATCCTGGACTACAACTTCCTCAAGCCGGACTTCTCGTACGCGACGGGCCACTTCACCCAACTGGTGTGGAAGGACTCGACGACGGTTGGGTGTGCGATTGCGACGTGCAAGCCTTCGCAGCTTGGCTATAATTGGCCATACCCGGGTTCTGCTTACAACGTGTGGTGCGAGGTGAGTAACCCGCAATTCCTATTTTCTCCCAATCCTTGTGGCGAGGGAACGATCTCTGAACTTTGATGGTTCGGTTCGTTTCGTTTCCTTTTTTTTTTTTTTTTTTTTTTTTCCTTTCCAGTACTCCAAGAATCCTGGGAACGTCATAGGAGAGTTTGCGCAGAACGTCCTGAAGCCCAACAACTTGCCCGTCATCAACGGCTTCGTACCGTCCCTCTAAGAAAACCCACCCATCTAAAACACACACACACACACACACTCATGTTTCCGACTCCATTGCAGGACCGGGAGGATAGCCGACAAGCGGCGCGGAGTCTGAACCACCGCCTGGGGTCAGGATTCGAAGGTCTCATGTTCACAAGTTGCGCGGGCCATGTGTCTGCAAGTTGCAAACTTGCAACCAGTTGTCACAATGTAAATAGCCAGTCATGAATCAGTTGGAGCGTCTACTTTTGTCTACAAAGCGGAAGGGGTATGCATTCAGAGCTCATACCAGAGCTGGAAGCCAAGGTATGTGGCCTATGCGATGTACTATTGACTGTCCACGCTCAGAGTGAGTTGAGGAAGTGCTCGATATAAGAGTCTGAGACCCACAACGAGTGCAGTGACCGGCTGTGGTTTCCCACAAGAGTTTCATGCTTCTTACTTTGACCACACAGCGCACTCCTCGCCAAGGCCACAGTGAAAATTATAGTCCACAGAAGGAAAGGTGACGGGCAGGGAGAGGGAAGAGATGGAAACAGGCTGAAGAGGAACAAAAACAACGCGATGATGTATGGACAGTGGGAGTGTTGAGTGTTGACTAGGATGGGTGGTTCTGCTCAGAGTGAGTGAGTGAGTGAGTGAGTGAGGGGAGGAACTGAGGACGATCTCGGCCGAGGAAAGGTGAGGCTCGGCCGAAAGTGCGCATGTCCAGGCCAAAAAGGGTAGGGGGACAAACCATCAGATCTGAACCGGAGGTTCAGAAATCAAGACTCTGACAAACCCTTGGATTCCCAAACCACATTCTCATTTTTTCCGGCCGTCAAGACATCCTGCAAGCATTATCCTTTTTGCGACTTCCACCACCTCTCATCCGAGCGATGATTATTCCCAAAGCCTCGCACAGCAAGACATCCACCACTTCCATATCCTCCAACGCAACGTCCACATATCTACCATACCCTCCCCAGCGTGACGAAGGCCAGCCGCGCAACCTCACCACTTCGAAGAAAATTGAATCCCAGCTTTGTGTACCTTTGTAACAGTATATCATCAGCCGCAGGAGGCTCAGAACGTTCCCAGCACTGATACTGACTGGCTGACTACTCATCATGATAAGAAGGAAGATGCTCACACTACTCTACGGAAGTTGTTCAAAGAAAGAACAGTGAGTCTGTGGGCTTGAAGCCTTGAAGATGTCTTCGTCGAAGTGCACGCAACAAGGATGTATAGCATCAATAAGGACAAGTATCGTAAGCGGCCAGAGCGGGAAGTGTAGTAAGAAAGCGCGCTCCTGCCTCCATAGTTCCCTTCTATGTATTCTCAAGCAAGGACGCTCCCAAAAACGATTCGAGTTGGTATCACGCGTGGCATCTTTTTACCGCGTTTCCCTCCAGCCTCTTCATTGTTGAGCCTGTCTCAGGTTATTCAGCTCATTAGGCCAAAATAGAAATTTCCCACGGTCCGTTCACAGTTCACACATCCTTGCACTCCTTCACTAAGTAAACCAGCTAAGCAAAACCATACGAAGTAGGGTGATTCAGCCTCTGAAGGGTGTGGGTGATGGTGGGGGCTGTCAATTGCGAGAATCGAAACGAGCGTTCTGGAAGGGGTGGATGAGGAAACATTGTGTGGATGTGGTGGACGGTGGAAAAGGGGAAGAAGCGGGAGGGGGTCTGTAGCTTCCAAATGGAAGTATGTACGACTTCGATGATGCTATCGCGACGATGCGATGTGTGGAAGTGGTGGAAAAGGGGAAAGAGCGGGAGGGGGTCCGTAGCTTCCAAATGGAAGTATGTACGACTTCGATGATGCTATCGCGACGATGCGATTGAGTCGGAGATCGAACAGGACCGTGGCGCAGAAAGATGGCTGAGAAATCGCAGAAGCCTGGTAGATAGTCGATCAAGAACCTGTCCTCTGCCTGTAGGATGACGACGAAGCAGGGTCGGGAGGAGCAGAGTGGTAGGAGTTAAAGTCGTCCTAAAACTTGGTGCAGTCGGCCTCTTCTCGATGCTTATCGCAGTGGGTGCAAAGGTGTTCACAGGAACCCACGAACCGATAAGACTCGGGTTTTTCTTGCACGCAGTCATACACCTGTCATACTGTCAAACAGAGGAACGATGTTGAGTTTCCATTTGTAAATCCATGCAAGCACAGGGATTGACACTGGCACTCACTACGGGATGGGTGACTGGGGGGGCGGGTTTGGGTTGGGGTTTTGGGTGGGAGGGGGGGTTGGAACCGCCTGTCTGGCTGGAAGCTCCTGCCTGGCCGGGGTCCGGGTC
The DNA here is from genome assembly GCA_001689995.1 of Tilletia indica. Taxonomy (NCBI): domain Eukaryota; kingdom Fungi; phylum Basidiomycota; class Exobasidiomycetes; order Tilletiales; family Tilletiaceae; genus Tilletia; species Tilletia indica. The sequence continues at coordinate 345,435 of MAPW01000013.1, forward strand.
CCTCCCTGGCCGGCGACGATGCTTGGCAGAAAGAGCAAAGAGAAGAGCGGCAAATCTGAGGTTCATCTTGAGGTTGAGTGAAGTTGAGTAAAGTGGTGGAGTCTGGGGTTGTGGGTGTGTGAGTGGGAGGAGAAAAGGTAGGGTGGTGGGAGGAAGAATGTGACGGGGAAGGTGGAGAGCCCTTGCTCTTATACCGAAGACCGTACTGTACGAGTAGCAGTTTACAGCGGAGTACATCCCAAGATATGAGGTGTGTACAGAGAGCCCTCTGCGCCGTTGCCTGCGCTGAGCCAGGGGCCAGAGCGGCGAGCGTGGTCTCCCCCATCCATCGTCCGTAATTCATCGTTCGCCGTTCACCGTAGGTCCGTAGGTACGAGGGAAGTACTGCGACCGCCCGGCATTCGGAAAAATGAGAGGGCTTGGGCTGAGCGTGTT